>OU426983.1:128649945-129225785 GCA_911387785.2 Aelia acuminata
ATATGCCATTTAATATACCAATAATTTTCTTTGCTATGGTGATTTTTTTTTCAATGTCCCTTTCGACAGTGCCATAGCAGTCTATGGTGACACCAAGGTACTTGAAATCAGAACTTTGAGGGATCGTCCAATCCTCTATTGTGAGAGAAGAATCAGAAGAGTTAACCTCCGTTTATTCCGTTTTGTCACTATTTGTTTCTAAACCCCATTTTTTATATGCTTCAATGAGACTCCTCTTCATGAATTCCATATCATATTCATCTGAGGATATGATAACTTAGTTATCTGCAAATTGAAGAGTAAACCTTAAATACTTTTTTAAGGTTTTATAAATATATTCTTTGCACCGAAAGAAAACATGTAATTTTCTTTTTATATAAAGTCAAAACAAGGATGTTTTAAAACTTATATGTTTGCCTAGGGAGTGCTTGGGTGCATTTATTTATGTGTTTTTGTTTTGTTTTGGCTTCATATCTTAATCTGTGGCTGTCAACAAACTTTGACAATCAGCATGCCGTCATGTGCGCTGTGCAATAAATATGCCTTAAATAAGGACATGTTAGGCATGGGGTTAGGATGGCACCCAGCGGTACCTCTTTTCTGGCTTCTTCTGGATTTTTACGGAGATCTCTCATCCAGCGCCTTTTTAATCTCCTATTAATTTTTATATCAGCTGTTGCCATATCTCATATGGCAGTTGATTGATATCTTTCCGTGTAAGTAAGTATGGAAACGTTTTTAAAGTGCCTTCATATATTGGTCTACTGTTTGTATTATTATGTTTGAATCATCATACAATATATTATTTTGCAAAGCCTTTTTTTTTCTCGGTACGCCACACAGTGGTCCAACCAGGGAAAAAATCCCATGAATGAAAGTGGTCCAAACCTAATTTTTTTTCTTGGTTTTCGGTTACTTAGATACTTTTAGAACAATGGTAAGAAAACATTCTTTTAACTAGTTCAAAATTAAAATGTTTATGTACCAGTAAAAGTGAACTTTTTAATGATTAAAAAAAATGAAGTATGATTTTTTGACTTTGTTGGTTTATAAAAAGTTAGCGTTACGGTATTGATATTGACTTCATTAGTTTCGGAACCTCAAAAAACTTATACGACTATACCAAACACAAATTTTTTACCTCAAAGTTGGACTTGATCTGGTGTTCCATTGCACTCATTTTGATTTCATTAGATTCGTCACCTGAAAAAATTAATACACGGGCGGTTCCATGCCGCTAACTAAGTAATTACAATAGATATTAGGTTTTTTCCCTTTTTCAGCTTTTTTGGACCAATGTGCGCCATAACTTTAATACTTCATCAAATTCCATGAATGATCTATCCTGAACCCCTACACCGGACAAATATGCAAATCACTCATTTTGCCTTCGGTTGCGAGTTATAAGCGCAAGACCGCGGTTTTGGTAAGAAAATCAAAATATAGCTTTCTAAATCGTGTCAATCTTTTCAGGTTTTTGAAGGTACCTTTACGAAGGTATCATTTTTTTCAGTTTGCCCAGGCAAACATTTATGGTTATATACACTTTTCCGATTTACAAGAAAAAACATGCAATTTCTGAATAGAATCAGCGCACTCGCATTCGATAAAGTACTAAATACTTGCACTTAATACGCACTATGCTATACTAAATGTACGGTGTGTATTTAAGTAGGTCACCCCCTTTTCACGTTATTACACTTAGGATATTTTACTACTTACATAGCTATTATATAAAATTAAATAAAACATTGTTATAAACATAGCAGCCTCTAGAGATACTTTGGTATCTTTATGAAGAGGACTACAGGTTGTGGCACTGGATAATTTTGGCAGCAGCTACCGACCCTCCATCCTAAGCTTGTTATATCTCCCCTCAGTGTCACAATATAAGGGAATATATATATTTTTGTTATATATATATATAATTTTGTTTATGATGTTGGCATATCATGAATATAATTTATACGGCGTTATTCGATTCTGGTTTCTTTTTAGTGTTTTATTTTTAAAACAATTTTTTACAGTGTCATGGGTTTGAATAATTTTTATTGGGCGAAAATAATAATTCACAATGTCAAACAAATTATTAATAATGTTACAAAAAGAGTTCTAGAGTTATTAGAGCTGACGGGCCTCACGTACCCGGGCGTGGGGGTAGACTTGGATTGCGTGGCGTTCATTGGTGGGCGTTCAATGGGGCGGTCACCCATCCAGGTACTAACCACGATGGACGTTGCTTAACTTTGATTATCTATTGCAAGCGCCCTTGTCCACTCGGCCATTCCGGCCCCTATGAGTACTTTAATGTTACTGTATTGTTACTATAGTTAACGTAACTATATTATAATAATAAATTCTTATAAATAATATATATATATATATATATTTTAAATATAAATCGGGTATATATAATAAAAACAACTTGGGTTTATGACAATTTGATGTAATGGCACTAAAAGTGATGAATTAGAAATAGCATTGCCCTTCATCAATAAGGAGATAGATTTGAAAAACAAGTGTAAAACAAGATAATTTTCACTTCATTTGTTTGTTTTTTTTGTTTAACGTCACTTTATGCCACTTAGGCTAATCGGACGATGCTACAGTGGGAGTCCTAAATTTTGCCTATCCAGGTATAATTAGGATAGGGATCTTTAACGACTATCTGACATCGTACAGGCTGGGGGCCTACAATTTACGTCCTATCCGAGGGATTTTATTTTACTTCCATTAAAAAATCCTAGGGCCACCGCGGAACGCGAACTAGCTTCCTTTAGTATTGTAGATTGCTATGCTAATCACTACATTATTTGAAGGTGACCCCTTCATTTCATCGTATGCCTACTCCTTTCAAAAGTTTATATTTTTCTTTATCAATATCGCTTAAGTATAATATATTTTTATTTTTTTTTAGAGAAGTAGTTTACATATTTTATGAACTACATTGAAATTTAATTGAACGAAATACTCACCTAATAAAGAAAAATAATGTTTTGCTGTGCCATATTTTTTTTTTACTTCTGTTACCCGATTGTAGGATTTTAATGAGGCACTTTCCCTCTTTACTTTAGGCACATCCGTCTCACTCGCTGGCTATAAAATTACAATATTCGTGTTGAAAGCAATGTATTCGCGACATTTATAAAGTTTTGTTTATTTATTTGTTTCGTGGACCAATGACATCTGCTAAAACATCTGAATTAAGAAACGTGCATGTTTGTTTTGTTATGTTTTTTTTTTTTTTTTTCAAATGTCACAAAACACGCGATCTATGCATACAAGTATCCTGTACTGTCAACTTGACGAATGGCTATTTAAGATAGTAAAAAAAATGAAGTATTATGTTTTGAAATGAAAATTTAAAATAATCTCGTTACACCTACTAGATATTCAGGTACCGACAACGGTGGTAACTTTGGGTTAATATTCGCACAACAAGCTAAAAGAGAATTTCTAATATAGCTTAAAATGTAATCTTGCTGACTAAACCATGTTTTATTAAATAAATTATTTTTATAATAATAATAATAATAATAAAGTGTTTTTTATTGAAAATAAATATATGACATGACATAATGAAAAATTGAAAATACCATAAGCATGGACATTGTCCGTCTGCTGTGGAATTGTCTTGAATAATATAATATTAAACTTATCTCAGTAGAAAAAAATGAACAATCAACAAATATACAATGAACAATAAACAAATATATGGTTTTAACCATAATTACATTTTACATAATAATTAGTAATAATAATTAATAATTATTATAATATAATTAATTATTATCATAATAATAATTAAATTACTTGAATATTTACATCAAATAATAATAATGAACAAAAATTGAAATGATCTCCTGCAAAATTGAAAAAAAATTGCAATTTGAAGGATAATTAGTAATTAAATTCTGTTATTAATAGTTTTCTGTATTTTTGCGCTTTAAGTATGTAATTAACGAGAGCTCGCCAGTTTAAGAAATTTAAATATTGCAAAAATAAATTATAATCTATCTGCTTTAACCCAAAAATATGTACTCTAGGTTTGTCTAATATAGGGCATACCGCAAAAAAGTGAAGAGTATCTTCTACTACATTCTGATTGCAAAGTGAACAAATGAGTTTCTGTTCTGCTCGATTTATTGAATAATTTAAATAAATGGATTCAGTTCTGACTCTTAATTATTTTTATATATTCTTTATCTTATTTATTTACTAGCATTCCCCGTCGCGGCTTTGCCCGCGAGCCTTTAAAATCAATTCTGTGATCATTATCTTGGCATTGATTTATTTTAATATGTTAATATTAACAAAATAACAGGGATCGGAGCTTCCGGTAGGTGGAATGTTGGAGGGGGAAGCTGCCGGCTCGGTAGAAGAGAGAGTGTCGCGCATTGGAGAGAGTTCACTAAAACCGTCGAAACAAAAAATGCTTACTCGTCGTGAACGCTTAATTTTTCGGCTTTGAAACATAGTTTTCGGCGCCCCGTAGTGCTTTCGAGTTAAACTCGTCGTATCAAGAAGATCTTTAAAATGAGTCAAAATTAGATATTTTTTCTCGAAGTACAATAATAGGTGTCCGTTAGAGTTAAACGACAATTTTGCCATTTAAACCCCTTAGGGGTTACATTTTTGATATTCCTTTCTTAGCGGTTACCTAAAATCTAAATTCCGAACTTCAAGTTTTTATCATTAGTAGTTTTTGCTCTGCATTGATTCTATCAGTCAGGACAAAGCCTCTTAAATATATGGAGAAGAGATCGAAATAAACACGCACCATCCCCAATCATGGGAAACACAGTGTGCATAATTTGATTACCAATAATATTTAAATAATCAGTAGCCATATTTTATGTGGATGTCTATTTTAATAATATTAAATAGTAATAATATTGTAACGTTAAATCGATATTCAAATAAAAAACATATGGTTTAAAATCTCAAAAATAGATTTCCGTTAAACTTTAGAGATTAGAGTTAAACAATTTCGCCATTTAAGCCCCTCAGGGATTACATTTTTGAAATTCCTTTCTTAGTGGTTACCTACATCTCGTATAAAATCTAAATTCCGAACTTCAAGTTTCTATCATTAGTAGTTTTTGCTCTGCGTTGATTCTGTCAGTTAGGACAAAGCCTCTTATATATAGAGAGATTTTAATTTTAAGAGTATTACATGATTAGAAATGAAGTATCTTTATTGACAAATGTTTATAGTTTTTCGTGAAAATTTTAACTATTCAATATGTTGATAGAAAAAGAAATAGCATGTTCTAAAATTAATTCTTTATTTTATCCCCATACAAGACTGAAACGGCAAGAAACTGCTCGTCGCTTCCGACTACTTCAACACTTACTTGATAAACGCTCGAAACTACCAATTAACCATAAAAGGCTAATTTACATGACAATAATAAGACCTATTTGGACTTATGGCATCGAGCTTTGGGGCTCCACCAAACCATCAAACTCCTCTCGAATCCAATCCTTGCAATCCAAAATCCTTCGTAAAATCCTTAACGCTCCTTATTAAGTCATAAATAAACTCATCCATAAGACCTTAATGTTCCATATATTGCCGATTTGGCCCGATCCAGTTACCAATCCTTTCATAATAAACTCCCGACCCACCCTAACCCTCTTGTTTCCAGCCTCGCTTCCTCCTCTATTCCAGGCAATCCTCCTAGGCGTCTGAAAAGAAGATGGCCTCGGGACCTTCTATGTTAAGTGTATCAGTTGAGAGCTACCAATGGGTAGCTTCTCTTCACGTTTGTTCATGACATATTTTTTCTAAGTATTATCACATTTAATAAATGTATTTCTTTAAATACAGTTGTAAATTTCAATAAATAAATAAAAAAAAATTCTTTATTTTTATTCATTATCTTTATTATCTGTAAAAATATTAATAATACCCAAAACAAATAAAATGATACATTTTGAACATTATAATTCGTTTTGAGTACAATTGGACGATGGTAGAGTGGGAGTTCTAAATTTTGCCTGTCTAGGTATAATTAGAATATGGATCTTTAACGAGTAACTGACACCTTCAGGCTCGGGACCTCCACTTTACATCCTATCTGAGGGAGAGGGTGCCGCAGGACGCGAACCCGCGACCTTTAGTACAGTGGAACCTTGTTAAGTGGGACCTGCATAAGTGGAATACCTCTATAAGTGGTACAAAACTTGTTGTCTCATCATTTTTCCCCTAAATAAACTCTTTAACTGGAATGTTTTCACCTCTATAAGTGGAATCAATTTTTGTAGAAGTTACCTCTGTAAGTGGGGCGATTTTTATATTCACCTCTATAAGTGGAATCCACATTTCTAAGAAAACGTGAAGGGTTTTACTGTTCAACCGCAGGATTGGGAAAATGTGATAGGAGATACCAATGAGAAGCTTCTAATATTCAAACAGTATGTCCACATGAATTACGAGAGAGAAATGCTTTATTTTTTAAAACAAAACAAAACAATGCTGCCCAATTACATTGCGTTGCTATAACACACAGCATACTTATCAATACAATTTCGTACATTAATTAAACTAAAATTACATTTTAATTTTTCATGCATATACACGTACAGTTACAAAATCTTACATTTTTTTTTCTTTTCCAATATTTTATTTACTTTTTATTTATTATTTATTTTTTTATTTATTTTTTTCCCTTAACCCCTTATTTTTCTTTCTTTTTTTCCCCTGTTATTGTTAAATCACTCTTGAGCAAATCTGTAACCTCCTTCTCTCTCATTTCTCTCCCCGTCCTATCATGGCACGCATACAGAGTAAAAAAAAAAATAGCTAATAGATAAATAACTAGACGAATATATAAATATATGAATAAATAAGTGAATAGATATAAATAAATACACAATTAATAAATAAATATATATATATATGTATATAAAAAAAAAAAATTTGACAGACAAAACATCCACACATAATTAGTGGCCATACAGGTGATAGTGGATAATGCCCAGGGAGTCCAAGATTATATTTTCAGCCAACACCGAAATTTCTCTCATCTCGACACCTAGGTCTTCTAAAAAACTCCTTGTTCTTTTTTGGGATCGTTCCGCGAGATCCGAACCAGAGGCCTGTCACGGGATGCACTTTTCGTAGATCTCTCTCTTTTCCCTTTCCACCTCACCCGCCTGGTCAAGGTCATTGTTTTCAAATCTAATTGTCGGATCCACCACCAGTGCTTTATTCCCGGTCTTAGGGAATGCGACAATGTCTGCATACAGCTGGAGAGCTGAATGATAAAGAAATCCTTGAAAAAAAAAAAAGTCCCATAGTGCAGAAGTGCAGAAAAAACAAGAGATTACTTTCATTAGTACATTTGAGCATAATTATCTTGTAGTCTGCATTATTTTATTTTCCCATTACAAAAATATGTAATAATTGTATCATTATTTTATGTATTTATGGTTATTAAGTGTGTACTGTAATACATATATTTTATAAAAATTACAAGTTGTATGAAATCCTCTGTTGGTGGTATATGCCCCCTTAATAAGATGCTTGCACCCTGGTACAAGAAAACCCTTGTTTAAGTGGAATCACAATCCTGTCACCAAGAGATTCGAGTTATCTAGTTTCGACTGTATTAGCATAGTAGGTTGCTATGCTAACCACTACTACACAGGTGACCTTCGACTAATATCAAACTTTTGGTAAAATAATTCATCGCGAGCAGTGAAACTTCTTTCACTGTGTTGTTCATTCCGTAAATCCTTTCTTATCTTTCTTCCGAAAGGCAAATAGATTTCACAAGTTGATCCTGGGATGGGATTGCTTGGACTGAGGACGATGATTAATATCGCTAATATCGGATGGAGAGGCTTAGAGAGAGAGAACTCCCCGATTGAGGATGGAATCTCCTCCAGACAAGATAGAGCCCACTGCGAGATATATCGTGCACTCACTCACACTGAGATGGCAAATAGGCCGCATATCTTCTAGTTTTCTCTCCCTCTTCTCCATCATAGAGTTATCCAATCTCCTTCTCTCTCTCTCTCTCTTCTGTTTAGCTCTGAATTGAACCCTTCTGCCGCCGCGAGGAGACGAATGGACCCACCCCCTTAGCCTTGTTTTCATATACTAAAGTGCCAGATTAATTCGATTCCCCGAGAAAGTCTTATTTGTTGATACTCTTCCCCAGCGGAGTGGGTATCTATGTATCTTTCAAGTTCAATCCTTTTAAATATCTTTTTTTTTTCCTTCTCAGAACAATATGGTTTTTTACAGTATATACAGGGTGTCCAGAAAGAGTATTCGGGTTTTTGTTACTGTGAAATGATAAGAGGTTTTTTGGCCCAAGAACATCAAGAGTTTAAAGGTTATAACTCTAGAACATGGTTTCAGCAAGACGGGGCCACTTGCCATACTTCAGACTTATCAATTGCTACGGAAACGAATTATTCCAAAACAAAGTGATTTCTCGTAGAGGCACCATTAGCTGGCCCCCCATGAGTCCCGATCTCAGTCCTCTTGACTTCTTTCTGTGGGATACCTGAAAAGTAGGGTATACGAAAAGAAACCGACGAATCTAACGCAATTGAAGCAAAATATTAGAACAGAAATGACGGCAATCTCAGGAACAATGTGTCAACGCGTTTTTAGAAATCTGCGTTTGAGATTCGAAGAGTGCCAGCAGCGCTATGGTGGACACCGAGACAATATTGTTTTTTCTAAATAAATTTTCAGTTCATTGTGTTTAAATAAAACATAAACATCCTACTTGATATTCTATATTTAAGATTTTATTCAACTTTCAAACCCCGCATGCTCTTTTTGGACATCCTGCATATATAAAACTGGATGGCAAGATGGCCGAGTGGGCAAACGCGTTAGAAAATACGCGTTGCCCTTGACAACCGACATATGATTTGCAACTCGAAAATAGCAAGTTCAAAACCCAGAATCAAGGGACGTTTAATACAATACAAGCAACCAATTCCACACTCTCTCCCCTGGCCCGAGAAACCCTGTATAGCCTAAAAAGGCGAGGAAAGGGAAAAAAGAAAAATATATATAATGGGATGAGTCAGAAAAAATGACCGTTTTCTTTTTGTTTGAATTTTGTATCGTAATTCCTCTCTTATTTTCATGCAGGAGCTAAGAATTGTGATAAGAAGTTCATGTTTGATCCGGTCTGAATCATTTGGTAAAGAGCATGCCCTCTATCCGGGCTCAGTATTTCTTTAGCTTTCCTTTGTTCAGAATGACAGTAAAGTATGAAACTGAATTATGAAATTGCTTCACTAGTGGAAACGAAAGTTTTCAGCAGCTGGAGCTACTCGTTTAGTGGTTGAGTTTGAATGAAGACTCTTTGAATGTAAGGACGCACAGTGGGAAATTTTTTGCATTTAGCGGCCAAAAATCTATAACTCCTGATCGAATGACGATAATGGAATAATTATTTTTTCATTAAAGAGCATGGGATTTTCTTTGTCAGTGAGAATAAAAAAATTAAAATACCATCCCTCTAAGTATTTCAAATTATTTTGTATATTAATCCTTTCTTAACTTTAATTTAAATAAAATAGTTTATTAGGAACATGGTTATACATAGAGAATGAAATGAGTCAGTATTATTATCTATTGATCTTTCTGCTTATAAACATGACTTTTTCAGGCGTTTGCTCCATTTGAAAGATTTAAATAATTAATGTCTGATGAAGAAAAAATAAAAAAAGTAAATTAAGAATACGCTATTTTTTTGGAATTTTAACGGGAAAAAAATATAGTCATATAATTCAACGAGAAGTATGTTTTATTATTTAGTCTAATTCGAGGCGGAAAATTTATTGAAAGTTCAAATATAGGGATTTAAATATTAAAATCGATGTATCGCCGATCGATCGCATTTGATACATAGTTTTTTTATTAAATAAAAATTTTTTCTAGTGATAATTCGGCAATTCAAGCATAATATATAGGAAATCAGAAAAGGCCCCTTCCCCATTGAAGCCCCCTCAGAACATTTTAATAATGATAAAGCTGACCTGATATTAAAGAACACCTAATTTTCATTAAACATGACGAATTTGATAAAATTCATTAAAACAGTTTCTGAGAAAATTGGAAATCAAGTTATGAAATAAAGTGCCTCCTCCATTTGACCAATTTTGTTAAAATTTATGCAATCTTATCTCGGGCACATTAATACAAGAAATACTCAGTTAAATCAAAATCGTTACAGCCGTTTTTGAGAAAATCGAAAAAAAACGAATCAAGTTATTACTCGTAAATAAAGTACCCCCTCCATTTGACCAATTTTGATGAAATTTTTGCTGCCACATCGTGGGCATATACATACACTAAATACCCAAAGGTTCGCAAGGTTTATAGTTTTTGAGCTACTCTGTTCACACACAGACCATTATGCGGGACTTTTGGGGACCCCAAAACGCGAATATCCGTTGACAACTGGAAGTCGAAATTTTTCACGATCGCAATACTTTCCCTTACTAGGTATATATTACATATATAGGTAAGTGAAAGTAAAAAAATTCTATATAGTTCATATTCGATATAGTTTGTTTCACGAATAAGACAAACAAGGAAACATGTTAACAGTAAGGAACGTGCGGACATATTCCAGATATTTTTCCCTTATTAAGATTCCCAAGTGTTTATTGAAATATGTTCGCGTGTGACCGCTATCTCGCTAACCAGGCTCTCTATTAACATAATCAATTATTTCTGAATTAAATCAGGATCTGTTTACGCTATTATTTATAATTTCTTCATTCCTACTAACACACGTTATCATTAATAAAGATTGAGTAATTGGCCTTTTATATGTAATTACACACTTTTTTTTTTATGTGTTGATTAATAGGATAATATTCTTGTAGAGCTGAGAATATATACAACTTATCACGCCAGGTTTTTTATGCAACGTGAAAATGTTTTTAAACCGGACGAATAAATGCTTTGTTTTCTACTCAAGACAATAACAAAAGAGTTTAATTTGGTCGAAACATTTTATCACTTTCAAACAAAAAGTTTTTAAGACCAAAGTAGCCAAAAAAACGTCACTGGCTCTTAATTCAGAATATAATGCTGGAGTAGACTTCTTAAGTCTTAACTTTTTTCTCGATTTCGACTAATTACCGATATATAACAAAGAAGAAAACAACATTTATTTATGTGATAGTGATGTTTAAACCACAACAGAAAAATGTTTGTACATATATCTATGCTAATATTATGCCTTTAAATTTCAATGGATACCACATGAGGCATAATAATGCAAAAGGGGGTAAATCCGTACCTGAAAAAAAAATCTGGAAATGCAAAATATACATAATTCAGATGGTTGTATCATGAGAGAATTATTAATATTTATACCAAATCAGAAATATGATCGGAAAATATTCTTTACTTTTTCTTAAAACAATTAAATAAACTGTATTTAAAATAGGGAACACTTATGATAATTAACATGTTTTATTATTTTTGTGATTTAACATTACTTACTACATATATATGCCCGATGTGGCCAAGTCCAGATACCAAACCTTTGACAACAAACTCCCTTCTCATCCAAACCCTCTTGTTTTCATCCTAGCTTCCTCCTCGAAACTTCACAACTCACCGAGGCGTCTGAAAAGAAGATATCCGCTAGACCTTCTAATTTATAATAATTATTAAAGAAGTACCGATGAGTAGTTTCTCTACAAGTTTATTCATACGTCATTTTTTTTTTTTATCTTTATATTCTATTTACTAGATGTGTTATTTTATACAGTTGTGAATATCAATAAAAATTTTTGAATAAAAAGTAGTATTAAACAATTACTTTTGTAATATATACATAATAAAAAAAAACATTCTTAGTAATTTTTCAAGATATATATTTTGGAGCTGTTGGTGTTTGTACTTCAGGGTATTTCTCCATAGTTTATGATAACACAATATTAAGGAAATAAAAGATTTAAAGTTTATAATCCACAGTTGTGAAGTAAATTAACAACTTTTAAAATCGTTTGCTAGCTGGTTATACATTCTAGACAGTTAGTTACCTTCCTTTCAGTTCAGTTTTATATTCTTATTTAATCCTAACTTTCAACTTTAAACTAGATTTAAAAGAAGCATAGTTCTCTATGAGAGGTTAAACATATTCCCTCTTAAAGAGGGAGGTAACCCGCATGCACAACATTAAAAATAAAAACCGTAGGGCAAACTGTGAAAATCTTCACACCTCTTTTACTAACATAAAATGAATATAGTTATATATTCAATAAAATATCATTATTTCGGAAAGGACGAGAAAGTCTTAGCGAAAATATTAGTAAGACGCGATCTAGTCGGAAAATGAAGCTAATTTTTGGGATTGTTGAATTATGCAGGGAGCGGTCTGGAACAGATGCTCCCTGAAGACCCCACTCCTTGGGTCCTTAAAATTCATGGACCCCAGGATCAAAGTTTCATAGGGCCTGTCTCACAATACCCCGATCTTCCAAGAGAGGGGGTCTTCTTCGGAAAGGGGGAGATTTTTCGACGCATCTCTTGGGGTCTTGGCTAACTCCGCGATGTAAGGAAGTATTTATTTTTTAATTTAATAACTAAATTTTAAATTTCGCCTTTCGCTGTATTATATTTTCATACAACATTAAGACTGCATTAATAATTTAAAATTAACAATTAATATCTTTTAATAATTATTGAAGGAGCAATTTATGAATCTTTAGGGTTTCACAAAGTCAAATGCTGACTGAAATTATTAACTATTTTTTTCCATTTCCCCATTTTCGACATAACGATTTTATCTACCATCCATAACCCTTTTACTGCTTGGCTGCATTGTCTTAACCTAGTAACCGTAGTTGGGAGATTTGCTGGACTTAGAGTACGAAAAGAAATAACGAACATTACCATAAATGAATGTATTGATTAATAATTAGTGTTTCTCTTTTCCTCCAGCTATGAAAAATAAACCCTGTCTCGATGAATAGATATGACTAAATAACCATTTTTAAAATATTACGATTCTAAATAACTTAATAAGGAATTATATAAAATATATGTTTTATAGTAATAAAGATAGGTTTATAGGACGGGGCAGAATGGCTACCGTCCGACACGACTGAATTGGTGTGCGGAATAGCATCCCATAGCCCCTTACTCCTGGTGTACCGCCCAGATCAACCTATTATTATTTATTGTACTATTTATGTTATTTTTCCTCCTTAATATGATTATATATTTTTTAAAAATAGTATCAAAGTTTATAGTGATTTAAATATATGTTTTATTTATACTTTTATTTTATCTAAACATATATTGTTCTATTTTGGGGGGAAAAGGGGAACAAAAACCGTATTACATGCATATAAAAATATAGTAATATGTAGTTTCAACTTTTTTGGCAGATGTGTTTAGCCTAATGTTCTCTTTGGCAGCTGAGGAACCCCTTGAGCTTTGATATCTCTATATTACTTTTTATGATCTCATTATTCTAATATATATTTTGTCTTGATGATGATGATGTTGATGCTGTTGCAGATGGAGAGCCAATCAAATTACCAGAGAACTTGGAGAGCCTCCCCAAGGCGGAGCACTTCCCAACGCAGCGTCACCGGTGGAACACAAATGAGGTCAGTTTTATTACTTCATATTTAAATTATTAATTATTGCAAGAATCACAACTATCTTAATATTTTATTATAATAATGATAAATTTTATTAAAAACTCTAGGCCTTACGAATAATTTCAATCAGAAACAACCAAACTAATTTGAAAAGTAAAGATTCACTCGCATGCCTTCTCTTCTGTTAATAATGAATAGTTTTTTTTTTAAAAACCCCAACCCCTGTAGCTAGTTTTAAATGATTTAGCAAGTTTTAGCCACCTATAATCACACATGGGTCATTCCATATCAAGTGGTCCAAAGTGGTTGCTCGATCATTTTAGAAAAGAATTATAATTTTACCACCAATTACATATGGAATCAGTAGTTCAAATCAATTTTTTAGGATCAACCGTTTCAAAATGGCAGCCATTTTTGTTTCACCTTTCAGGCCGATTTTTGAGTTTTTAAGCTCTCACTGAAAACTCATTTTCTCAAGACTGGTAAGTCATAGACTAATAATTCAAAAACAATTGTTTTCCTTAAAGGCTGTTCTATAGTTCTCTTTATTATTTGAATATTTTGCAGTCCAAAAATTGAAAAGTGCTATTGAAAACAACTGCTTTAAATTCTCAAAACACCGTTTTTGAGGGTAAGTTTTGGGTATAAGGGCATGTACGCCAAAGCTGATTTTTGGCACGTTAATAAACCTAACTAAGTAGCTTTCATTAAAAGTACTCTTAACCCGTATATTCTTTAACATATGTGAATTTTTAAACTTCACATTTTTTAATTATTTATTAACTTTAGGCTCTAATATCTCTGGCGGGCTAGTTGATAGAAATCTCATTCTTTTACATGCTGTGCTTACATGCAACATAAATCAACTGCAAGAAATTTCAACCTGTATATTTGAAAACATTAGTAGCTACGAATTTTTGAAAATGGTCATTTTCGTGCTCATTTAACAATGCGTGAACTTGATCATACTTCATTAAAATTTTACTGTTTGTGAATTTTGTACTGCTAATACCCCTTATTAATTGTTTTGTTTTTTAATTTTATCAATGTCCGACGGAAAATATTTTTAATCACTTTTTCATTAATTCAAACAAATAATAAAAATTTAATAGAGTAGATTTTAATTATAATTAAACCCAATATTATTTTTTGCATTAGACATAGATAAAATTAAAAAACAAAACCATTAATAAGGGGTATTTAAAGTAAAAAAATCACAAACAGTAAAATTTTAATGAAGTATGATCAAGTTCACGCATTGTTAAATAAGGACGAAAATGACCATTTTCAAAAATTCATAGCTACTAATGTACTCAAATATACAGGTTGAAATTTCTTGCAGTAGGTTTATATTGCATGTAAGCATAGCATGTAAAAAAAATAGATGTTTATTAACTGGCCCACCAGAGATATTAGAGCCTAAAGTTAACATAAAATGAAAAAAAAATGAACTTTAAAAATTCCTAAAAATCTTAGGTAAAGAATATACGGGTTAAGAGTACTTTTAATGAAAGATACCTAGTTAGGTTTATTATCATGCCAAAAATCAGCTTTGGCGTACATGCCCTTATACCCAAAAACGCCCCATACATGCCCTTATACCCAAAACCCTCAAAAACGGTGTTTTGAGAATTTAAAGCAGTTTTTTTTTTCAATAACTTTTAAAGTATTGGACTGCAAAATATTCAAATAATAAAGAGAACACAAAATATAGAACAGACTTTAAGGAAAACAATAGTGTTTGAATTATTAGTCTATGACTTACCAGTCTTGAGAAAATGAGTTTTCTGTGAGAGCTTAAAAACTCCAAAATCGGCCTGAAAGGTGAAACAAAAATGGCTGCCATTTTGAAACGGTTGATCCTAAAAAATTGATTTGAACTACTGATTCCATATGTAATTGGTGGTAAAATTATATTTTTTTTCTAAAATGATCGAGCAACCACTTTGGACCACTTGATATGGAATGACCCACATGAATAAATGAATGAATGAATTTTTATTGAGCTATATACAAATAATGATGAATACAATAGACATAATAAACTTAATAAAAATATTTACGGCTTGGTTTGAGAACCGTTAGCCGGAGGTTGGCCTTCATCCATTAGACAAAAGATATTATTGTTATTATTTACAAACTCAAAATCTTGTAACTAACAGTGTTACTACCGTAATTCCTAAAAATTCTTCTTTTTCATCTTTTAAATTCAATATACATAAACATTCAACAATAAATATAATAATATAAATATATTTCTAACGTGCGGTATAAAACAATCAATAACAAGAATGAGACAAATTGCACTTATAACATGTAATAAATCAATAGGATATTACATATCAACATAATAAGGGATTATTATATCATAAATTATGCCTACCTACCCATTCCAACCAACAATGCAGAAATTATAATATAAAACAACAATTCTTACTTAGCAATAAGTAAATAAATATATTGGCCCCTTCTAACTGACAATAATAATAATAATAATAATAAATAAAACAATAATTGAAACATATTTAGTAATAGATAAATAAATAAATTGGCCTACTTAGTGGGCCCTTGTAGCTAGTTTTTTTAAATGATTTAGCTAGTATTAGCCACCTGTAGTCATATATGCTTACTACTATAGTACATAACGAAATGTAAATATGCATAAGTTACTAAATAAGTACCATAAACGGGAGTTACTTGAGCCCAAAAACTGAAAAATGATCTTTGGGTATTTTCGACTTAAGGTTAACGACACATTTCAATGCTTTGCTGGTAGGCAGAAGCAATAGGTAGACCATAGTGAGAGTTTAGGAGGTTTGAGAAGTCACAGATGACTGCGACATTAGCTTCTGCAATAGTTATAATTGTCTATGTGCTCTCTCAGAGCAAAGTCATCACCAACACTGGCCCCTGTAACGAAAGATGTCCTAGAAATAAGCAACTTCGTTCTGGTAAAATGGAACATTATTTTTATACCGAGGTGTCATCCTCGCTATAATATTAAGTCCCCCAAAACTAACGATAAACGAGCTTTGGCTTCTTTGACAGGCCTCTAAACATTGTTATACGCTCAACTAATGATGTATGGACAATGTCTTTAAAGTGTTGCTCAAAATAATGTATAATTATATTTTTCAAATCTAGCATTTTAAAATTATGTTTTAAAATAATATTTGTCTCTAAAATGAACGTTTTGATGTTTACTGGATGTTCAGAAATTTTTTTTTTTAATAAATACCCTCTTACATAAAACCAAACTGCCTTCAAATAGTATTTTCAATGGGAATTGATTCTGTGGTCAAGTAACCCTACCTTCTCCTCAAATAGAAAAAAAAATCTGGTACGTGCGCGCAACACACAACTTTTACTTACCAATTTACTTGGATTAGAAATTGATGTATCTTGTTAATTGCCACTTCTCAACGTAACTCATTTTTCCACATTTATTTCTTATTTTTGTTTTTATTTGCTCTATAAAAATACTAATTTGCTTTATTATTAAATAAAAGTTTTTACTTCGGCATTGCAAGCATAATACTCCAAGTCGGGAGATTTTATAATTCTCTATGTAGTTGTTGAAAACTTTATTTAGTTCCATGAAACAAATAATTTCCATTAAATGATCAGAACGGCTTTAATCATGAACAATGGTCTGTCATTAAAGTCGTACTCCGCGTTCGTTGGCTCAACGTGTTTTATGAGTTGACGGAATATTTTTCTTTTTTTTATCCTCTATATGTTCTACTTGATTTTTTTCAAATTTCATATTTAGCCATTTCTTATTTTTAGGCGTAACGAGAGACAGTTAATTTCTCTATATTAACAAAAATAAAGGTACTTTACAGGAAAACAAAAAAGGTCCCTTCCCCGTCTAAGCCCCCTCAGAACATTTTAATAATGATAAAGCTTATCTGATATTAAAGAACACCTAATTTTCATTAAACATTACGAATTTGATCAAAATCATTAAAGCCGTTTTTGAGACAATCGAAAAAAAGGTAAAAATTGGAAAAAACGTTATGAAATAAAGTGCCTCCTCCGTTTGACCAATTTTGATGAAATGTTGGCTTTCACATCTTTGGCATGTATATACATCAAATACCCAGTTTCATCAGAATCGTTAAAGCCGATTTTGAGTAAATAAAAATAAAAAAAAACATGAAAATGATACAGAATTTATAAAGTAAAGAAAGTCCCTTCCGGTTGATCAATTTTGATGAAATTTTTGCAGTCATATCTCGGGTATGTATGTTAAAGTATTCATTATAAACTTTAGTTTAAACAAATAAGGTGCATATGTCAAAAAAAAAAATATGTTGTGCCTGTTTTCAAGACTAATATTAAAAGTTTCAAAATCTTGGCCTGAAGTAAACCGCGTTTACAGTAAATAAAATATTTAATCTACCAATAAATCTAAAATTTTACAAAGTTCAAAGCGTAAAATAAGAGCATGATACAATTGATGATATATACTCATGGAATAAATGATAATAATGAATTGTGATAATAGACCACTTACAGTAGAACACCTTTTCCAATGTCAAAAATACTGGACGGAACGCTGCGACCTCAACATTATAACTTCATATCCCTACAAAGAAAAAAATTATATTAAAAAAAAAACCTTAAATACCTCAAGAGCACGAAATTAATGCCCTACATTTAAGAAGAGCAGTCGAAGCGACGTAAAACATCAAAGAAAAAAAATAATGTAAAATTAGAAACATTTGCATCACCGTTAGCTGGAAAGGAGCCGATATTAATCTTGACACATTGAAACTTCGGGATGTTTGTCAAATTTTTTAAAATGATGAAATTTTATTTACTAGATAGATTAATAGATATGATAATAAAGTTTGCTTTGAAATCCTTGTACAATTTTTTCTCCTTACAATGTACAAGAATAATCCTTTTCATAAAATAATTTATCGAATTCGTTCGCGAAGAGGACTATACTTGTTTATTAAGGGTTCGGTTGAAGGGAGCCGCCTTTTAGTCTTTTACCCGAACAGAACAAGTTTAAAATATATATTATAAAACTCGCGTGACTTAAACTTGTGTTAGATTATGAAAATGTTAAGAGATGTAATTAAGAGAGGAATCGAGTTGAAACGAGAATTTTCTTGTAGAATAACTTTCTGTTTTCCCCGCTCTAGGGTAATTTCATTGTAATTATTCCGGTGAACGTGTAATGGCCGTGCCTGGCTCCATCCTCAGCGGCGCAGGTGTATGTTGCCTTTAAAAAACTTAATCATTATAGTTCAGGTCTCTCGTTCAAACCATCAAAAGATTTTTTTTTTGCAGTAATAAAAGCAAATTTTTAGGGTAGCGGGATGGCCGAGTGGGCAAACCTGTCAGAAAATACGCGTTGCCACGGACAACCGGACATATGATTGAGAACCGAAAGATAGCAAGTTCAAAACCCGGAGTCAGGGAAAATTTAACAATACTCGGCATTAATCCCCCACCCTCTCCCCTGGCCCGGGAAACCCCGTATAGCCTAACAGGTGAGGAAGGGAAGGACCGACTAAAAAAAAAGAGAAAAAAAAGCAAATTTTGAAATAAATCAGGTTTCTGGATGTTCCTGGACTTCATTATCAAAGGATGGACACGTTGGAATCCATTAGGTCTTAATGGATTATATTATTTGTTATTTACATATGGGATAAACAGGCACTGACTAAAAAAGATTTCTCCGACCTCTTGGAAAAATCTCAAAATCACTTACATTCATTCATTCAGTTGATATCGATAAAGCCCTAAACAGCACATCTATCCCTACGTACCATCATATAGCCTCCCTCGACGGTGCTGAAGAATATCTTTATTTTAAAACGCATATAAATAAAATCTGGATAATGGCTCAACTGCGCCTAAGCTGTAAGCACAATGCAAGATAATACGTCCAAAAATATTCAATAAAATTCAACGCTGAGAATTTGTGCCCTCTATCTAGGAAAGAAGAAGGCAGTATATCCCATCTCTTGCTGGCATGCCCTACAATAGAATTGGCATGGGGAATTCTATAACAATTCCGTTCAAAGTATTTAGGCTTTATAGTTCAAGAATTGGATAAAACAGATAAATTGACGCACCTTCTCACGCAGTACTGACAGAAATCGACATCTTTATTTTCGTCATGAAGAGCTTGAAAATTAGGACGTTTTTGTAAAATATATAAAAACACTAGAAAAAATTTACATTAAATTATAATATCAATAATAATCAATTAAATATTTTTCTCATTATTTGTAACTAAATTTTGTAATAATTTTAACAATTTGTATTGAATTTTTTTTTTCTTTTATGTAATGTAAACAACCAACTCCTTGCTATAAGTTGTAACTTTATAAGCAATAAACTCATTCATTCATTAATTCTTTAATTATTTGTTAGATAAAAAAAAAGAAAAAAAGGGGTGTTTAAAATTAAGATTTGTAAGGATATAATTATATTTTGATGGTAAGTTTGATGGTATAGTGAAGCATAAAAACAAAAGGATCGGTGTGTGAAATATTCTCAGTGTGAAAAGAACTGATAGTTTCGGGATTAAAGCAGGGGTTCCCAAACTATAATAATAATAATAATAATGAAGGCTAAAGGAACCCGAAGGTTCGATACCGACACAACTCGCTCCCTTCACTCACCTCTATCCACCGATCGCCATCCAGACGCAACTTGGACAGAACTTCACGCAATCCTTCCTCCTCTAACTAATCCCTTATGGGTTCGCTCACAACCGAGTTTCGCAATTTTACCATTTTATATCACCTCTATTATATTTACCGGCTACAGGTTTAGCATTATGTAAATATTCTTTGTCCCTCTTCGATCCAATGAAAGTTCATTTAACCTGTCAAAAAAGTGTTAATTTTTGTTTTATTAATGCTTAATGAGGTAATAATCCTACTGTTGATTCGTCTCTTCTCTTCTGCTTCTCCCAAATCCTTCCCATATACGAGTTATACCGTGGTCCTTATATCAAACATGTGCGTCACCAGCACCAAATTATTGGGTGGGACGGCTCAATATTTTCCTATATAGGGTAGGTAGAAATTAGAGGGTCTAAAAGTTGAAACAATAACCCCTAAAACAACTGTTGGTGCATTTAAATTCATCCTCCAACGCTGTATTTTAAAAGAATTTATAGTCTCTTAAAACTTGTCAATTTATGCCTCAGTTATACATTAAAATAGAAAATTGTTAAGGCTTAATGTTGAAGGATGTGGGCCAAAATTTATTGATTGAATTTTATCCAAGTTTTTCTTCTGATTCTGATCCCACTAATTTCATTGCTTTCCAGTAACTTCTATAAGCTTCATCAAATTGATGGAAAGTAGGGTGCTACGTTCCTGGTCTCCCGCTTTTCTAAGGCGGGTGGGGGTTACCAGAAACAGCATATATCTAATTAATATTGTAATTAATGTACTTAATTCACCTTAATGTAAATTGGATACTTTTCCAAAGGTGACGTGTTTACCAATTCTATATTATTCTAATAAACCTGTGGCATAGGGCAAATGATAATAAATAAACAAATCTAAATTTAACTATATCTTTAAGTTTATTGACCAATAATGTAAATTATTTATACCCTCTTTAATATATCATATAAACATATTTTACTAGCACAAATTAGTTAATGGATGCTGACTGGCAATTTAACATTATTTTAATAAATGCTAACCACACAATATTACAACTAGTACTGTATATGTATTAACCTTATCTGGTGGGCACTATCTGGTGTTGTCTCTGGCCTGTCTGCTGGATCAGTCCCTGCCATCTCTGACTCAGCACAGCATCCCATCTCGGTCTCTCTCGGAAATCTGGACTCTCCGCTCCTGCCTATCTGGTCCTCTGCCCTTCTCTTTCCACTCTCGCCCTCTTGGCACACTCACCCGACCTCTGTCCACCTCCGAACCACTCTCCACCCGAACTCCCCGAGCCTCCTTCTTTACCGTATAAGTCCTCTTTCCCCCACTCTCTTCAGACTTCTTCTGATTGGTTGGCTGGTTGGTTCCAGACTTCGTCTGATTGGCTGGCTGCCTAAAATTTCCCTTCCTTTCCATATTCAACGTGTTTCCCAGCGGCCTCTTTGCCGGGGCAAAACCAGGGTTTATGGCCACAAATTTCTCTAACAATCTTCTTAGGTATTTCCCTGGATGTTTGTCGGCAGCATTGCCGGTCCTAAGCTTTGCTTATTTTGAATCTCTAACAGAAGGTTTATGGCCCCAATAACTTACAAGGTGGTATTTCCAAGACCTAGCCGCCTTCAGGTAAAACTGACCACCGGGTTGACCATATACAGTACTTTACATATTTCAATTATTAATTCAATTTACTTTTCTTATCATGGCAGCATCCACAATACATAGCATTCTCCTAGTGTCAAGGGAAAGAAAAATTAATAAACGTATGTTTATTGATTTTTCTTTTAACATACTCTCTAAAATATTGTTAATATAATCAGCCGTAAAGTAAAATCCTATCTACATAATTAACTGTTCAGCATCGAATAAAACAAAATGATATAAAATGAACATACAACATACAAAACATTACTTAAAATACAACATATAAAATAGTTACAAAAATGAATAGAACAAAACCCTTTAGTAGAACAAGATACGATAATAAATTTACAATTGCTACAATTTACATAACAAAAACTAAAATAAAACAGTTCTCAATATAAGTTTTCTGTGTACTATTTAAAAACATTTTAACTTCAACGTTCAAAACTAAATTATAATAAAAGTACAGAATGGTTGTAGAATATATCAAAATTTATGATCTTATAATTAATTAACTTCTTATTTACGATATTTATAAATTAGTAACTTTTTAACTTTTAGTCTTTGAACTTATCTATATCAGTATTAAAATTCCACATATTAAGTATTCACATGATAAAATCTTATTTTTCCAAACAATTGCTAGATAACTTACATAGTGATCAGAGTTCTTCTGTCTTTATTTCACATCCTGAAACACTTCTTAATTCACAAATAACAAAAACAAGTAGCATAATGTTTATACAGTAACATGTTATTGTGTGGCAAGCATTTTCAAAAATAAAAAAGATTCTACTATTTGGGATTCTTTCCCACTCTACTTTTAAAAATCATTTTTGTTAGGAATCTTTATATTTTAAATAAATGTTTAATTTCAATTATTTTCAGGGTTAATTATTATAACGTCTAATTCGGTATTTTTATTTCCTTTCTTAATAGCACGCTGACAAAAACAACGGCGAACCTCCTACTTTGACAAAAATCGTTTGCCCTAGTACCATCTTGGGTTTTTTTTTATGTCACAATCCAGGATTAAGTATTTACACATTCTATTAAATGAATCTCAGTTCTCAGATAATTACTATATTACAACATTACAATTTTTATCATGACTCTGGCAAACGAACAGTGTATTCCAATCACAATTTTTATTTATCAGTTATTAATTAATAAGTTTTGCTTGGTCATATTAATTACAAGTTTTAAAATTTTAATGGATTCTATAAGTGTTTTCCCTTATTTAAAATATTTCTATCTCTGATACCGAATCTAGTTCCTATTTATGGCCACATAAGATTTTTAATTTTCCTATCCGGATGTTCGGATCAATTACACCATGAGCCCCATCAATTATCTAATAATAAATGTTTTACAAAGGGATCAATAAAATTGTTGCCTCAGTATTCTGGGCGTACTTGAAGATTTCAGTATCTTCTCAAAAATAATCTCAGGGATACCTGGAGGCGCTACGGTTGCTCCACATAGAGGGGTTTTCCCTACTAGACACAATTAATACTATAACCCGACTTCAGGGGTGATGGAGGACCTCTGTCTACTTCAAAGTAAAAAAGTATAATAATTGCTCACAATAATCCAATTAGGATATATAAAATGCAAACTTGATCCAAGTTATTTAAATGTTATTATTGGGGGTGGCTCATAGCGACTAAACAATTGAGGCAAGTTTTAGATTAATGATTATTACCGGTTTTCCGGTGGAAAAGGTGGCTTAAACCAATTCAAACTAAAACATTTTAATTTTCTCATTGATAGGTAATTTACCGTATATTGCATTTTGCATTAATTAATCAAATCGGGATTGGTAAAATAAATTTCAATTTTTATTATCTTAATTTGAATATAATGAAGTTACTCTGAGATCCACTTAATTAAACTGTATGTAGTTAAGATCCTAATACTAACAATTCCTAAATTTATAAGAGAAACTTATTTACATAAAAATATTTACAATAATATTTACAAAAATTATTTACATTGATCCAGAACGGGTTGACCTGACGACGGCTTCGCCAGGACCCTTTAGCTCGTCAACGGAAGGGACGCTAGATGGAAACCCTTTTTATCCCCTGGACTGGGATAAAGACTACCGTGTCTAATTATAACACCGTATACGCTTCTTCTTTACATGGTTTAAGACCAAATAATTCATATAAAAGTCATAATGTAGAAATAGGAAGGTGATAGGCTCAGTTCGCGAATCCCTAAAATAAATATTTGTTTCGAAACTGTTATGACCATTTTGGTATTTTAACGGGGATTTCGCCATAAATATACTTAATGAGTTTAAGTGATCTCCTGGAGGTGGCTTATCAGGGTTTATTAATTTTATAAATTCTAGGAGGCTTAATACATCTTCATTTTCTATCGCCATAGGTTGGTCCTTCTCTTCATCTTCAACCTTTTCATGGGTCATATCAACTTCCTCACGTACTTGGCAAGATTCAAGAGTTTCTACCTGAGCTTGAGTAATTGGTAAATTCTCTTGAATGGTTTCTTCTTGAAGATTCTTCGTTTCATCTTCAACTTCAAAGAGAACCTTATCTTGCCCGTCGGAATCTGTCTCAATGTCACCACTTTCTGATTGAGCATTAGAAACCGTTCCTTCCCTCGGAATTTCGTCACTTATAATTTCTACATTCTCCAGAGCAGTAATCTCGTTCGGTCCAGTTTCCATACAATTGGTAGCATGGGGTTCATTAATATAATTTTCCACTGTTTTATGGACATGGGCATCATCTTCTGCACCCTCATTCATATCCTCACTTTCAGCTAGGGGTGGTTTCTGTGTTTCCTCATCAGGTTTAGTGAAACGTTTTGCAGATGCTTCCAACTTCAGATTTGTTGTGTGAAAAGCTTCATTTATTTCCTGGAGGTTTTTATTATGCTCTTCTATTATTCCCTTTAGCTCTTTATGTCTATCTTCTTGATTTTTCTGCATCTCTTTTATTAGCTGCCATATTAACATTACTTCTGGGCTGAGGCAATTTTCTTCTATTTTCTCCCTGGTCTGTGGCTGAGTTGCTTCTGGATGTGGGATCGCTATTCCTTCAGCCAACCCCGTATTCGGCTGTGGTAGTTTATCGTTTTCTACCCTCAAAGCCATATCAAAATGTCGTGCGCGTATATTATCCCTTTAATATCTATTGAAACCTCCGCGGTAGGGTTAAACGCAAGCACTGATTAAATATAACACAAAAAACAAGCCACTTATTATAAGACCGTATAACAAGAAGTATAAGGACAGCCTCCTTCACACACATCTCTAAGTTAACACTAAGGCAAGAGAACACGAGAAAACGGAGCAAATGTTTAAAGAGAAATCCAAGAGAATTTGTAGTTAAATTAAAGGAATTATCAAACCTTACATACTTTCTCCCTTATGCCACTTCGTATAATTTAACAAGAAATGTCAACTAATAATATAAACAAATTGGTAAGTACGTCCCCACAAGGGATGCCATTTTAATTGCTACGTTCCTGGTCTCCCGCTTTTCTAAGGCGGGTGGGGGTTACCAGAAACAGCATATATCTAATTAATATTGTAATTAATGTACTTAATTCACCTTAATGTAAATTGGATACTTTTCCAAAGGTGACGTGTTTACCAATTCTATATTATTCTAATAAACCTGTGGCATAGGGCAAATGATAATAAATAAACAAATCTAAATTTAACTATATCTTTAAGTTTATTGACCAATAATGTAAATTATTTATACCCTCTTTAATATATCATATAAACATATTTTACTAGCACAAATTAGTTAATGGATGCTGACTGGCAATTTAACATTATTTTAATAAATGCTAACCACACAATATTACAACTAGTACTGTATATGTATTAACCTTATCTGGTGGGCACTATCTGGTGTTGTCTCTGGCCTGTCTGCTGGATCAGTCCCTGCCATCTCTGACTCAGCACAGCATCCCATCTCGGTCTCTCTCGGAAATCTGGACTCTCCGCTCCTGCCTATCTGGTCCTCTGCCCTTCTCTTTCCACTCTCGCCCTCTTGGCACACTCACCCGACCTCTGTCCACCTCCGAACCACTCTCCACCCGAACTCCCCGAGCCTCCTTCTTTACCGTATAAGTCCTCTTTCCCCCACTCTCTTCAGACTTCTTCTGATTGGTTGGCTGGTTGGTTCCAGACTTCGTCTGATTGGCTGGCTGCCTAAAATTTCCCTTCCTTTCCATATTCAACGTGTTTCCCAGCGGCCTCTTTGCCGGGGCAAAACCAGGGTTTATGGCCACAAATTTCTCTAACAATCTTCTTAGGTATTTCCCTGGATGTTTGTCGGCAGCATTGCCGGTCCTAAGCTTTGCTTATTTTGAATCTCTAACAGAAGGTTTATGGCCCCAATAACTTACAAGGTGGTATTTCCAAGACCTAGCCGCCTTCAGGTAAAACTGACCACCGGGTTGACCATATACAGTACTTTACATATTTCAATTATTAATTCAATTTACTTTTCTTATCATGGCAGCATCCACAATACATAGCAAGGGTTAAGCTGCTTGGTTAAAAAAAGAAATGTACAGCAATAAAACAAAACAGTTCGAGCTGAAATAAAAAATATATAATTCATCAAATATAGAATACGCCTGACTAGCTTTTAACAATAGTGAGCTGAAATTAACTAATATTTTATATTTATATTTTATTGGTTAAACTCGGATAAATTCGTAAAATCGCATTTTTATTTAATTTTTTACATTGGGTCCTCCCCTGCTAAAATATTGGGGGGGACAGTCCCCTCCTGTCAAAATATTGGGGGGGACGCGTCCCCCCTGTCCCCCCCGGCGGTGACGCCCGTGATATCAAATATCGTGTTAACCTTTATTTTAACCATTTTCAATTCAAATAATTATTGATTATATAGATACATATATATACACATATATATATATATATATATATATATATATATATATATATATATATATGTATGTATATAGATTGGCCTTGGCTGAGACTTGAACCCCGATTTCCTTAACCCTAGTAAAGCGCTCTTGCCACTTAAGCCACCAGGCACATATCCCGGTCAACTCAATCTCTTAATTCACTTTTCCACCGATCAGGTATTTTTTTAGGAATTTAACGAGGGAGTAGATAACTTGTCTTGTATTTATTATGAGAGGTCTCTTAACAATTGTTAATTTATTTAAAAACTAGCTGTATATCCCGGTTTCACCCGGAGAATTTCAATTTTTAAATCTATAAACTGAGACTTTTATCGACTGGTCGATTTTGTAAAAACCAATGTAAAGCGAGATCAAAACGATTATTATTACAATAAAGAATATACCCAGAGATCGGCTGAAGTTAATCAATTTTAATATGGACGGGTGTTCGCACCTGGTATGAAAGAACCACTGAGCGAAATTTGGAGAATTTAGGACAAACGGTATGGATTTCTATAAAGAACAAACAGAATTTCACCTTTATTTGCATAGATTATAGCTGTATATCCCGGTTCCACACTGGGAATTTAATTTTTCTAAAGAAACGGTCGATTTCGTAAAAAAAACATCGTAAAGTGAGATCATTATGTTTTTTATAACAATAAAGAATATCAGCTGAAGATCGGCTGAAGTTATGCAATTTTAATGTGGACAGGTGTTCGCACCTGGTCAGAAAGAACCACTGAGCGAAATTTGGAGAATTTAGGACAAACGGTATGGACTTCTATAAAGAACAAATAAGCAAACAAACAAACAGAATTTAAACTTTATTTATATAGATTAATTCAATTATTTTTGTTTTGTCATGATCAAAATTAAAATTCTTAGTATAATTTTAAACATTTTTTATAAGAAAAGGAATTATGTCATCATGACAATACAATGATAAATATATCGCCTCGAGAGAGCAGCCGCGGTGTACAGTTTCGGAAAGCCCGGATAAAATACTTATACAGAGGGCGACAGATAAACAAACAAATTCATTTAAGAACGAATGAAACTTCCATGAGGTCCCAGGTAGTTTATTGTCTTAACAACTAGCTGTTGGAAGATAAATGCATACAAATATATATATATATATATATATATATAGCCTTGGGCCTAAAGCCTTGGGTTCAGTAATGTACTGTACTCATATACTCTAAACTCAGTAAGTACTGTTTCTTGGTCAGCGGTCGTGCAAGGAGGTGATTTGACCATGATCGTAGAGGCTGGGTTCGCTCCAGGAGGATCCTCGGCCCACGAGACAAACTGTGGGTGAATATTGAAAATAGACTGCTAAGCCAGATTCGAACTCCGGACCTTGAGCAGCAACCAGATGCCTTACCAATGAAAAAATATATAACTAATTATTATTATTATCCTTTATTCTTAATAAGTTAAATTAATTAAAATAAAAAAAATCTAAAAGGGAATAAAATCGGTCGTAAGTAGCGATAGAGGAATTAGAGCGGCCATAAATCGAACCCGGGTCGGCCTCTAATGACTATCGCTTCTAATAGCCTCCCCCCCCCCCTCACTGAGCTCTTTATTTTATTTTATTTATTTATTTCTTTTTCTTTTTTGGTTTATTTACTTCTTTATTTTCCTCCCCCTTTCGGTTCCGGATTGATTGCGGGGATGCACGAAGGACGAAGGGTATACACGTCAGCTGTTCCGATAATTGGCCAATTTGCCCCGCTTCAACCGAAAACGCCCTCCCCCTCCCTCCCCCCTCCACCCCCTTCCTCGCCCCCTCTCTCTCGCTCTCTCACCTCTTCTTTAGCTCTCGTCCTTGTCGTGACTGCTGCCTAAGTGGTCGAGTTCCAACTCGATAGTCATTTATTAGTATCGATTGTTTCCTCGATAATGGTGTCGGTGTTTCTCTCATTATGTATTTTTTTTTTTTTTAACCTGTACCAGTACTACCCTTAGGAGAGGGGATATGTCGTTCAGCGAACTTTGTTAGGCCTCATCATTAATTATTTTTACATAATTAATTAAAAATTGTTGAACTATTTTTTTATTTAGGAGTTTGTTCAATATGGAGTTTTCCTCAACCAAACTCTTGTATTAATAGGTTTCTCCATCTCTGCCGGTCCATCGTAGCCTCCTCCGACAGTCCCCTACCAGCCATACTCTATTCTTCCACCTGACTGCAGGTCTTCCTCTTCTCCTTCTACCCTCTGCCTCCCAATCCATAATTATCTTTGGTATCCTCTCGTCACCCATTCGTCTAACATGACCATACCATCTGAGTCTCCTGTCTTCCATCACCTCAAGGATATTCTTTCCTACTCCTAACCTTTCTCTTATCGTGTCATTTCTTATCCTTTCAGCTCTGGATATCCTTGCTGCTCTCCTCCAGAAATCCATTTCAACTGAAAGGAATTTTTTTCGTTCGGTTATACTGAGTGGCCATGTTTAGGAACCGTATAGCATTAAGCTTTCTACTAGGGCTTTGTATATCAGCTTTTTAGTTTTTACTAGAATATTAGGGCTCCATAGTATAGGGTTGTGTATCCCCACTGCTTTTTTACCATTTGTAATCCTTTTTTGGGTTTCTACTTCTACTAATATAATATAGTAATAAACTATAACTATTTGTTTAGAACAAAAAAGATTCGACCACGGCCGGTAATCGAACCAAGGTCCTCTGAATCTACGTTGCAGCTCTCTTACCACTAAGCTAACCGTGGGGACGCTCCTTACCGTGTTCGAATCTTTCTCCTCTCTGATCCCCAGCCACCAGTCCCCGCCACATTGTAGTACCAGGGGGCTAAAAAGCAGGATCTAATTGAAATACGTCAAAGTTCTATTTCATGTCAAAGTTCAATTCTATGTTGAAATTTAATCATTTATTTTTTTGTCTAATTAATTTATAATTTTAAAGATTATATATTTTAAATTATACTAGACATTTTCATTATCAAAGGACTACGGACCATACCTTACACAGTACGCCTCACACAGGGACCAAATGCCTCACAGATTTTCGGCTAAGATAAAAAGACACACCTACAAAAATTACAAACTTTTCAATCCAAAATTTTAAGACTAATTACGGACGCTCCCAGGTACGTAAGTAACCAAAGTCTACATACAGACTTACAACAACCGACTATCCAACAACACATAAGAACGCTTTAATCACGCTTTTTTGTTAAATTGGAAGGACATAACAAAAGATTAATTCACGACATGGCCACGGTTGACTTGCCCGTTCGAAGGTGGATAAAAAGAAGTTGGTTGAGAGACCTCCTCTCCTGAATTTATATTTTGATTAAATTGTAATAACGTCCACAGTAATCTTATACTTATTAATTTCAATTGATTTAATTTTACTCTGTCGAGAATGTGGGTTTTTTTATTTTTTTTTTCCCTATTGTAATTTTCTTGCTTATTTTAATATATGAGAAAGGTAAATTTGTAAGTTAAAAGAGCTAAGGCTTGTAAAACTTGTATTTATATTATTTTGTAAATAAAATCATTCATTCATTCATTCTCCTGAATTAATGTCTAGCCCGGAAAAAGGTGCTGCTGAACACTTTCATTCCTTCATGCCATACATGCCTTACATATTATTGCGTAGCTGCAGCCATCGAATTCGCTGATTGTCGCAGACCGCTGACAGGTGCGGATCATTGTTTGAAGACAAAAAAAAAAAAATTTGATTAGAAAATAAAAGATTCGACCCCGGCAACCGAGGTGGAGAAGACATATATTGCATAATTCTTATTATAAATCTTAAATATTAAATATAATCTCTCTATATATAAGAGGCTTTGCCCTGATTGACAGAATCAACGCAGAGCAAAAACTACTAATGATAGAAAGTTGAAGTTCGGAATTTAAAATTTTAAACGCGAAGGGGTTCAAATGGCGAAATTGTCGTTAAACTCTAACGGACACCTATTTTTGCACCTCAAGAAAAAATATCTAATTTTACTCATTTTAAAGATCTTGATAAGACGATTTTAACTCGAAAGCCCCCATAGGCCGTCGAAAACCATGTTTTAAAGCTGAAAAATGAAGCGTTCACGACGAGTAAGCAATTTTTTGTTTCGGCGGTTTTAGTGAACTCTCTCCATTGCGCGTCTTCCTCTCTTCTACCGAGCCGGCAGCTTCTCCCTCCAATATTCCACCTACCGGAAGCTCCGATCCCTGTTTAGTTAAAACATATGTTGTCAATATATAACATATTATATTAAATCAATACCAAGATAATGATCAAAGAATTGATTTTAAAGGCTCGGGGGCAAAGGGGCTAGTTCTTGAATATAATCATACAATAAATTTCTCATATCTAACAGTTCTTTTTTTTGAAAATAATGTGGTTATGAAAAATAGCAAATATATTATTAATTTGATGTATACCTTAAAAATTTAATTCGGGCAGAGGGTCCGAAACGTCGCACTTAAGATCATAAAAATATTATAGAATATAGAAATGTATTTGGATTTTAATCACATGAAACAAAAGACAACTAAAATAAATATCAAGAATCGTTATAAGGACAAATTATTATGAAAATAAAAAATTAAAGAATCATATTTAGTTTATAAGTTTTCCCTTTTTATAACAAAAACTTAGTTTGATACCATAAAATTTTATTTTATTTTTATCACCCAGTTCCCAGCACGTGAAGTTGTAGGGCCAGGCCGTTAATACTTTGCATTATATGTTTTCCATATGCTAGGGCATGTCATCTCCAAAGTTTTAGATTTATCGAAAAGTTATCGAAACTTTTGTAGTAATAAAATGGAACGGCCGTTCATAATACCACCCTAACTATATATCTTTGTGTGTTTCACGTCTCTTTATGCCACTAAGGCAAGTCGGACGATGCTATAGTGGGAGTCCTGAATTTTGCCTATCCAGGTGCAATTAGGATAGGGATCTTTAACGAATACATGACATCGTACAGGTATGAAAAAACCATCTATATAAATAAAGATGAAATTCTGTTTGTTTGTTTTTTTTATATAGAAATCCATACCGTTTGTCCTAAATTCTCCTAATTTCACTCAATGGTTCTTTCATTCCAGGTGCAAACACCTCTCCATATTAAAATTGCATAACTTCAGCCGATCTTCAGCTTATATTCTTTTTTGTTATGAAAATCGGAATGATCTCGCTTTTCAATGTTTTTTTACGAATTCGGCCGTTTCATTAGAAAAATGAAATTCCCCGGGTGAAACTGGGAAATGCAGCTATAATCTATGTAAATAAAGATGAAATTCTGTTTGTTCTTTATAGAAATCCATACCGTTTGTCCTAAATTCTCCAAATTTCGCTCAGTGGTTCTTTTATACCTGGTGCAAACACCTGTCCATATTAAAATTGTGGGAGTCCTATATAAGACCTCTATATAAGAATTAAATAATAACATATAAAACGTAAAAATAAATTGTTCTTATATTCAGTTAACGATTGTTACAACCTGTCGTTTTATTATTTATTTTTTTCTATTAACTAACTTTATGCCACTAAGGCTAATCGGACGATGCTACAGTGGGAGTCCTAAATTTTGCCTTTCCAGTTATAATTAGGATATGGATCTTTAACGTGTACTTGACATCTTTCAGGCTCGGGACCTCCAAGTTACGTCCTATCTGAAGGAGGGCCCAACTAAAGATTCTTTACTCCCTTAAAAAATCCTAGGGCTTCCACTGGACGCGAACACGCGGCCTTTATATTCTAGGATGCCATGCTAATTATTTTGGTTGCCTTAAACGAACATATTGTGAACTTGGTTTGTGTACGGGTGAGATGTTGCAGGCCCATTCAGGGGACTTAAAATGATCCCATGTAGCTCCAGTCGCTAATTGGTAAGTTACTAACTTACTACATAATATTGAAAGACTTTAATATTGAATTGTCATAATACCAACCTAACTATATATATATATTTGTGTGTTTTACGTCTCTTTATGCCACTAAGACTAATCGGACGATGCTGCAGTGGGAGTCCTAAATTTTGGCTATCCAGATATAATTAGGATATGGATCTTTAACAAGTACCTGAAATCTTTCAGGCTAGGGACATCCAAGTTACGTCCTATTCGAAGGACGGCACAACTATAGATTCTCTACTCCCATTAAAAAATTCAAGAGCGATCTAGGGGGATGCGAACCCGAGACCATTGCCGATGCAGGTGGTACGCTAAACACTACACTACAGGTGATCCCTTGCGACCTACATGATCATGGGAAGTATTTTAAACTGCTTGTTTTAATTTGATTTGTACGATACAAATGAACAATAGGGACAGAGCCGAATGGTAGTAAATAGGACATTAGACCTTTAGCAGGAGGCATTATACTGTCGCACCCTCCATCACTCTCAGCCGCGTGGGGCTAAATTAGCGCACGCACACAGAGGCCGAACACAAACAGGTACAAGTAGCAGTGGCGTCGTTAAAGCATAATAAACATAGCAATTAACATATGGTACTATTAATATCCCCCGGTGGGAGGGGATGTAATGAGAATTAGCTTGGGGGCGGTGTGCAAGGAGATATACTGCCTCCTTATTGCTAGCATCGCTGTACACAATTAGTGCAAGCCTTGTCTGCGATATTGCGCTGTCTCTCCCTGTTATCGTCTCTTGAAGCGGTTGTTTTTTTTTTTTTTTTTTGTTTTTTTTGTTGTTTATTGTACCTAAATGTTTACTGTTATTATTTCTGTGTGTAAAAGACTCTGAACACAGACTTTAAAAAATACTTTACTCTCTTTTTTCCCCAAATCTTATAAATTCAAAATAAGGCAGAAACTGAATTAATACGCCTAGCTTTGTTATTGTTTGTTGTTGCTTTGTTTGTTTGTTTAACATCCCTTTATGCTACTAAGGCTAATCGGACGATGCTACAGTGGGAGTCCTAAATTTTGCCTATCCAGGTATAATTAGGATAGCGATCTTTAACGAGTACCTGACATCTTTTAGGCTCGGGACATCCATTTTACGTCCTATCCGAGAGACGGCATAGCCAAGGATTTTTTACTCCTATTAAAAAATCCTAGGGCCAGCGTGGAACGCGAACCCGCGACCTTTGTATTGTGGGTTCCTATGCTAACCGCTACATCAAAGGTGGCACCGCCTCGTTACTTAAACAATTACTAAATACGCCTCGTTACTACGCTAAAATAAAACCTAACATAAATAATAAACTATCATAATCAAACATTCGACAAAAAACAGGAAATTCAATTAAGTGATATCAGCTTGAAAGTTAATATTGATTTTTTTTAAAAGAAATAAGAATACAAAACCAACTAATGGTTAGATACATTTTAAATCTAATACAATATTGACAGAAAATTCAAAAAAAAAAAAAAAAAAAAAGAATGTTCATTAAGTGATGAAATTTGAATTTTCAATGTCAATGAATGCTAAAGGTCTAATTTCCTATTTACTACCATTTGGCCCTTTCCCTGCTGTTCACAAGTTCAAATCAAATTAATAAATGCATTTTAAAATACTTTGCATGATTACATTGATCGAAAGATGTTAACTGTAGTGTATTGGTTAGCGTAGCAGCTGCATAGGCAATGGTTCGCATCCCGCCAAGAAGCTCTAGGACTTTTTAAAGGCAGTAAAGAATCCTTGGTTCCTCGGATAGGACGTAGCGTTGATCTCCCTAGCCTGTGAGATCTCAAGTACTCATTAAAGAACCCTATCCCTTTTATACTTGGATAGGCAAAATTAAGGACTCCCACTATGCCGTCCTTCGGTGAGGACGTAAGTTGGAGGTCCCTAGCCTGAAAGATGTCAGGTACTCGTTAAAGATCCATATCCTAATTATACCTGGATAGCCAAAATTTAGGACTTCCACTGTAGCATCGTCCGATTAACCTTAGTGGCGTAAAGTGATTTTAAACAAACATCAATTTTCAGATTTATAACAGATTGTAGGAATGTTTTCTACAAATTAATGCTCTTGACAAGGATGGTTCACTGGAGTACGTAGATATACAGGCATTCAGCGTGTTAGAAAATGAGTCAATGATATTAGATTCCTTAAAAAAAAACGGAAAGAACCCATCCATCAATACCTTTTCTTAAAACCAATGATTTCAAGAATATTTTGTAACAATCGTAAACTGACTACAAGAACAATTTGTTAAACATACTAATATACATAATTAGGGTTGTATTATGACATTTCAATGTTAAAGTCTTTCAATACTAGTAAGGTTGACACCTTACCAATTATACACTGGATCATTTTAAGTCCCCTGAATGGGTCATTTCTGGGCAACGAAATATTTTTTATGATAATGTGTAATTATCGTAGTTTATGTTTCATGAAAAAAATTCTGCGAATAGCTGCGAATGGGAAACTTATAATTTTTTATTTCTAAAATGTCAATTTCATGAAATAATAAAAAAATTTTCTTTTCCTTGAAGAAGCATTCCATCTTACTTGGAAATCATGTCTCAAAATTGATAATTTATGTTTTAGCTCTTTCACCTGGACTAGGCTATTACAATACTTCCCAATTAGAAAATACTATTAAACCTAATACTTTCGACTTTAAAAATACGTCAAATAATCCCCTTCGGGTCATTATTATTATTCCAGAAGATCCTAAAATATAAACGAATGAAAATGTAACAAAACTAACTTTTTTTATTATTTCATGAAATTGACATTTTAGAAATAAAAAATTATAACTTTCCCATTCGCAGCTATTCGCATAATTTTTTTCATGAAACATAAACTACGATAATTAAACATTATCATAAAAAATATTTCGTTGCCCAGAAATGACCAGAAGTATAACTTTTTAACCTTTCAATTTAATTTTTGGCTCTAAAATCTACCTACCAAAAAACAAAGAAATATTGATACTAGTATTGAATACAAAAAATTTATAACGGTCTGGATAACAAGTACAAACCTGGCCTCGAACTATCCATCATATGATAATGCCGATAATTCAGTAAAAACAGAGAAAATTAATATATTTTGAATAATTTATTTTTTGAAGAGAAAAGATTTGGCTCCGCCGGGAGTCGAACCCGGGTCTCCTGCGTTACATGCGAGGATGCTAACCGCTAAACCACAGAGCTCGGCTCAAGGCAGAGCAAATCCTTCCTCTTCACACACTCTGCCTTGAGCCGAGCTCTGTGGTGTAGCGGTTAGCATCCTCGCATGTAACGCAGGAGACCCGGGTTCGACTCCCGGCGGAGCCAAATCTTTTCTCTTCAAAAAATAAATTATTTAAAAATAATTTAAAATGGTGGTCAGCCACGAACTAAGATTGGATTAATTAAATTAATATATTTTGTAGAACAATATTTATGAGCAGAGACGAGGTCTTTACCTAAGGTCAGATTGGAATAAGAATAGCCGCCGGATTGAGGGCCTGGAAGAGATAAGAATCATCTTGCATGATCTAACAGGTCCTCTACTTCAACTTCGAGTCATTATTTAACAGAAATTTCAAATTTCAAAAAATTGGTTTTGGCCAGCTTTTAGGGCCAAATACCCCTGTGTGTGACGTCTACGTAGGGCTTCCGAAGGGGGCTCGTATCATACACGAACGTAATCTAACTACACCTAATATAAGATATATTTAAAAAGTTTGTTGGCCACAACAAACAGCCATTGAATAATTAGACAAGTTATCATGTTATATAAACGAAATATATTCCTACTAAATGCATTATTTAACACAAAGAAGTGCAGTAGAAAAGATACTTTGATATATATATTGTGTTGGGTCCATCCCTCAACTGTCAGAGTAAGTTAATATCAGCTGCATTATGGGCTGCATTTGTCACTGCCTTCTTGTGCGCGTCTCATGTCGCTGCTTCCTGGATATTATTTTAAGCGATTTATAAGCCCTCTATAAACAGCTGGTATATAAATACGGCTGAGGATCGTTAAGAAATAATTTTTCATTTCTTCAAGGGATAACCATTGACACTTCAAGGTGTCTAATTCATTATAAACAATGGCAAGAAATGCTTTTGAAATATAAAAAGCGTACGCAATTAAGGTTCCACTTATTCTGGTGGTTTCTATAGATCATATTGAATTTGTAAACTTATTCTCTTAAAATTTACAGAATGGATTTCAACATAAACTCATTCTGATCAATGCAGATATTATTTTTGACGCTTAGTTCACTTGGATGTTGCACCGCCAATTTAAGTTACATCTATTTCTGTTTAAAAAAAAAAAATATCAATAAACAGGAAAAGGTTGGGGATGCGGTCAAAATATGTGCACTAATATGTGAGAATTATATATTTCATTATAGCCGATGTTTCGACCCAATTTTAGGTCATCATCAGGGTTAGCTGAGAAAAACCGGAAAATAACCAATCAGAGAAATTATATAACAATATCAAATGCATGCGAAACATTAAAACATGTTAAATATATCAGATAAAAATAAAGATACAATTTTTTAAAATGTAAGATTATAGTTATTTATTTAAGACCATGATAAAATTAATGAATGAAAATGAGACAAGACTCAAAATAGCTTAAACACTTAACTCAGATAAGCTATTTTGAGTTTTATCTCATTTTAATTTAATACTGTTATCATGATTAATTTTTAAATTCTAGAAAAAAAATTATGCTTATTTTTATCTGATATATTTAATTTAGGTTAATGTAGCCCATATAATTAATATTTGTTTACATAATTTTTCAGATTGGTTGGTTTCTGGTTTTTCTCAGTTAGCCCTGATGATGAACTAAAATTTGGGTCGAAACGTTGGCTAATGTAAAATAGGAGATTCAGTGCTATTTATATTGACCGCTCCCCCAACCATTTCCTCTTCATTACATCTACGATCAAGTATTTTCCACCAACAACTTATTAATATTTTGCAAGGGTCGCAATACTTTCCCTGATTAAATTTATCATATCTAAGCAAGCGAAAGTAAGAATATTTATTTGGTAGGTTAAAAAAAAATGAATTATTGTCAAATGTGATTTGTGGATTAGTTTAACCTAGTTTTTTATGTTCCGTTCATTTATTAAATCCGTCCTTCACAAATTGCTCAGCTCTCGAAGAAAGTTTGTAGGTATTTTTTCACGTTGTTATATTTATTTCTTTATTTTTTTCCCCTTTTTTTAACATAATAAATTCCGAACTATAACGTGTAAGAAAAGTTGTAGAAATTACTCAAAAACGGTGGCTGGGGAACTAATGCTATAAATTCCGTGTTGTCATGACGGAACGTCTTCAGTCACGGAACGCCTGTGCTACATTAGCTACGGTTTATGAAATAAATATCCCTCGTTTAATATACACCAATAATTATAGATAATATTATTCCAACACCAATGTTGGTTTAAATAATTTTTACTTTAACTTACTCATATAAGATATAATGTATAGTAAGGGGAAGTACTGCAATCGTGAAAAATTTCTACTTCCGGTTTTCAACGTAAATAAACGTTTTCGGGTCCCCTGAGTCCAAATATTTAAGTCCCACGAAATTTTCTATATATGTGAACAGACTAGCTCAAAAAATATAAACTGTACGAACCTGAAATTGTGAATTTGGTGTATGTATATGCTCGCGATGTTACATAAAAAAAATCATTGCAAATATATATATATATATATATATATATATATATATATATATATATTTATTTATTTTTTTATTCATTTATTTATTCCCAATACCAGGAATCTTATCTTTCTCAAAAATGGAAATAGTCGTCACGTCAAAAATGTTTTCTCTTACATCGTCCGTTCCAAGAATCGATTAATGTGAGAAGAAAAGTACATCGCAGATACGCTGTAACGTAACACCAATAGAATACAAAAAAAAAATTATAAAGATACGAGATATACATTTTTTGGGATTTTTTTTTTGTTTTTAACTTCCGAGATGTTAAATTACATACGGACAACAGAGAAAGTAATCACATATTAACTGATATAGATTATTAGAATTCAGAATCAAGTAATGTATAGATTCATTTTAAATTTAAAACAATATTAACAGAAAATTAAAAAAAAAAAAGAAAAAAGAATGTTCATTAAGTGATGAAATTTGAATTTTCAATGTCGGTGAATGCTAAAGGTCTAATGTCCTACTTACTACCATTTGGCTCTTTAACGAATACCTGGCATCGCTCAGGCTCGGGACCTCCATTTTACGTTCTATCCGAGGGACGGCATGCCAAGACAAATGGCCTCCTATTAAAAAATCCTAGGGCCAAAGCGGGGTGCGAACCCGCGACCTTTAGTATTGTAGATTGCTATGATAACCACTACACCACAGGTGGCCCCGCTTAGTTACTTAAACCATTGGACATATGCTAAGATAAAACCTAACATAAATCATAAACAAACATTGGATAAAAATAGGAACATTCAATTAATTGGTATCAGCCTGAAAGTTAATATTGATTTATTGGAAAAGAAATAAGAATATAGAATCAAGTAATCATTAGATTCATTTTAAATTTAAAACAATATTGACAGAAAATTTAAAAAAAAAAAAAAAAAAAAAAGAATGTTCATTAAGTGATGAAATTTGAATTTTCAATGTCAGTGAATGCTAAAGGTCTTACCATATGTCCTACTTAGTACCATTTGGCTCTTTCCCAGATTTTCATTAGTTCAAATCAAACTAATAAAGACATTTTAAAATACTTTCCAAGATTACATTGATCGAAATTTGTCACCTGTAGTGTAGTGGTTAGCATAGCAGCTGCATTGGCAATGGTCACGTGTTCGCATCCCGCCAAGTCCCTCTAGAACTTATTAAAGGCAGTAAAGAATCCTTGGTTATGCTGTTCCTCGGATAGGACGTGGCTTGGAGGTACCGAGCCTGTGCGATTTCAGGTCCTCGTTAAAGATCCCTATCCTAATTATACCTGGATAGGCAAAATTTAGGACTCCCGCTGTAGCATCGTTCGATTAGCCTTAGTAGCATAAAGGAGCGTTAAAAAAACAAACAGTGCTTAAAACATTTCAAGCTGTTATATTTTAAACATATGATACAATATAATCCTAAATGATTATATATAGTCAAAATATTTTGTATTAATTTAACCATTATTGTGGAGTAACCACCTATTTTTTAAATGATTTTAAATAATTTATTTCTGAAGAGAAAAGATTTGTCTCCGCCGGGAATCGAACCCGGGAGTGGTGTCAGTGAAGAGGAAGGATTTGGCACCGTTTGGAAGCGACTCCGTGGTGTAATGGATAGCATACCGCGCATGTGACGCGGAAGACCCGGGTTCGATTCCCGGCGGAGCCAAATCTTTTCTCTTCAGAAATAAATTATTTAAAATAATTTAAAAAATAGGTGGTTACTCCACTATAATGGTTAAATTAATATAAAATAATTTAAAAATTGACGAACGTCAAGAGATGCCCAAAATTGGACAAAAGTTGTCCAGCTCCCGTAAATAATCGCAAAACTTGCGAGATCGTGGGAGTGGTGTCAGTAAAGAGGAAGGATTTGGCACCGTTTGTAAGCGACTCCGTGGTGTAATGGATAGCATACCGCGCATGTCACGCGGAAGACACTGGTTCGATTCCCGGCGGAGCCAAATCTTTTCTCTTCAGAATAAATTATTTCAAATATTTTAGTTCCATAAAGATTTACGAATAATATTTAATTTTTTTTTTTTTGTAACAATCACCGATCATCATCTTCGTCGGTTTCTGGAACGGCTTTGGTGACTAAAATTTAAAAACTAAGTATTCTAGTAAGTACCCTTTGAATCGACTACCATTCAGGATATTTACAAAAACGGAAAAAAAAATTCGACTGTTAATAAATTATTTTTTTTTCCCATTAAAACAAGAAATAAATAAAAATGAATAGAAAATTACCGAGTACTTTCAAGTTTTCCAATAATTATAATACTCTATACCTTATAGAGAATAATTAAAGGATAATGTTATTTTCTCTGAGTTTTCTAAATTGCGTTTATACAATTGAAAAGTGGAAATGCATAAGGGTATAAGTGCGTTAGAAAATGTTTAAAGAAATTATGTGACTTATACCCTCTAGGGTGAACTACGTTCAGTGCTTACACCCATGCCATCTTTCATACGTTCAATAAACTGTTTTCTAACATCAAAACATTACTTATACCCATTTGGCAAAAAAAAACTTTGTTTTAATTTTTTTGGCACTTAGACCCTTATGCATTTCCACGCTTTAATTATATAGTAAACCCTCATTATTACGAACTCGGATATAACGAACACCTCGATATAGCGAACCAAAATACTTTCCCCCAAAATTACTATTATATTTCTGCTGGGCCACTCGTTATAGCGAAATCCTCGGTTAGTGCGAACTACGAACTAAATTTGATGCCTGAGAATTATTATATTATGTTATAACGAACTGCTAGAATTTTTATTATTTTTTTTACTGTATTACTTAGAATGAGTGCGGGAAGACGAAGTAGCTCCAGTTTCTAGAATTGAGGTGTTTTTTTACTCTTAACTAATCCGATTTCCTTTTGCTCTCTCGCTGATTCCACTGACTTTTTTCTGTGCGATTTGCTCAGTTCTGTTTCGACCTCTGTATTATTCGAATCAGTGTTCTGTAGTCGTTTATACTGTTTTTAAAAATACACAATGAGTTCGTTGGTGTCACAAACGTAAATCCTTATCAATCGAGGAAAAATTAAAAATTCTCCAGGATATTAAATCGGGAATTCTAAGTAAGACAATCATCGCAGAAAAATATGGAATTCCAAAATGAACATTGTCAACCATTGTAACAAACAAAGATAAAATAGATTCAACCGCAGCCCAAGGATTAACTTCAGCATCAAATTAATTACTGCGCTCTGCGGTCCATGAATATTTGGAAAAAATTGATAAATTGCTTTAAACAAATGAGATCTCAGATACCAATCTCACACCCTCTTATTAGAGCTAAGGCTAAAGAACTCTCAAGTGAACTTAGGTAAATGAATGAATCTCATTGTTTAATTAATATGTAGTTTATCTAAAAATAAATTACATACATGCGTTCTAATTTAAGTAGTTCTAATGAATGAATTTCCTTCGAAATATGATCAAATTCGTAAATTTAATGATTTAATTTGATTTTGCAAAGTGAATATTTTTTAAAGTACCTATTGGTTTCGTAATATTGGTAATTGTTTTTGTAAGGTTAATTAAAACCAGTCCTGCTCATGATGTTTTGAATGTTAAAAAAAAAAAATATCCCTAAAATTAGGAAAATTGAGTTAAGATCTTGAAAAAGAATCTAAAAAATATTCAGGTAACACTTGAATTTTGAAAGAGAAATACAATAATTGAAAAATTATTACTAAAAAAGTGCAATGTACTCCTAGTAAATAATACTACGCTATTTATTGTTAAGGGCCTAACAGTAATGAGATTGTTTATGTCATAAAACCGTAATATAATAAGTTATTTACTTATATACTTCTCCAACGCCATTTTATTCGTGTCACGTATTGTTGAAGATAAATTATTGATACTTTACAACGAAAGAAGTGCAATGGTATCCTATGGAAGTATTGTTAGAGTTGCATTGTCATTAGCACTCAGAACACTCTGGTTGTGTTAACAGCTTAGATAATTAAGCTACTCAACTTACTTTTTCAACTAAGATTTCGTGAAAAGCAATCGCTAGACCATGGACTATAATGGTGATAAAAATCTCAGCTATAAATAGATAATTTTGTTTCTCTTCTGGAATCAGTTTTCTGTTCTGTTCCGTTTTACCTCGAGTTTATTGCTCAAACTGTTGATGCCAATTGCTAAAAGAATTCGACCATTGGCTAAAAAAAATGTTCTCGCTATAGCGAACTATGAAAATCGAACCCCCTACCAGTTTGCTATACCGAGGGTTGTAGGTACTGTAGAACACATTTACTCCAAGCAGATTTGTACTTTTTACTCCTTTTTTTCCTGTATAAAAATATCTCTTTTCAAACAAAAATCTTTAAAATGTTAGAATAAATGATGAAAATCTAATATAATAATATAACTGGGGGGACCCCTGCGTGCCTGGCGATAGACCAAACCTTCAAGTTGTTGCTTTACTGTGCGATTTTTTGTTGGTATAACATTGATATCCACCGATCGTTGAAAGTATGTGATGGATTATATATGTTAGAATATAATTGATAACAACAATGACTATAATATCCTAATGAGAAGACGATAAAAGGATGCTTGCCTAAAATGGAACGTAAACAAAAGCTAGGAGAAGGGACGTGCTGTTGGAAGGAAGCCATCTTGGTCACAGATATCGTTACCACTTAACTCTCTCTCTCTCTCTCTCACTCTCACTCTCTTGGTTTCTGTCTTCTTTTTATTTTATTTTTCTCGGATATCTAACCGTATAAAACTCCTCCTAGCGGAAAACATTAACAGTTTAACCTAAACTAATCATGCATTAATTTTTAAGGGTAGAGATGAGAGATGGTCAACTGTTCTTCAATTACGATAGGTTAAATGATGGTCAGGTTTTTCAGTTTACAATGATTTTATTATGGTAAGCCAACTTTTCGATCCAACTTGTGGATCTTCATCAGGGCTAAAAGAAAACAAATATACGAGTATATATGCTAGAGGGTGACAATAAATGAATACATTACAGAACTGATAATAATATAAAAGATGGTGTATAAATGAATATTAAAATAAGAGGCTGGTTTACAAGATAAAATAGAATCTGATATTTACCTACTGAGTCCAGGTGGATACTAAGACTAAAGGTAAAAATAAGGTGAGAGGTAGTGGTAGGGGGTTAGTTTGCCGACTTCAAAGGTTTATGACGGGGAAATCCAACGCTTTTGAAGTGAAGGCACATGACAACTGAGTGAACAAAAATATTTAAAAACTAACAAAGTAGATGGTATTGTATACAAATAGTTGTGTCTGGACTCAATAATAACATAAAAATGAGATAATACGTAATGTAACAATGCATAAAAATTTGGAAAATATACAGAAAGAAGCATACAATACGGATGAAGATCCACAAGTTGGATCGAAACGTTGGCTTACCATAATAAAATCATTGTAAACTGAAAATCCTGACCATCATTTAACCAATATTAATTTTTAAAGATTATTACAAAACAATATCATGTTAATAGAAGATTTTTTCCTTTGTTATTTAAGCCCTTTCAGATCATTTATATTATAACAAAACCTATCTCAGATTAAAGAATATTTTATTCTGATTTATCATGATTGGTATAACCAAAATCTTTGGAGCCGTTTTTAAGAAATCGTATAGTGTAAGAAGACGGGACGAAGTGCCCCCTACGTTTACTCAATTTTTATGAAATCTATGCATTCACATCACGAGCATGTATCTACCTTAAATAATTAAATTCAGTTTCTGAACTGAAGTCTGTTCACACACAGATCATTTTGCGGGACTTGGTTATTTGGACTCAGGGGACCACAGAACGTGTATTTCCGTTGATAACCGGAAGTCGAAATTTTTAACGAATGAAATACTTTCGCTCACTATAAATATTTTTTTATTAGGATATTAAAAGTAAAAAAATAAAAATGAATTAAATAAAGCTTGATGAAATAAAAAAAAAAAAATATCGTTGTTAGATAAGAATCGGCTTATTCATCTTTATCAGAGCGTTCTGTCATTCATAATTAAACGCCCACAGGTCGATGATTAGATAAAATAATTTATCTCTTGTTTTAAATTTATTAAACACTAAAACTTTTACTGATTAAGAACCCAAAGCTTCGATGCTGACACCACCAACTCCTTCTTTCAAACTGTAACAAAACTCTTTGACTTCTACCTTAATCGAATCTTTATTTATATCCGTTCACTTGTTTTATAGTCAAACAGCGTTTATGCATATTTCAGAGATTATTTTATTACCCAAATATTCCAAAAGCACGTTTTATATTTTAAGGATAAAATTCCCATAATTTGGCATTGAGGCGCCGAAATTTTCTAATTACGATTAATAAAAATAAAATGGACTGTCTTAAAGTGTATAAACCTTGATTTAAAGGGTTCTTTTTTTTTTACTTTCACTTACCTATATATGAAATATATAGTAAGTGGAAATATTGCGATCGTGAAAAATTTCGACTTCCGGTTTTCAACGGAAATACACGTTTTGGGGTCCCCTGAGTCCAAATAACCAAGTCCCGCGAAATTGTCTGTGTGTGTGTGTGTGAACAGGCTAGCTCAAAAACTATAAACTCAAAAACCGTGGGAACCTGAAATTGGGTATTTGGTGTATGTATATGCCCGCGATGTGACAGCAAAAATTTCATCATAATTGCTCAAAGGGAGGGGATACTTTATTTAATAACCTTTTACGTTTTTTTCGATTTTCTCAAAAACGGCTCTAATGATTTTCATTAAACTTTATATTTGATGTGGATATGTGCCCACGATATGACAGTCAACATTTCATCAAAATTGATAAATTGGAGGGGGCACTTTACTTGATAAATTTTGTCTCACTTTCACGTGTTTTTTTTTTTACTTACTCAAAAACGGCTTTAATGATTTTGATTAAACTGGGTATTTGATGTATGTATATGCCCGCGATGCGACAGCCGAAATTTCATCAAAATTGATGAAACGGAGGGGGTACTTTATTTATAATACTTTTTCTTATGTTCACGTGTTTTTTTTATTTACTCAACAACGGCTGTAATGATTTTGATCAGACTGGATATTTAGTGTATCTATATACTCACGATGTGACAGCCAAATTTTCATCAAAATTGGTTAAACGAAGGGGTACGTTATTTAAAGAATTTTGTCTAATTTTCACGTTTTTTTCGATTTTCTCAAAAACGGCTCTAACGATTCAGGAATCAAAATCAAGTCATTTTTTTTATATTATGTATACAAATGGCAATTAAAAAACCATGTAAATTTCTAATCTAAGTTAGTTGGTAAGTGAAAGTTGTGTGTTGCGCGCATCGCACCAGATTTTTAATTTTATTTTTAGATTGAAGTATAAAGATTAGTCAATTTTATTACTATAGTTAGTTTTCTACTAGTATCAATGAGGCATATTTGAGAGTAATCGAATCAATAAATTCTTATTAATAAAAACTCGATGGGCGCTCACTGTAAACAGAAGTAACCCAGTTTGAAGGCTTAAAAAGCTTTATTTAGAATAGTTCCGAACTGGTTCCAAACGAGTCCGAAACTAGTTCAAAGCGAAGAAAGAAAGGAAAAACAAGAGGGAAATGGTGAGAAAACAAAGAATAGAAAAAAAAAATAAAAGAAGAAGGGAAGTTGGCAAGGCTGAGCATCGCCCCCGAAGGTAGACTTTCTTGGCCGGTGCCTCCTGGATCTCGGTCCCGTTTCCTCTTTTGCATATCCGGCCCATTACTCCTTGTCTTCCACTTCCGCTCTTCCACTCCGATTGATTTCTCATTGGCGCCGTCATTAGGCTCCGGTCGAGTATTGAAGGAATGATTGAGCGAGCATTGACGAATGATCTCGAGCTCGTCAGTCACTTTTGTAGTCGAGAAGAAGCTTCTTTCGACTGCCTTGTGCATTGCCGATTGCGCATTGCCGAAGCACGTAGTAGTTAGCGAAAAGAAATTCTTTCGTCATTGCAGGCTAAAAAGAGTTCTTTTGAGTATATTTATATTTATTCGTTGCTCCAAATCAATCAACCCGTCATCGTTTTGGTACTGTTATATAATTTCCTATCACAATTTCAAACTGATATTTAAATTTTAAAATAAAGAATGTGAACAGAAAAGAAAAATAATGCCAAAGGGTAAACCATACTGGCATATAAATTTATAAGTGGACTGTATAACTAAAATTATGGGTTAAATAATTTTCTAACAATCAGCAGACTCCCGAAACATTAAAATTATTGAAAAATTAGTTCGGGACTCACCCGCACGCGACTTGTGATGGCTGCACTCCTCCTACGTCTTTTTCTTAATCTGGATCTTCACTTTTTTGTTGTCCCTAAATTTTCAACAAACCCTTCGGGAGTTCTCGTAATATATTAAGAAACTATTAAAAACCTTGTGCTCAACTTAACATTAGCAAGTACAAAGACTGACTGGGGGATGTTTCTATATGCCATATGGGATTAAAACAAAAGCAAAACAATTGACAATCAAAACAAATGGCCCGACACAGCCGGACCAACCGTATTATTTATGATATTTAAATAAAATGATTCGCGTTGGCGCGACCACAGACAGTTATTGACACTCAGTACAGTTATTGCCACCCCAACTTCAACTTAGAGAAATAAGTACACAAGTCCTAATTTTATTTCAAGATATATATGAATCTAATGTTTGAAGGGTCCTATAAGTCATCTATGAAGTAAGACTTTAACAAATTAACCATAGGGAAGATTTCACATTTAAATCCACAGGGTGTCAATAACTAGTTTTTGCACTTTTAACAATAAATAATGCCATATGGTAAAACTATTGAACTTTTGACCCAAAAAAATCTCTTGAGTCTTTATAAGGATAGATAAAGAGGAGCTATAGGAAGATCAATTTGGTCCCTTCATATAAAGTATTTTTTTTTAAATTTAACCTCAGAAATTTAGTCTTAATGGTGTCAATTACTGTACGGTTTACCCTATATAGGATTGTTAAGAAACTAACCACTGAAACTTAAATTTTATTATAAGATGATCTACCCCGATTACTTGAAAAACAGGAATAATTTATGAATGAAAGAACACAGAAAGACAATGAATTTTCAATCTGATGGAAGCTTTTGATATTACGAAAGTTGTATTGGTTATAATAATTTGTTTGATCTAATAAATACAGGCCCAGTATTTTTATTTTATTTTTTTTTTTGTTCGGTACCCCTCTTGGCCATTTGTGGCATACGGGGGGTTACTCTAGAGGTGTAAACAACCTATTCTAAATCGAGATTTATTCCGTGGAGCATCCACGAAATAAAAGTCAACAATCCCAGGGCGGATTCGAACCGCCACCGTTCGGCTCGAGCGTGCTAAAGCGGGCCGCGCTCAAACACGCTCGGCTATCCCTGCCCACAGGGGCCCAGTTGGAATAATAATAATAAAGGCCTGATATGATAATAATAATAATAATAATAAACCTGAAGGTTCGATGCCGACACCAGCAACCGCTCCCTACACAGCTCCATCCACCTCCCCCATTCAAATCCACGAGATCATCCCTCACCGAATTCTCCTACCTTCGCCTATAACTACGCCTAAAACATTTTCCAGCCGGCTCCCGAAGTCGAGCGGGTCACTTGGTACAATGGTGGGGCCTTCACAACACGTCTGACGGAAACTACCGTAAAACGAGGTGACATTGTGACTAATGGGGTGACTTTGTGACAAGACTATTAGAAAAAAAAATAGAGGGTCTTAAATACTGATGAGAGAGAACAAAGTTCGGTCAAAAAATCTCTTGTTTTCTCTCTCTTACTTAATAAAGAGTAATTGGATCGGTCGTTTGAGAATACAATAAAGTTCATTTGGATTTGGGGTTTCCCCCCATACAAATAGAGTTGGCCATACATTAATTGAATTATAACTAAAAATATGTAATCTTATAAATAATGGGGAGAGCGGGGTTGGTAGGCGTACGGGGCAGATTGGCCATTGGCTTATACCGTAAAACGAGTATTCAATTATTTCAAGGTTTCAACTAAATGAAAACAATCAAAAATATATGAAATAAAGCACCATGGTAAATGGAATGAAAGAAGTTATCTTCTTCACTGTAGACTAAACAAAAAAAAAACATAATAATAATAGATAATAAATGCGAAAAAGTAATAAATAATACAAAAATTAATAACAAAAACAGTACCGTAAAATGAGGTGACATTGTGACTAATGGGGTGACATTGTGACAAGCCTATTTTTCTACAGTTTTTGAATTTCCCTCCTTAAAAAGAATCAGGTTAGGCAATTCAGTGTACTTGTCAGTTGGTCAGTAATGTGCTGCAACCTATTTGCCACATATAACTTCTTTCATACCATTTACCATGGGGCTTTATTTCATATATGTTTGATTGTTTTTATTTAGTTGAAACTTTGAAATAAAGCAACATGGTAAATGGAATGAAAGAAGTTATGGAGGTCCATATGTCCCCAGTAGGTCGCAGCACATTACTGACCAACTGACAATTACACTGAATTGCCAAACCTGATTCTTTTTAAGGAGGGAAATTCAAAAACTGTAGAAAAATAGGCTTGTCACAAAGTCACCCCATTAGTCACAATGTCACCTCGTTTTACGGTATAAGCCAATGGCCAATCTGCCCCGTACGCCTACCAACCCCGCTCTCCCCTTTATTTATAAGATTACATATTTTTAGTTATAATTCAATTAATGTATGGCCAACTCTATTTGTATGGGGGGGAAACCCCAAATCCAAATGAACTTTATTCTATTCTCAAACGACCGATCCAATTACTCTTTATTAAGTAAGAGAGAGAAAACAAGAGATTTTTTGACAGAACTTTGTTCTCTCTCATCAGTATTTAAGATCCTCTATTGTTTTTTTCTCCTCCCCAACTTACCCTTGGAGTTCCCTGACAGGTGATGAAATAGTGCCCAGGCGTGTCCCGATGAGAACAGCTGTTCCACCGCCCCGATATAGGTAATACATTATACATCTCAGGAGGCGAGGCTCATCATCTAGGAGATGATCCACAATTTGGCAAGCCGTTCATCACACGTGCTCTACCCATCGGCTCCAACCAAACGGGGATCATGCCCCCCCCGCTTACCTCGGCTTTAGTGCCTTCTAACCCCCCCCTGTAATAATGCGCACCTCACTGCGTATATCACGCGCTTCATGAATTTAAAGATATATCTAAAAAAAAAATTATCTATCTTATGATAGGAATTACTTTTCTTTTAGCAGATATAAAAAGGTATGAATGTGTCCGCGTTTTGACAGAAACGATGTAATGTAAATCGAGTAAACGTAGGATGCATTTTATCCCAACGTCTATTTTGCACTATACGATTTCTCAAAAATGGCTCTAAAGATTTTGATTACAGTAATAGTCAAAAGTTTAGACTCACTTAAATGCTATCCACAATCTTCAAGTTAAAAAAAATAATTGTTACTCAAGAGATAACATTTCAAAAATTATATATTTGTTTCCAAAACAATCTACTCGTTATATAAATAAAGATAAAATTCTGTTTGTTTGTTTTTTCTTTATAGAAATCCATACCGTTTGTCCTAAATTCTCCAAATTTCGCTTAGTGGTTCTTTCATACCAGGTGCGAAAACCTGTCCATATTAAAATTGCATAACTTCAGCCAATCTCTGGGTAGGTATATTCTTTAATGTTATAAAAATCGTTATGATCTCGCTTTCCATTAAATTTTTACGAAATCAACCGTTGGAGTCGAAAAAAAATCTCATTTCTGTCCTAACGAACTTTTCTTGAACCACGGCTTTTCTCATTTTTTAATAAATAAATTAAAAATAAAATTATAGCTTTTATGTTGTTCAATTAATAAAATTTTGTTATTTATTTATTTTACGAAATCTGAGAGTGAGTCTAATTTTTTGACTGGTACTGTACGAGTATATCTGTCATGATTAATCAGAACGAAATATTCTTTAATATGAGATAGGTTTTGTTATAATAGAAACTATCTTATAAGGCTTAAATTACAATAGAAATAGTCTTCCTATAATGCTCCTTTAATTTTGTTTATCTTGGGTAAATAAAAGAGAAAAGATATATAGAGAAAATTTCCCCCAAAACAAAAATAATATGAGTAGTAATATATTGTATAAAGTATCGTTGGAAAGACCACGACTCGGGGAAAAATAATATTTAATTTATAATTCATGGGACATATTAAGTCACACCAAAGAAATATGAAGGAAGTAAAAAAAAAAAAAAAAAAAAAAAAAAAGAATTAATAATTTAACCTATTATTTTTATTTATCATATTGTATCGTTAAACAAACAACATATGATTAAAAAAAGTCCTAGACTTTTTTTGGAACAGTTGGAACAAACTGTTCTAATATACGTTTGCGACTATTCGAGAATCTTCTGCGCTTGTCGGGAACCTTCTAGACTTTTCCACTTACCCTAGAGGAGTTGGATATATAAGTATCTTTCCAGGAAAGAAATATGAAGAAAGAAAAAAAAAAAAAAAATAATAATTTAACCGATTTTATATATATATATATATGTATATATATATATATATATATATATATATATATATATATATATATATATATATATATATATATATATATATATATATATATATATATATATATATATATATATACGTTGCAGTAGACAATGTTGCGCCAACAATGATCATGATTTATATTTGTAATATTGTATCTTTAAACAAACAATACGTGATTGAAAATAGTTCTAGACCTGTTTTTGAAACAAACTGTTCTAGTACACGTTCGTGAATGGTCGAGAATTATCTACGCTTGTCTGTAACTTTCTGGACTGTACTAATTCAGTCTAAATATAAGGAGCGATGGACTGAAGATATGGTTACTTTTATGTTACTGTATCGTTACAAGTTGATAATGTTCTTATCCTTGTTGATTTTTTTTAGTTTTTATTGTTTGTCTATCATTGTGAGTTATAATTTTTCGTCAATAAAAATAAATTTATAACCTCACAAGCGTTACAATATTTACAACTCTGTTATAACAAAATACATCAAGTAAGTAAATGTTAATGAAAAAAATAAAAATAGAAATGACATGAATAGATTTGAAGGGAAACTACCCATCGATAGCTCTATTAAAATAATTATTTTAGTTTACAAGGTCTCGAGGTCATCTTCTCTTCAGAAACTTTGCTTGATTGTCAGGTATAGAGGAGTAAAACTACCTAGTAAGAACTAGGTTAGTTCAAGAATGCAAAATTAAACATAATCCTGGATAGACAGATAGATAAGATTACTTTTATTAACAAAATAATATAAATAAAAGTTTTACAAGCATTTGCTTTTTCAACTTACAAATTTACCTTTTTTTATATATTAAAACTAGCATTCCCCGTCGCGGCTTTGCCCGCGAGCCTTTAAAATCAATTATGTGATCATTATCTTGGTATTGATTTAACATAATATGTTAACTGATGTTAAGGAGATTCAGTAGAATCGGAGCTTCCGGTAGGTGGAATGTTGGAGGGGGAAGCTGCCGGCTCGGTAGAAGAGAGGGATTTCACTAAATGGAGAGAGTTCACTAAAAGTGCCGAAACAAAAAAAAATCTTACTCGTCGTGAAAGCTTCATTTTTCGGCTTTAAAACATGGTTTTCGACGCCCCATGGGGGCTTTCGAGTTAAACTCGTCGTATCAAGATCTTTAAAATGAGTCCCAATTAGATATTTTTTCTCGAAGTGCAAAAATAGGTGTCCGATCGCCATTTAAACCCCTTAGGGGTTACATTTTTGAAATTCCTTTCTTAGCGGTTACCTACAATCTAAAGTCCGAACTTCAAGTTTCCATCATTACTAGTTTTTGCTCTGCATCATCATTGCTCATGATTCTATCCGTCAGGACAAAGCCTGTTATTTAAATGGAGAAGAGATTGAAATAAACGCACCATCCACAATCATGGGAATCACAATGTGCATAATTTGATTACCACTAATATTTAAATAATCAGTAGCCATATTTTATGTGAATGTCTATTTTGATAATATTGTAATATTGTGTTAAATCTATATTAAAATAAAAAACATATGGTTTAAAATCTCAAAAATAGATTTCCCTTAGATTTAAACGACAATTTCGCCATTTAAGCCCCTTAGGGGTTACATTTTTGAAATTCCTTTCTTAGTGGTTACCTAAATAGCGTTTAAAATCTAAATTCCAAATTTCAATTTTCTATCATTACTAGTTTTTGCTCTACGTTGATTCTGTCAGTCAGGACAAAGCCTCTTATATATAGAGAGATTAAGCAAGCTAATCACAATAGGGGAAAAAATGAAAAAAAAAAAACCATAATCCTGGAAGAAAGAAATTAAGAGTAGGAGAAGTGAACAATAATTTATAAAATATAAACAGTGTTAAAATATCGGTGTTTAGACACATTTAGGTCCTAATAATTTAATGCTTAAAAATATATAACTTAATCATTGATGTTTTGAATATGAAACATGGATGTTATGCTGTCAATGTCGCATCGCTACTCTGCATACTACATATACCTTAAGTTACTGCATACCTTAGGTTACTGTATACCTTAAGTTACTGCATACCTTAAGTTACTGCTTTCCACTTTTATCTTATATGGTACTTATTTCTGTGTATATTGAACATTCGACAGCAAAACAAAAACCTTTTATCAACTAAGTGAATTTCAGAAGAAGGAATAAAAATAAATAAAAACTTATAAATACATTTATTGTAACTTATTTACAGATTTGAAATAAATCAATATTTTTTTTTAGTAATCAAGGAGTTTATATAAAAACACCAACATTAAATAAATTAAAGTGATTTACTAATATAAACAATCAAGCAATTACAATGATAGATTTGAATTTTATATTAAAAATTAAAGATTCTATTTAATTTCTAGCTTTTGTTTCTTATATTTTCTATGGGGGCACCGCCATGAAAAAATATGTTCTGGTTCATATTTTAACTACTAATAAAATTATGTAGATATATACCGTACGTAAGAAGTGTAGAGTCACAACATTACAACCCAGTGTAGATATTGCCGTTTTCGATGACTATCCCGTAGCCACCGTTTTCTTTCTTCAACCGCGCAAGTTCCTGGAGGCCGCTCTGGAGTCGCGCTTCCAGTTCGGCGACTTCTTGCGCCATCATGTGCGCCTCTCCTTCCAGGTGCGCAAGAAGCTGCTCCTTCCGCTCCCTGTACCTCGCCGAGGCCTGCCTGTTCCTCTCCCTCCTCTTCTCCAGCTTGATCTTTTCCTGTTCTTCCTGCGACTGGCCTTGGATTTGCTCATCTCTTTGTTGGGTCATATCCATTTCACTCATTGGATGATGCATCGTAGGCGTTTCCGATTCTTGGTACACCGGCTCCTGATAGGGCGGCCAGTATTCCTGGATAGGATGACCTTCGTACGAGTGGCTTTCGTTGTTCCAGAAGTCCATCTCGGTCGAGTATCAGCTGCAGAATGATTCCCCTTCCTTTCCAATCATCAAGGCTCTGTGATTAGAATCGTTATCTGTTCGCAGCCTGATAACCGTAGAGATAGGCCGCGGCCCATTCTCAAAATCTCTTCAATCGTAACTTAATCTCCGTTCCCTTCTTTATTTATAGGATCATATTTCCTCCATTCTCAGAACCGGGGTCTTTATTTATTGAGAAATAGTATACGCTTCTGATGGCGTCAAATACGCTGCCAGGGATACGATTATATCCTCGGGATCATCTCTTTACAATTCAATAGCAATTTTAATCCTTATCCTTCTTTCATAAATCTATTTAATCATAAAAAGTTTTTGTTTTTTTTTCATGCATAATATTAAGCATTGAGTCAATCCGATTCATTGCTCATTGATAATGCTTAGAAAAGGATTCATTCACAAGATAGTTATACAAATATTGAGTCACTCCTGCTTAATAAGTCCGCTCAAGAAGGGAAATTCTTGTCAGCTGATCCCCCCCACCACCATTCCTCTATCCCCCCTCATGTTTTTTGTATATGAAATTTTGACATATAATTGAAGAGTCCACGGAAGAAAGGGGGAGAGTCAATTTTTTTCCGAATTTTAGTTATATACATATAATTGTTCGTCTAGTTGAGTAGAATATGTTGGTGAAAAGAAATAGACAGAAAAAATGATAGTCGGTTGTTTACAAGCGATGGAAAGAACCACGTACTCGGAAGAAAGGGGGAATGTCCTCGAGGAAAAACCTAGAATGGGGAAGAGTGATGTTTGGTCAGATTGCGTTTGTTTACGTTTTCATGTTTATTCCTCTCGATCCTTACCCTTTTTCCTCTCAATTGGGATTATTTCTATTAGTTTACCTAAAATAACATCACTATTAGTCAGTGAAAAATTGTCTCAACATCTCATTTATTATATAGGCTACAAAGGAAAAGCCACAGTTACCGGCAGAATGACTGATGTGATGAAAAAACTGCGACAATCAAGCCTAGAAACTTTTTTCAATTTTTAATAAGGTTTATTATTATATTTAATGTAAGTTTGAATTATTATAATAATAATTATTATTTTGTTTGTTAAAAAATTCAATCAATCAAGACCCATTGGTCATGACAAAAAAATAATTATTGCAATTGTGTAAATCTAAATATATAATATCAAAATATTATATGGATTGTGTATTGATATCACCATTTCATCAATAAAACAAGGAAGAAAGGGGGAGCGTCCATGACTATCCCCCTTTCTTTTATGTTTAAATTAGTTTTTTTTTTTACTAAAATATTTTTTTTTATAGCGTGTTATGTCTGTTTCGGGCAAATTTATTATTTTGACACGCATAACAAAAAGGAAAAGGACATATAAAAAAATTGAAGAAAAATGATAAAATATTCTTAAGTAACTAAAGATCCAAACCTAAAAACTCGATTTTCTCGGAAAGCACTCCAAATGACATCCCCCCTTTCTTCCGTGGACTCTTCAATTATGATAGTGAATATCCCCAATATCTTCTTCAAAAGCGAACTAAAGCCTGTTCACTGGCCTTCCAAGCAATAGTCAATAAGGAAATTAGTATCGATATAGATTATTTAAAAAAATGTGTATAAATTTTATTTGAGTTTATTGTTGTGAAAGGTCTCTGGGCCACTGTCTTATAAGTCTACGTCGAGGCTGACCAGGTAACAGGGAGGAGGAAAGAGAATGGAAGAGTGGAATATTTGGTATTTGTCTTGTATGTACGATTTTACAGTCGGTATGTACTTGTCATTGTGCAGTGTATTATTCGAAATAAACCTGGGTGCCTTAGTGATTTTTCTAAGAATTTTGGATTTTGAAATTTGTATTTTGTTAATGTGGACGTATTTCGTGGAACTCCAAAGTTCTGCTACGTAAGTCCAAATAGATATTAAAATAGTGGTGTAAATTAGTCGCTTTTTCTTAAGGTGAGTGATGAAAGATTGTAGTCCAGGAAATGTAAAAGCTGCTTGTACCGTCGGTTGAATTCTAGTTTTGTAAAATTTGGTAAATATGTTATCGTAAGAAATTCTTTGAAGGAAGTGAGTTGTTGTTCATTGTCACAGGTGAGGAAGTAGATTTCCGTAAATATTAAGAATTAAATGGGACTTAATTTGGTGGCATTAATTTGGATTTTCAATCGAACCACTTTTCGAGTTCAAATTTGTTTTTGGTTTTGAAGGGCGAATGATGCGGTAGTAGGATTTTGATGAAAGGATAGCCGTGACATTAGCGAAGGTAGAGATGGTCGTTCGGGGGTGTTCCGGGATAATTGATGTGTAGACAGACAAGAAGACTTAAAACACTACTTTGTTACTATATTTTATAATAAAATATAAAAATAACTAATATAAAGATCATATAACACTACTATATATATATATATATATATATATATATATATATATATATATATATATATATATATATATATATATATATATAATAGCTATCCTGCACCTACCCCCTATTTTTGGCCTCATCCAATTTCCATCACCGATAATTAGCTTCTACCCTTAGAGCCGTGGCTACGCTCGATTTTTTTTTTTTTTTTTTTTAATTTTAAGATTCAGGTAGTCCTTTTTACTCTTTCGATCTAATTGGCAATTTTTATACTGCCTAACACTCCGCTCTCGTTCAATTTGTATGCTTTCGAGGTATGATAACTCAAGCCATAAATTAGGGTTAAGGGGGTGGGTAAGAGCGGTTACACCGATTTTTAATATTATTCCCGCACCTACCCCCCTATTTTTGGCCTCATCCAATTTCCATCACCGATATTTAGCCTCTACCCTTGGAGCCGAGGACTACGCTCGATTTTAATTTATTTTTTTTAAATTTTATTAATATTTCGATTTAATTACTCCTTTTTACTTTTTACTTTACTCCTTTTCATTTGTATTTAAAATACTTTTATTTAAAATAATGCCCAGGTCTAGTAAGTGCTGATAACCTATAGGAAGGCTAGGATAACCTATGCATATATATATATATATATATATATATATATGTTTATATATTTTATATATATATATATATATATATATATATAAATGCTTGCCCCCCTAATTTTAGATAAATAAGGGGGGTCGCAGATATCCCAGCCCTTATCTTGGGATACCTGATAAACACTATTGTTTTTGTTTTTGTTTTTTTGTTTTTTTTACTTTAACGTATTAAATATAATATAAATATAAGTACTTTAAGCCATATAGATCTATACAGCTTTTATTATTTTATCATCATTTTTTAAAGTACATAATGTTGTTTGCAGGAGATTGCTGCTATTCTCATCTGTTTCGAACGACACCTGGATTGGCAATCCAAAGAGGTGAAAATAAGGTAATTGCATCATATCTTTTTGGAATTATTTAAACATCGATTTAGAAATTCACTTTTGTTTGCATGAGTATAATAGTAAACATTTTTGGCATAGATCGAAATAAATGTTCAGGTATAGATATGGTGAAACAAATAAACATATTTAATCTTCGAACGTGTCATTTTACGCAAAATTTAATGCCTTCTTATTTTAGAGAGAATAAAATTTTCTGTACGATTGCTTTTTTTTTCAAGTTATTAGCATAAAATATTCAGAATTCCAAAACATTCGAGGTATTTAAGCCATAGAACTTCTCCAGGAGAAACAAAAAATCGTTGTTATAGAACTCATTTTTTGCATGGTGCAATATGCCTGGAATATAAAGAGAATACATAAAATTGAATAAAGGGTAAATTGTATTTACCATCGTCTCTTTCGTGCTAAAAAGATTTTGGATAGAAAATTAAATAGCTATTATAACAAAATAAAAATATTATTATGTACAATTTTCATAAAAAATATTGTAGCACCAATGTGGGTATAAATTATTTTATTTACAAACAATAAAAACTCTTTATTATTAAAATAATTAACGGCGTTACAAAAAGTAACCAAAAAGTAACTTGGATGTAAGCCCCGCAGTCCATCGCTTCTTATAGTTAGTCCGAAATAGAACATTCCAGAAGGGCGTAGAACATTCTTGTATAATCCAGACCATGTGCTAATAATAGTCATGTACATGTCCATCCTAACAAAAAGACTAGAACTTATTTCAATGTAATTGAAATAAATATTGTTTTGTTTTCTGTTTGTTTTAACATCACTTTATGCTACTAAGGCTAATCAGACGTTGCTACAGTGGGAGTCCTTAATTTTGCCTATCCAGTTATAATTATGATAGGGATCTTTAACGAGTACCTGACATACAGTACAGGCTCGGGACCTCCATTTTACGTCCTATCTGAGGGACGAGATAGACAAGGATTTTTTACTCCCAATAAAAAATCCTAGGGCCACCTCGGGACGCGAACCCACGACCTTTGTTATTGTAGATTTCTATGCTAACCACTATACCACAGGTGACCCCATATTTATCTGTTGTACAATACGTTATCAGTCCCGTTTCGTTGAACAGCCGTTAGAAGGTGCACATAATATAATAATAATAATAATATGCTCCAGAGGCGTTTCAGTCTCCTTGTTGGGTTCTGTGGCGGTATGTCTGTCATTAATGTTTGTCCCAGGGTGTTGGGATGTCCAGCCAGTGAGTTATGGAAAGTTCTGTTGTGTTTCTTAATTATGTCAGTGACGACTGGTATACCCTACACCACGGTGACCCCCAGAAATAATTATTTTTTTTTTTCACTTTTCACATTTTGTTTTATTGAATAGACTTTTATTGACTAATATGACTTTTTTCCTTATATTTTTTTTATTATTTGGTCCCAAAAATAAAAATTTATCTAACTTTGCAAACTTTTGGTGGAAAAATCTATAAGCTTAATATCTCCCGAAATAACTTAAATAACTCCAAGTGATATGGAAATATGGGCCATTAGCAATTCAAATTGAGCAGTGAACCCCTCGGGCATCCGCTCGATGTAATACCACACCAATTTTAATTTATTGTAGATAAATAACTGAAAATTGAAGCACTAATATGGTTATAATAATAGTACTTTGAAGGTATATCATGATCCCAACTATTCGGGGACAAACGTTTTCAAAGTATCTATAATTCTCTATAATAATGGAAAACTCGATGCTTTCAGTGTTTCAAAAAAAAAAAAAAAAATTAAGGTCACTTTCAGATTTACTTAACCATTATTTTTATCTAAAAAAGGGAGAAAGGTGATATATTTTTTGTATTAACGCTAACTTCAATCTATCCCTCCCCGCTGAATTCCTTTAATTTTTTGTTTGTTTTTAAACAGCTAATAATTTTTACTTTCACTTACCTATATATGAAACATATAGTAAGGGGAAGTATTGCGATCGTGAAAAATTTCGACTTCTGGTTTTCAACGAAAATACACGTTTTGGGGTCCCCTGAGTCCAAATAACCAAGACCCTCGAAATGGTCTGTATGTGTACAGATTAGCTCAAAAACTATAAACCGTGCGAACCTGAAATTGGGTATTTGAGGCAGATACGTACCCGTGATGTGACAGCCAAAATTTCATCAAAATTAGTCTAACGGACTGGGTACTTTATTTAATCAACTTTGTCTCCTTTTTAGGTATTTTTTTCGGTTTCTCAAAAACTATGGTAACTATTTTGCACATTGCACCAGAGTTTTTTTTTTTCTGAACATAATTTATGGGCGACAACCTAATTCCTGAGATAGAAACTGTACGTTACCTTGGACTTCTGTTCGACAGAAGTATGACTTGGGGCCCACATGTCAAAATGGAAAAAGAAAACACTGAACATATATTTAAAAATACTTTATTCTCTTTTTTCGAAATCTTCTAAACTAGATCTTGGACAAAAGCCTCACAGATGTTCAGCTCAGATAAAAAAAGACATACTTACAAAAATTACAAACTTTTCAATCTAAAATTTTATAACTAATAACTTGAAATTGCTGTACGTACAGACTTACAGCAACCAACATTTAAACAACACATACGAAATCTTTATTTACGTTTTTTTGTTAAATTGCAAGGACATAATAACATCAGTCTAATTAACAATATGGCCACGGCTGACATGCCCGTTTGAAGGCGGTTGAAAAGAAACTGGATGAGAGACCTCCTCCCCTAAATTAGTGTCAAGTCCACAAAGAGGTGCTGCTGGGCACTTTCCTTCCTCATGCCTACCATGCCTGTATATCTATTTATTTTATATCATCACATTCGCTGATTGTCGGTGATGGCAGACTGGTGTGAATAAAATCATGAAGATAAAAATTTGAAAAATTATGATTTAGAGATGGGTAAAAAAACAAACACAATCTCCGTCATACAGTGCCAAAATTTATTGTTTGGATAAGAAATACGATAAATAATATTTAAAAAAAAAAAAGTCTCTTATTGATAACTAGATTTTTTTTTTTCATCTTTCAATTAGCTATTTTCTTATCACAATGGTACGCAGTCAGCTGATGAGCTGGCATTATTTCGAGATAAGAATGAAATGAAAAAAAAAAATGCTCAAAAATTTAAAAATAAATATTTTAACGTTCATTAAAAGCAACTAAAATCTTTATATATTTAAAACTACGTTTTGGAATCAGTTTCATCTTCAGGTTTTATTTTTTTTCTTTAAATTTTATCACCTATCTCTCATTTCTTTCTTTTTCGTATACTCCTCTAGGGATGTAGTCCTATAACTCTTCGGCCAAAACGTTTAGGGTTCGATTCCCAGATTGGTTTATTTTATAGCGGTTCCACCAGTTGTAAATCCACGATTAACTGCGGTCCTAGCTCACTCCTCTCTAGCGACAACGAGGTTCCGTAGACATGAAAAGTCTGCTGTGTAGAAAAATATTTAAATTTGAAATTTGTATCTGAAGAAAAAAATTAAAAATCATCAATTTCAGAAAAACTCAACACAAGAAAAACAACATATCGCTCCTCAAAGCTTGACAAAACGCTAGACAAAACTCAATCAATTATATCATCCATTCACTTTTGTCTTTGCCTCTGCAGAAATGATTATGATAGGGATCTTTAACGAGTACTTGACATCGTACAGGCTCGCGACCTCCACTTTACGTCCTATCCGAGGGAAATACAAAAATACCAAAAAATATGCATAATTCAGGTCTTTTTGGTAAAATTATTATTTTAAAAAATTTAAATAATTGGATTTATCCCAATCAACAAGTGAAAAAAAAAACATTAAAAAAAGGAATAAATCAATAAACTAGGAAAACATTTGACAATTGACACATTTTATTATTTTTGTAATTTATCATTAGTATTAAACAATTATTCAAAATTTGAATGATGGAGTATTTTTTCAAGATGATAACGTTTATAGATCTTTATAGGATATTTCTCTGTTTAATAAACATCACTTAATGCTTCTACTGCTAATCGGACGATGATATAGTGGGAGTCCTTAAATTTGCCTATACAGGTATAATTAGGATAGGCAGCTTTAACGGGTACCTGACATCGTACAGGCTCGGGACCTCCACTTTACGTCCTATCCGAGGGACGTCATAGCCAAGGATTTATTACTCCCATTAAAAAATCCAACGGCCACCGCAGTACGATATGATGTTGTTTCACGTTACGTTATTTTTCTGAATAGATTTTTTTTACAGGTTAGTGTTTTAAATTATACGATTATACAAGTTTTTAGCATGACAGTATATGTGGATCTTAGAAGACACCGACATCATATAGACTCGAGAACTCCATTTTACTTCCTATCCAATTGACGGCTTAGCCAAGGGTTTTTTATTCTCTTTAAAAAAGTCTATTGCCGCCTTGTGAAATGCGAACCCGCGAGATTTAAGATTGTAGGCTGCTATACTAACCACTACACCAGGAGTAACCCCATTTCTTCTTCAAAGGGCAATTCATTCTTAATCTAGTTGAATTAACTGCTACTTTTGTAAGTTTTAAGTAGGTCCACTTAAGCCGTTTCCTCAGATCCCCGGAAAGGAATACGCGCTCTGCCGGCGGAGCGGCTAATTAACACAAGAAGAAGAAGAAGATAAAATGGACTCCATTTTGAAACAATGCGACTCTTTTGTTAACTAATTAACAAAGCACAGGTACTCACACCTCTCCCCCAGGACTCTGAAGCAGTGCTACTAAAGTGGTAATCCCTCTTACCCCCCCCCCACCATTTACCAACACTAAACAATTGCCCCCTCGGGGGTGATGCGATGAGACACGTAACGCTGATTTTTGGCGGAAACGTTGCTAATATCTTCTTCCGGTACTTCCTCGTTGCGAATTATTTATTTAGTTTGAAGTTTTGGAAGTGAAGTTTTGAAGTAGGAGTTTGGTGAAGACGTTTTGTGGCATTGACAATGACTCCTACTGATATCATGACCGCCTTACTTCTTCTATAATTAGAGTTACTTTATTACAGAGCGGTTTTAACTCGAAGTTCACCACGGGTAGTCTCTTGGACCCAATAATTATTTATTGATTAATTAAACTTATTTTTAATATTGTAACACTTAAGTGGGTTGAACAATTTTTATTCAAAGAAAAATAATAATTCAGTTTTACTGGGTTTTTCTCATGTTTGCACATATCTTATGTTAAATGGGGATATTTGAAAATACTAGATGTAGAAAAAATACAAAAATATTTCATAAAAAGATTGTTTTATCTCCCTCCTAACACACCGGATTAAATAATACAGTTAGAAACTTCAAACCAATCTCTCTACAATTATACATTAAAATTACATCTAAATTATATACGTAAAGTATTAATAAATCACCCCACCAATAGATTAACAAATTTTCTGGCAAATATAATTATAAATAAGGAAATATCTTGGTACAAAGAACTAGTAAAAATAGGTAATCAGGTTGAAATTGAAATTAATAGGGAAGTTCTTAAAACAATAGTTCCGGAGCTTTTGATAAAGAAAATTGAGATGAAAATAATGGCCGAAATGCTAAACAGGGCTAAAATGAGCGAATACCACACATTGTATAAAAAACTAGCCGTAGATCAAGCCAAACATTATATTAGGAACAAAGCGCTCAGTCTATATAAAAAATCATTAATATTTAGAGCAAGAGAAAAATTGCTGGGACTAAATTATCAACCATGGAGGAGGGGCAGGATATTCACTTGTGCCATGTGTAACTTAAACGTGCCTGAGGATACCTACCGTTCGTTAAAACCCTTTTTGAGTAAATAAAAAAACACGTGAAAATAATACAAAATTTATTAAGTAAAGTCCCCCCTCCGGTTGATCAGTTTTGATGAAATTTTTACAGTCATATCTCGGACATAAAAATAGATCAAATACTCAATTTAATCAATATCGTTAGAGCCGTTTTTGAGAAAATCGAAAAAAACTTAAAAAGTTATTAAATAAAGTACCCCCTCCCTTTGAGCAAATTTGATGAAATTTTTGCTGTCACATCGCGGGCACATAAATACACTAAATACCCAATTTCAGGTTCGCACGGTTTATAGTTTTTGAGCTAGTCTGTTCACACAGACCATTTCGCGGGACTTGGTTATTTGGACTCAGGGGACCCCAAAACGTGTATTTCCGTTGAAAACCGGAAGTCGAAATTTTTCACGATCGCAATACTTCCACTTACTATATATTTCATATATAGGTAAGTGAAAGTAAAAATTAAATTAGAAAATAAGATCAATTAACTAACGTATGGTCATTTACAGTAAACGGATTGGTTTATCTTCTGAACGGTTACATCTCAGTATGGACTTATCCTAACATTTTATAATAAAATTTTAAGATAAGTTTAATAATGTTTATAATAAACATACGTACTTTTAATATTTCTATTATAAAATCAAATATATAGTTTAATTGAGCCCTTTCATTGATACCTAATAAGTTTATTATTAGGTCTTCAGGGTTGTCTTTATAAGGTTGGATATAGTCTTTTAAGTAGCGGTATCTAAGATCTGAGTACATGGGGCATTCTAAAAATATATGGTAAATGGTTTCTGGGTTTTTAAGATTACATATAGAACATATTTCATCTGTACTTATGTTGTGTTTTTTTCGATTGAAGGATATTCTGACCTCGTGTTTATTGCTCAGCCTTAATTGCATCAAAATTCTTTGTTTTACTGTACTTTCAAGCATGTTAATTTATTTCTATAAACAAAATCATTTTACCTTCCGTGTCTGAAGATTGTGCTCAAAAGAATACATTTAACAGAGCGGTCTGCGGGGAGGGAGATTGCTCTACTAATCCTGGATGACTTGACGAACGGAAGAGAAAGGATAATAGACGTTATTTGTCCTCCTAACGTTGGGGGGGGGGGGCAAGGATTAGAATAACATTTGCAATCGTGATCCTGGTAAAGGATTGAGAGCCTAAGTTTCCTGGATTTACGCCTGCCCGCTTAGCATCCAGCATCTAATCATGAAATTAGTCGACAGGGTAAACCAGACAGTTATTGACATACAGTACAGTTATTGACACCCCAACTTTAACTTAAATAAATAGGTAAACGAGTCCTAATTTTATTACAAGATAAACAGTACCAGTCAAAAGTTTAGACTCACCATTAGATTTTGTAAAATAAAAAAGTAACAACATTTTATTTATTGGACAACGTAACAACTATAGTTTTATTTTTAACTAGCTAGGGTGCCCGGCTTCGCTCCGGTAGTTGTGTGGTAGTTTTAATGACAGAAAAACTTTAAAATTAAAGGAAATATAGAACAAAATTAGCACTTTCTTGAAACTTTTAACATGGTATCAATATTAAGATTCGATATCTGCAGAGTCCGCCCAAATAAGGAACCCTATATACTTTAAAGGGGGTTGAAAATGGTGAATGAACAATTAATTTTGCTGCAACTTTCTCGAGTCATGCATCGTTTTTGATGGTTTCTGTGATTCTGAATCCTATAAGGCCTATTCCAAGTAGTCAGAAGATAATAAGTTATTAGATTATTGTTGAAAAATCTGGTATCTCAGTTAAAAAAATTATATTTCGAGTAAAACTTAATCAATGACTACTATGATGGTCCTATTTAATCCAGAAGTATAGAAACTACCGAAGATTCATAGAAACTTTTTTTTAAGACCTTTCTTCCATTTCAACCTCCCTTAAGGTATCCCCCCGTAATTCGAACGGTTTCTGCATATCTAGAATCTTACTACTATTACAAAGTGAAATCCAAAACTTCTTGAAGGCATAATTTTTTCATCATATTTCTTTTTATCTATAAAATCTGGAATGCTGTTTTTGTAGTTAGTCGTTTTGTCAACTGGAATGCTCATCATACGTAGTAACCAAACCAACTTCTTTTTCACAAATACAATAAAAACACTTCAAACTTTTTATTTTTGATTTATATTTAGTCAATTCATCTCTTTTTTTATGTTCTAATTTTACTCGCTAATTTTACTATTAATCAGTCTAATTTTATTCGCTCACTGTACTACTGCGAAATGTTCACTCATATTGGATTAAATTTACTTAAGTATATATTATATATAGATTAAATGTAATGTGCTGATCATTTATTAGCCTTCTTATGAGAAAACTATTTTTTTAAGGAATCCAATTGGTTTTCTAATTGATTGCTGAGATGTAAAGTACTTATTTTATTTTGGAACGCAAACTAATTATTTTCTCTTAATTTTTTAGTAATTTAAAAAGAACAGCTGAAAAAATATAGAACGATTGCATACTATATGAATGGGCAATAAACATTGAGAGAAACGCACCCTAGTGCTTCCTGGTAGCCTGGAGCTCGAACTAAATTTTTCATTCATAAACTCGTATCTCAATCTCAGAGAGGCTAATTAAATGGTGCGAGAGCCTTAAAATTCCAGTCCTTTTCTCTTCAATTTTACACTCTTAAGAGAAAAACGGAAACCTTCTTCTCCGTAAGTGGTCATATGGCTAAACGAAGACATGACTTCCTTAATCCTACGTAGAGTCGTTTTTGAGCCTTTTCGGCACGCACATTGTACACTTTGCTTTATAATATATATTGATTTATTTATAACTAGCTTTAATATCCCGGTTTCACCCACGGAATTTTGAAAACAATGAGAAAAGCCTTGGGTCCAGAAAAGTTCGTTAGAACAGAAATGAGATTTTTTTTTTACTCCAACGGTTGATTTCGTAAAAATCTAATGTAAAGCGAGATCATAACGATTTTTATAACAATAAAGAATATACCCAGAGATTGGTTTTTATGCTATTTTAATATGGACAGGTGTTCGCACCTGGTATGAAAGAACCAATAAGCGAAATTCGGAGAATTTAGGACAAACGGTATGTATTTCTATAAAGAACAAAAAAAAAAAAAAAACTAACAGAATTTCATCTTTATTTATATAGATTGTATTCGAAACCTGAGGAGGTGCAAATCACATGTAGAGGAGAAATCCTGGAAGCGGTAGGGACAGTGATTAGTAGAAGTGGTAAAATAGATGATGAAATTTCCAATAGAATAAAAAAGGCAAACAGTGTGTATTACCAAATCTGCAACACTACAAAACTACACATATTTAATGCAATTTACCTTCCCACCCTATTGTATGGAAGCGAAAGTTAGGTTCCTCTTGACAGCCATCTAAGCAAAATTACGGCCGTAGAAATTAAGTACCTTAGAAGAGTAGCAGGCAGAACTAAGAGGGATCTCATTAGAAATGAAAGAACAAGAAATGATCTAGGAGTAAATGCAATATGTGAGATCCTAGAGAAGAAGCAGCTAAAGTGGTTCGGTCACTTCTGCCGAATGAGCGAAGATCGAGAACCACGTAAGTTTCTCGAAGCTAGGCCTACAGGCAAGAGACCAAGAGGCAGACCAAGAAAGACATGGATGGACCGAATGGGAGAAAAAAGAGGAAGAGGGCTGGAATCCATGAAGGCATTGGCTAGGGACCGTGGTGCTTGGTCCGCTTGGGCTCCTCCACGCTGAGAAGCAGAAAGGAGGTAGTAAAAGAAGAAGAAGAAGAAGTATTCGAAACAATCATATAATTTTTGAAATGTTATCTCTTGAGTTACAATTATTTTTTTAAACTTGAAGATTGTGAATTAAATACAAGTAAGTCTAAACCTTTGACCGGTACTGTACATGAGTCTAATGTTTGAAGAGTCCTCTAAGTCATCTATAGAAGACAGATGACTACTATAGAAGACAGACAGTCATCTATAGAAGGGTAAGACTTTAAAAAACTAACCATAGGGCAGATTTCACAATTAAATCCACAGGGTGCCAATAACTAGATTTGGCACTTTTAATAATAAATATTGCCTTATTGTAAAACTATTGAACTTTTGACCCAAAAAAACCTCTTGAGTCTTTATGAGAATAGATAAAGAGGAGATGAAGAAATTTTCTATTTGATCCCTTTATAAAAAGTTTTTTTTTTAATTTCACCACAGAAATGTAGTCTTAAGGGTGCCAATAACTGTACGGTTTACCCTACAACACATTTTTTCAAAATTCATAAGACCTAATGTCTAAAAAGTGAAAAACATCAATAATGGGGATATTTAGGGGTGAAAATGGGGGACGCCCGGCCCCTAGGGGAGTTAACTTACGTGTTTCATACTACTTCGCCCCTTATGAGTATTTCTTCGAGTTGGTGTATATTTTTTTTTTGGTTTTTTTCAAACATTTATCTTGGTCTAAATGCTTTATCTTTAAGCCCGTTCCATTATACAACCAATACTTACGAGATCTAATCGATTGCTACAATAAAAAAAAGAAATTGATAATATTGAAAACTCCCGGACCAAGCTGGACGCTGGAAGTTGTAACTAATCTGTGTAGTTAGTGTAAAGCGGTGCGGCCTAATCTACATCGCTGATTACCCCACTGCTCTACGACTCTACACATAAAGTAGACATACAATACTCTACGGGATTTGCTCAATGAATAGTCTCTCTCTACTAAAATGTCAATAAAACAATGGAATCGCTTAGTTTTGAAACGGCACATTTTTTTTTCATAGATTGAGATTTGGTTCGATTACCGTAGAGCTTTCTATAGTTAAAACGTACCATCTTCAATATGCTGCATTTTAAAGTTACGAGATAAATTAAATTGATGTCTTAAAAATATGTGACATGAACAACAAAGTTCTTAATGCATTCCAGAAGAAGACAATGGTTTTTAAAATATCTTGTTTTTGTTTGACCACCAAACAATTCGAATTGCATATCTTAAAGAGAAACTGATAACTTCTTATAATTATATACACTTAAACAAACTATACACGTATATAGGGTAAACCATACAGTTATTGACACTCGGTACAGTTATTGACACCCCAACTTTAACTTAAAGAAATAAATAAACAAATCCAAATTTTATTTCAAGATATACACGAATATAATGTTTGAAGGGTCCTCTAAGTCATCTATGAAGTATGACTTTAATAAACTAACCATAGGGAAGATTTCAAATCAAATTCACAGGGGCCCAATAACTATATTTTGCACTTTTAACAATAAATATTGCCATATTGTAAAACTATTGAACTTTTGACCCAAAAAAAACCACTTGAGTCTTTATGAGGATAGATAATGATGAGTTATATGAAGTTTCTATTTGATCACTTTATAAAAAGTTTTTTTTTTAATTTCACCATAGAAATGTACTCTTTAGGGTTTCAATATCTGTACGGGATCACCTCTGGTGTAGTGGTTAGCATAGAAACCTACGATACTATGGTAAAGGTCGCGAGTTCGCACGGTCCCGAGGTGGCCCTAGGATTTTTTAATGGGAGTAAAAAATCCTTGTCTATGCCGTCTCTCGGATAGGACGTAAAATGGAAGTCCCGAGCCTGTACGATATCAGGTACTCGTTAAAGACCCCTATCCTAATTATACCTGGATAAGCTGTAGCAGCGTCCGATCAGCCATAGTGGCATAAAGTGATGTTAAAACAAACAAATGAATTTATATTAGAACTATATTTAAAGTATTACATAAACAAATATTTTATTTTTTTTTTTTTGGTGCCCGATTTATTCTGCTTACCGCCTTCACTATCTGCCCCACTCACTCGATATGAACAGGTCGAATTATGTCGAATTGCTCAAAATCGATAGCATTCACTGCCTCAAAAATCTATTTTATTATATAAGGCAATGTTGTAAGCTAAAATCCTTCATTGTTAATGAATAACTAGTAAAAGGGTAGGTTGTAGAAACCGCTAAATGACAGCAGTAACCATTTATTTTTAAACTTTATATGTTATTATTTATTAATTATTTATTTATGTTATATTGCATTGTATATGTATTTTCTTATATTGTATATTATCATAATAGTCATCATTATTGTCACATTTAAATTTATATACTCATGAATTATATTTAGATTTTAGATGGGTAATTAATGGAATTATAGATAGATTAATATTTAGCTTATGGATTTTTAGGGATGTATATAATATTTATATGGTTACCAATTCCTTATACCAGGTTTATATATATTTAATGATTATTTTTTGTAATATATGTTTTAATAATATATGTTATATACGCTTTTTAAATAGCTATGTGGAGAAGATGTTGCCATATCATCATATTGTAGTTTAATATAACTCAAATATTATTGTTGGTAGACATAATACGTATTATCTAGGTAAGCCATCTCTATTTGTATGGGGTATTCCCCGAAAGCAAATAAAGTATATATTCTATTCTATATATTCTTTAGATTATTAGGTTTGGTATTTTGCTAAACCGATTTCCCTCATCGAACTAAGATTTTATCTAGAATAAACTTTAGTATTTTTAAAATACCATGTTATTCCTAACAGGTACTAATTCTAAGGAAGTTTAACATTTAAAGTTAAATAAGAAAACTAGAGTACCCTATGCAATGTCTTGGAATGATTTGAAAAAATCTTAATTCGGTTTGGAATGTTCCAAATTTCGATTTGGAAAAATTCCAATTTGATTTGGAAGTACTAGATGTATGTATTTCTAGTTACATGAGCCACCCAACTCCACGTGGATTGTGGATTCCTTAGCTCTTCTAATCTTACCTTCCCACACTTTCCTCATTTTCTTTCCCGGACCCTTTCTTTGCTACTCCTTCGTTTCTTTCCCAGCCATAAGAATCTTCTTTCCATCTACTATCCTTCTAAACTTCTCTGTTTCTAATCGTTTGATGTTACTTAGTTTTATCATTTTATCTGAGACCCGCTTGTTTTATCTATAGTTTCCCATTCTTTTCATGTGACTTTAAAAGTTAAACCTTTAACTTTCTTTTCTTCATTTATGCCTCTAGGTCAACTTACAGGTCCTTGTTTTATCTCTCTCTTATTTCTTATTCTTATATCAATAATAATAATAAATTCTTTATTGAGCAACATTTAATTCTAAAGGTCGTAGGTTCGGGGCTCTAGGATTTTTCAAAGACAGTGAAGAATCCTTGACTATGCCGCCTCTCGGATAGGACGTAAAATGGAGGTCTCGAGCTTGTACGATGTCAGGTACTCATTAAAGATCCCTGTCCTAATTATACCTGGTTATGCCAAATTTAGGACTCCTACTGTAGCATCTTCCGATTATCCTTAGTGGCATAAAGTGACGTTAACCTAACAAACAATAAATTCTTTATTTATTTGTTCTGGGACGTATCCATGAAGAACCTAATTAAATAATATACAATGGGGGCTTTAGAGCCTAACAGTAAACCTTAAATTTGTTCATTAGAAATGAAACACAATTACTATATTAATTATAAGGGAATCTCTTGTGTAAATAAGAAAAAATTATGAGAAAAGATTTTTCTCTTCAATAAGGCGGAGCCAAATCTTTTCTCTTCAAAAAAATAAATTATTTAAAAATAATTTAAAATGGTGGTCACACACAAATGAATATTAGATTAATATAAAATAATTTAAAAATTGACGTATGTCAATAAATATCATAAATTGGACAAAAATTGTCCACCTCCCGCTACTACTCGCAAAATTTGTGAGATAGGGGGAGTAGGTAACAGTGAAGGGGAAGGATTTGCTCTGCCTTGAGCCGAGCTCTGTGGTGCAGTGGTTAGCATCCGCGCATGTAACGCGAGAGACCCTGGTTCGTCTCCCGGTGGAGCCAAATGTTTTCTCTTCAAAAAATAAATTATTTAAAAATAATTTAAAATGGTGGTCACACACAAATGAATATTAGATTAATATAAAATAATTTAAAAATTGACGTATGTCAATAAATATCATAAATTGGACAAAAATTGTCCACCTCCCGCTACTCTCGCTACAACATTATTATTTTAATCGTCACCTTTTCTGTAAATTTTCTCTCATGCCTGTTTATTTCTAACCCAAGATAGAAAATATATACATTTTGTATCTATTATACACAAAATTAGTAGTTGAAAAATACTATTTATAATGTAGAAAAAAAAATTTTTGTTACTCTCACTTTCCTATATATGAAATATCGTGAAAAATTTCGACTTCCGGTTTTTTTTAACTTAGTCTTGAAGTATATTACTAGAAAACTAGTATGTGATATACAAAATTAAAATAATTTAAAAAAAAAAAACTAAACCACCTACAAATTATTCCTCCCCTCAAAGAACTACGTTCTGGTGGACCCCTGAGTGTGGATTTAAAGAGCCTAAATTTAAAAGTGTGGCCTAATAATTAGAGGACAATGATTTAACCAAAATTTATTGCCCAATTTCGGGGCTATGTTGACCACAGTATGAAGGGGGGGGGATCGTACACAATACACCCCCCCCACCTACTTTCACACATCTACTACCTTCGGAATTTTTAATTAAGGTCTAGAGAAATTTATCCCCCAACCACCTACGAGTTTGCATTTCGTTTTAGGAAGGCTGGAGTAGTCATTTTCAAGTGACTCATTTTTTAAAATTTTAAATTATGCAATGTTTTCGTTCTGTGCAGACTCGAAATATGTTTCAATGTATCAAATACGCCACTCCATAGCCATTACTTTGGCCAATTACAATTTTAGCGATTTCATATATCTTCGAAGTAGTATAATTATGGAAGGTCATCCCTTATTTGAAATGTAGATTTTATCTAGTTTCTTAGAAGGCGATCAGAGGAACTTTAAAGAAGGACCACAAAGACCTTAGGAACAAGCCGGGCGGTACTCGGGGGGCAATAAAAGTTGAGATGATAGCAATAAAGAGGGCACTAACGAAAGAGAGCTGGGGAATTATTAAAGCTAAACTGGGTGCAAGTCCCATCTCGGGGGGGTAATTACTCATCCGCCCACCAGAGGCCGCGCCGCGCGCCTCATTCTCGATTTATCCTTTCGAATTAAAGTTCCCTTGTTATTTTGCCCACTTCTTATTTGGCATTTTTACATTCTTTCGTTTTGGTAACTTTATTAATTTTTTTAAATCTTTTTTTTTTTTTTTGCTCATTTATTTTAATATTTCATTTTTTTATTTATTTATTGAACTTTTCGTTTCGTTTTCGGGTATCATGGCGCTGCAAGAGGTTCGCTGCACAGGGGAGGGTTCCTTTGTGGTACGGAGGGAGGGAAACCATTGTTTACGTTAGACACCGTATTCCTGATTAGAGATTATTTTTATTCAGGTTATTTTCAGCCTTGAGGGACATTCAATGTTACGCAGGTAAACATACACGCACCAACCGACGATGAAGTTAAATGCGAATTTTATGAAAAACTAGAATCTGTTTATGATAAACTACCGCGAAGCTGCATGAAAATTATTCTAGGAGACGCAAACGCAAAGGTAGGGAAGGAACAAGTATATTACCCAGCTCTACTGAAAAAAAAAATATTTTTTTGGTGGCTGGAATCTTCTAGCTGATTTTAACTATGTTTGGGGCGCTGATTCCAATAATGCAATCAGATTTTTTCTATCAGCTCTACTTTTTTTAGCTTCAGCATACCTTAACAGTAGATTTATATAAATTCAAATATCTATGATATAGATAACACAATCCGATATAGAATTGTAAATGTAATAAATTTTAGCACGCTTTTATCCTTATTTTAGAATACTAAACTATGAGCTAGCTCTATATAACTGTTTGTAAGAATTAAAAAATAATAACATCTAGTAATAACTTGTAACCACGTGGTTAGTATGATATTATCCACCGGCAAATCATTTTAATTACTTTTTATTATGGTATACATTTGAATTGCTCAACTGGATCATGGGATATCCAGATGATGGCAGATTACTGCTGGAACATAGAACGTGAGTGTTTGAAAAAACGGTACTTGTCTAATATACGACCGCCACTCAAAAAAATCGATTCTTCGATTATCGAACAATTTCTATTGTAACATATGTTCATAGAATAACCTGTATTTTGTTATCTAAGGTTAATCTGTAATTTGTTATCTAATATTGTGGTCAATCTGTAAGGTTAATCTGTTATTTTGGTCATCTAAGGTTAATCTGTAATTTGTTATCTAATATTTTGGTTAAAATGGAACGTTATTCATTGAAAAGAGTATTTCGGGTAATAGTTACGGAAGAAGATGCGGTGAAACTTTTCCAGAAATACAACATCATTGAAAATGATAAATTATGCCCAAATGGACACGATATGACGATAAAATTCACTGTCACACCCAGAAGGAGATGTAACAGAAGAAAATGCCGATACACCAAAGGTGTACGTGTCGGAACATGGCTACATCCTTCGAAATTAAGTCTCACAACAATAGCTCATTTTATATATTGCTGGACGTCAGATTACATTTCCGTAAGATTTTGTAAATCAAAATTAGAAATTTCACAGCAGGCTGTTGTGGACTGGACAAATTACATGAGGGAAGTTTGCGTCTAGAAGATGGAGCAATTGAGTACCAACATAGGTGGTGAAGGATTGTACGTTGAAATTTACGAAAGTTTATTTGTTAGAAGAAAACAAAATGTCGGGAGAATTTTAAGGCATGTATTTTCATAGTATAGTAGATTTTCATGTATTTAATAATAATAATAATAATAATTAAATAAGTTTGTTTGGTTAAATCTTATTTGATTTTTAATTAATCAATTGCATTATCCATACGAAAACAAATAACCTAAAGAAGGTTACACATACTATATTCGATTGTATAAAAGTAAATTATCAAAGTTAAAAAATCGATTTTTTGGAGTGGCGGTCGTATATTAGACAAGTACCGAAAAAACATTTAAGAAAGTCACACAAAAGAAGCTTCCGAAGTGTGAAATAGAGTCTCTTTGAAATTTAAATAGTCCCCCTTTATAAGGTTTTAATTGATTTAAAATTTTTTTTGTAAAGACATTTAATATCTTTGTTTTTTCCACCTGCTATTAACCTCCATATGTATTAGAGTAATTATGTTTTAAGAGGTGTCATGCCATTTTTATATCTCAACAAATAGACCTGATAGAAGAAAAATAATGGCAAATTTGGATTCAGTGCAGTGCAATTATACTCAGAATCAGCTATAAAACTCTCGGCACCTAGACCACTGTAGACCTATGTTATCCTACGATCGGTAAAGGAAGTTTAAATGAATGTAGCAATGATAACGGAATAATCTTACCGGCTCGAAAAACTTAATAACCAAAAGTACTACGTTTAAACATAAAGACATACATAATTATACTTGCACGTCGCCGGATTCGCAAACCCGTACTCAAATCGATCATGTCTTGTTACACCATAGATGGCAAAATAGCATAACTAATCTATATAAATAAAGTTGAAATTCTGTTTGTTTGTTTGTTTATTTGTTCTTTATAGAAATCCATACCGTTTGTCCTAAATTCTCCAAATTTCGCTCAGTGGTTCTTTCAAACCAGGTGCGAACACCTGTCCACATTAAAATTGCATAACTTCAGCCGATCTTCAGCTGATATTCTTTATTCACCAAATTTCGCTAAGCGTTTCTTTCAGACCCGGTACGAACACCTGTTCATATTAAAATTGCATAACTTCAGCCGATCTTCAGCTGATATTCTTTATTGTTATAAAAATCATAATGATCTCACTTTACGATGTTTTTTTTTACGAAATCGACCGTTTCTTTAGAAAAATGAAATTCCCCGTGTGGAACCGGGATATACAGCTATAATCTATGCATATAAAGGTGAAATTCTGTTTGTTCTTTATAAAAATCCATACCGTTTGTCCTAAATTCTCCAAATTTCGCTCAGTGGTTCTTTCAGACCAGGTGCGAACACCTGTCCATATTAAAATTGCATAACTTCAGCCGATCTCTGGGTATCTTCTTTATTGTTATAATAATCGTTTTGATCTCGCTTTACATTGGTTTTTACAAAATCGACCGTTTGAGTCGATAAAAGTCTCAGTTTATAGATTTTATAGATTTAAAAATTGAAATTCTCCGGGTGAAACCGGGATATACAGCTAGTATTAGATAATATCGTGAGGTAGAATGCGGGTGGGATCATGAAACGCGAAAATTCGCCAGAAACTTAACGAGCAAATTACTGAAAGAATAATAAGAACGGTGCCAAATAGGAAACGTTCGAGGGGTAGACGAGGCGGATGTGGGAGGATTCCATTAAGGCAGATCTGCTGTGTGTTCAGGCACAACAGTGTTGTGTGTCCCCATCGGGAACCTTCGGGTTGATTAAACATGTAGAAGAACCCGAAAATGTGAAAAATTCCAAAAGGCTGTATGTAAGTTTCTTAATAATAGTCCAATTATCATTAATTAATTTTCATTAGGTATGGAATGAAGGAATGAAACACATATTATTATTGTTACATACAATAATTATTATTATTATGACCCTAGGTACGTCTATTGTTATAATATTGTTGAGCGCCTGGCTTTTAGCCATATTTTTAAATTTAAAGTAAAGGCAAAAGGAAATAACATACCCAGGTATATATAACCTAAGTAAAAAAAAAAGCTCCATGCAATGCTCAGGGAGATAGGGCTGGTTCTTTCAAAAAGCGGAAAATACTATTTACATGCAATCTATTTACATAAATATGTACAGTTAAAATTATTATAGAATCAGAAAATTAAGAAACAAAAACAATAATAATAACCTAAACATATTTACACAACTTAAAACTAGGGAATACAATTATATACAAACTACATACGAGTATATTTAACCAATTTACGTGCGTAGCGATAGTCCATGAATCCATAACAGTCCACAACATATAAAGGCATTAACTCAAGGTACAGGGTAAAGCAGAACATGCTACTAGCATGCCTCTAAACTCACTCAAAAATTACAGATTTTTACTTTCACTTACCTATATATGAAATATATAGTAAGTGGAAGTATTGCGATCGTGAAAAAATTCGACTTCCGGTTTTCAACGGAAATACACGTTTTGGGGTCCCCTGAGTCGAAATGACCAAGTCCCGCGAAATGGTCTGTGTGTGTGTGTGTCTGTGTGTGTGTGTGTGTGTGTATGTGAACAGACTAGCTCAAAAACTATAAACCGTGCGATCCTGAAATTGGGTATTTAGTGTAGTTATATGCCCGCGATGTGACAGCATAAATTTCATCAAAATTACTTAAAGGGAGGGGGTACTTTACTTAATAACTTTTTACGTTTTTTTCGATTTTCTCAAAAACGGCTCTAACGATTTTGATTAAACTGAGTATTTGATCTATTTATATGCCCGAGATATGACTGTAAAAATTTCATCAAAATTGATTAACCGGAGGGGGGACTTTACTTAATAAATTTTGTATCATTTATACGTGTTTTTTTTATTTACTCAAAAACGGCTTTTACGATTTTGATCAAACTGGGTATATGATGTAAGTATATGCCCGAGATACGACTGTAAAAATTTCATCAAAATTGATCAACCGTAGGGAGGTCTTTACTTAATAAATTTTGTATCATTTTCACGGGGTTTTTTATTTACTCAAAAACGGCTTTAACGATTAATAAAAATAAGATATGAATGTAGAAAAATGTGTGACTTTGGGAAATGATATTTAACAAAACACGTCAATTATAATAATCATCTAAGTAAGTTGGTAATTGAAAGTTGTGTGTTGCGCGCACGCACCAGATTTTTTTTTTTTTGGTTTCAGTCTGTTATTAAAGCGTTGCCATGGTAACTAGCAGTGTTGGTCACATTATACACATATTATTGAAAAGAGTTCTAGACTTTTGTTACTTTAGACCAACCGTTCTTGTACATTTTTTTTAGTGCGTGATTTTTCTAGAATCTTCTACTTTTGTTGGGGACCTTCTTGATTGTTGTTTGTTAGTTTAACGTCTCTTTATGCCACCAAGGCTAATCGGACGACGCTACTGCGGGAGTCCTCAATTTTGCCTATCCAGGTATAATTAAGGATAGGGATCTTTAACGAGTACCTGCTATCGCACAGGCTTGGGACCTCTAACGTCCTATCCGAGGGACAGCAGAGTCAAGGATTTTTTATTCCTTTTAAAACATCCTAGGGCCACCGCGGGAGGCGTACCATCGACCTTTACTATTGTAGGTTGCCATATTGTTTGTCTGATATTGTGAATTACTATTTTCGTCAAATTTAATATTATTTATTGACGTATTAGCAGCGCGACGGATTAGATGGGCATGGGGGTAGCGGGATAGCCAAGTGGCTAAACGCGTTAGAAAATACACGTTGCTACTAACAACCAGACAGATGATTTGAGAACTAGAAGATTTGCAAGTTCAAAACCCGGAGCCAGGGACAATTTAATAATACTCGGCATTAATTCCCCACCTTCTCCCCTGGCCCGGGAAACCCCGTATAGCCTACAAGGCGAGGAAGGAGAGGAAGCAAAACATTTTTAATCTCATAATTAATTCTTCATTTATCTCAGTAATTTGCGCGGTTAATAAAGGATTTTAAAAAAAACTTGCAACAATAATAGCATCAAACTGAAATAAATGTACCGCCTCAATTTTCAGGGGTGAGAGCTCAAGTGTAAGAGGATCACCATATATTATAAGCAAACTGTACAACTTCAAACAACCTACTTGTAGTTTATTTGATCATTTAAAATACAAAATAAAACAATTTTTTTTTTTTTATTTTAGTATTTTAGAATTAAAATAAAATAACGTGTGATTTATTTTATTTTAATTCTAATTCAGTCCCCCTTCCTTAGAAACCCCCACCCTCTCCCCTGGCCCGGGAAACCCCGTATAGCCTAAACGGCGAGGAAGGTGTGGACCAAAAAAAAAAAAAAAAAAAAAAAAAAAAAAAAAAAAAAAAAAAGATGGGCATGTAAAATTGAATGAATCATAAAAAGATTAATGAATGGTCGGTGCTGACTGGTAAACGTCTGGGGGCAGATCTACCGAAGTTGGGTCTGGTTGGTGTTCGGTGGATAGAGGAGTGCAGGGAGGGAGTTATGGCGTCGGCATCGAACCTTCGGGTTCGTTAAGCGTACATTATTAATCTATTTATACAGCTTTGATGTTATCCGAGTGTTTCTTTCGGTATAGAGGGATTACACAGCGATGTCCCTTGTTTATTTAAAATTAACATGGGTTTGTAAAAAGATCCGTTAAGGTCCGTTCGGGTCCGTGGATCTTAATTATCTAAATAATTGGGACAAGCAAAAATAAACAGAATTACGCAGTGGAAGTGATAATTATTGGTAATAATATATACATGTGTATATATAGAGAAATATATCAAATTAATATATATAGGCCTTGATTAGTATACAACAAGGAAGTGGGTTGCCGGACAGCGATACTTCTATCTGGAAGTTCTGTTAGAGACTGATCTCTGGGGCATTTTTGGATTGGAACTTTGTACAAAGTTTGACCCTATGTTTTACTTAACATATTTATATAGCTAACATACTATTTATCTATTTGGGCACCTAATTAAACTAATTATAATCATCCTCATATGAGAGTTCATATAAAATAAAATAACGTGTGATTTATTTTATTTTAATTCTAAGTCAGTCCCCCTTCCATAAAAACCCCCACCCTCTCCCCAGTATATATAATCGTCCTCATACAATATAATATTATTACAATTAACAATCCATAATCTCTATATATATAAGAGGCTTTGTCCTGACTGACAGAATCAACGCAGGGCAAAAACTACTAACGAGAGAAACTTGAAGTTCGGAATTTAGACTTTAAACGCGATGTAGGTAACCACTAACAAAGGAATTTCAAAAATGTAACCCCTATGGGCTTAAATGGCGAAATTGTCGTTTAACGGAAATCTATTGTTGAGATTTTAAACCATATGTTTTTTATTTGAATATCGATTTAACGTTACAATAGTATTAAAATAGACATTCACATAAAATATGGCTACTGATTATTTAAATATTAGTGGTAATCAAATTATACAAACTGTGATTCCCATGATTGGGGATGGTGCGTGTTTATTTCGATCTCTTCTCCATATATTTCTCCATATATATATATATATATATATACTTCTCCATATATATATACTACTACATATAAGTAGATATATACTTCTCCATATGTAGTAGAGGCGTTGTCCTGACTGACAGAATCAACGCAGAGCAAAAACTACTTATGTATGATTAGAAACTTCGGAATTTAGATTTTAAAAGCGATGTAGGTAACCACTAAGAAAGGAATATCAAAAATGTAACCCCTAAGAATATGTAAAATGTAAATGGCGAAATTGTCGTTCAACTCTAACGGACATCTATTTTCGAACTTCGAGAAAATATATCTAATTAGGACTCATTTTAAAGAATTTGATACGACGAGTTTAACTCGAAAGGCCCTATTGGGCGTCGAAAAATGAAGCGTTCACGACGAGTAAGTCATTTTTTGTTTCGGCGGTTTTAGTAAACTCTCTCCATCCACGCGTCTCCGTCTTTTCTACCGAGCCGGCAGCTTCCCCCTCCAACATTCCACCTACCGGAAGCTCAAATTCTACTAAATCTCCTTAACATCAGTTAACATATTATATTAGATCAATACCAAGAAAATGGTCACAGAATTGATTTTAAAGGCTCGCGGGCAAAGCCGCGATGGGGAATGCTAGTATTTATATAATAGCCCTCTTACAATAATTACAAAGTAATTGAGTATGTGGGTCACATCACAACACAAGAAACATTCTCTTTCTTAATGTTTCTTGTATCTATATGTATGTGCAATGGGGGTGTCAGAAGAACTGATAAGGGGTGAAAAGAGAATAAAAAGGAAACATAAGAAAAGAAAAACACACAAAGAGAGAAAAAAGACGCCGTCGGAAGCGGGGCTAAAACTGTCCGTAGTCCAAATTGTTATACAATGCAAGTATAGTATCAGCGGTGCTAGTGTTAGTGTAGAAGGGGGAGCGCTATGTGTTCGCGGCAAGTTTTATGTCTTTGTTTGTTTGTGTTTGTTGGTCTTTAACTGCCGGAAAGGGTTCCACATCCGAACTCCCGCCAATTGGTTGTCTCTCTCTTCTCTCTCTTTCTGCAATTCCTTCTGTCATATCCGTCCTTATCTCGGACCTCGACCGCTTTCTTAATTCCCACTTGGATCTCTTTTACGGTCTCGTTGAGGGGGTCCCCCTCCTTTCTTCCCTCGACTGCTAGCTCTCTATTTAGGGTAAAGTGTCGTTCAGTCCCCCCCCCCCACCGAAAGATCGTATTAAGAACAAGAAGGAGAAAGGAATTAAGTCTGTGAATCGACACAAGGGCAAATAGTTTCATTCCAGTATCAATATATGCTGTGTTTTAGATAGGGGCCATTCCACGTCAAATCAACACAAAAATATATCATTTTCAACCTCACCATCTCAGACTTTCTTGAAATTTGGAATATGTTTACTAATAATACCTATTAGAACAATTATGAAATATTGCTGAGATAGGTCCACCCGGTTTTGAATTATTGGTCTCTAAAGCCCTCAAAAATAGGTCCAGAAACAGAAAAAATCATGATTTTTTTAACTATTTTTAATAGCGGTAAATGTTTTCTAAATTTGACTAGAAATATGATATTGGTGTCGTTTAACAGCACATTCCACGCCATTTCATACGATGTTCAAAAATGTTTAGGTTTGTACTAAAATCAATTTTCTCATAACCTAATTCAAAATTTTACTTTCAATTATCTCAAAAAGGGTATTTTTTAAAAATGTTATATATATTTTTTTAAATAGGCAGTATTGTATCTAATCATAAAAAAAATATATAAAAGTAGTAGGAAAATCGCTCCATTACTAAAAATTCTGGAGAGTGCGCGCAACACACAACTTTCACTTACCAACTTACTTAGATTAGAAATTATTGCGTTTTGTTAATTGCCACTTCTCAAATGAACAGAACGGCTTTAATTATGAACAATGGTCTGTCATTAAAGGCGTACTCCGCATGCGTGGGCTCAACGAGTTTTATGAGTTGACTGAATATTTTTATTTTTTTCTCCTCTTTATATTTTCTTTAGTTTTATCATATCTCATATTTTGCCATTTCTTATTTTTAGGCGTAACGAGGGACAGTTAATTTCTCCATATAAACAAAAACAAAGGTACTTTATAGGAAACAAACAAACAAAAAGGCCCCCCCCCCAAAAAAAAAAGCCCCCTCAGAACATTTTAATAATGATAAAGCTAACTTGACATTAAAGAACACCTAATTTTCATTAAACATGACGATTTGATAAAAATCGTTAAAGCCGTTTTTGAGATCATCGAAAAAAAGGTAAAAATTGGAAAAAAATTAAGAAATAAAGTGCCCGCTCCGTTTGTCCAATTTTGATGTAATGTTGGCTAACGCATCTTTGGCATATACATACATCAAACTCCCAGTTTGATCAAAATCGTTAAAACCGGTTTTGAGTAAATAAAAAAAACACGTGAAAATGATACAAAATTTATTAAGTAAAGTCCCCCCTCCGGTTGATCAATTTTGATGAAATTTTTACAGTCATATCTTGGGCATATAAATAAATCAAACTCCCAGTTTGATCAAAATCGTTAAAACCGGTTTTAAGTAAATAAAAAAAACAGGTGAAAATGATACAAAATGTATTAAGTAAAGTGCCCCCTGCGGTCGATCAATTTTGATGAAATTTTTACAGACATATCGCGGGCATATAAATAGATCAAATACTAAGTTTAATCAAAATCGTTACAGCCGTTTTTGAGAAAATCAAAAAAACACGTGAAAATGTTACAAAATTTATTAAGTAAAGTCCCCCCTCCGGTTAATCAATTTTGATGAAATTTTTACAGTCATATCTCGGGCATATACATACATCAAATACCCAGTTTGATCAAAATCGTTAAAGCCTTTTTTGAGTAAATAAAAAAAACAGGTGAAAATGATACAAAATGTATTAAGTAAAGTGCCCCCTGCGGTCGATCAATTTTGATGAAATTTTTACAGACATATCGCGGGCATATAAATAGATCAAATACTAAGTTTGATCAAAATCGTGAAAGCCGTTTTTGAGTAAATAAAAAAAACAGGTGAAAATGATACAAAATTTATTAAGTAAAGTGCCCCCTGCGGTCGATCAATTTTGATGAAATTTTTACAGTCATATCTCGGGCATATAAATAGATCAAATGCCCAGTTTGATCAAAATCGTTAAAGCCGTTTTTGAGTAAATAAAAAAAACAGGTGAAAATGATACAAAATTTATTAAGTAAAGTGCCCCCTGCGGTCGATCAATTTTGATGAAATTTTTACAGAAATATCGCGGGCATATAAATAGATCAAATACTAAGTTTAATCAAAATCGTTACAGCCGTTTTTGAGAAAATCAAAAAAACACGTGAAAATGTTACAAAATTTATCAAGTAAAGTCCCCCCTCCGGTTAATCAATTTTGATGAAATTTTTACAGTCATAGCTCGGGCATATAAATAGATCAAATACACATTTTGATCAAAATCGTTAAAACCGTTTTTGAGTAAAAAAAAAAAAAAACACGTGAAAATGATACAAAATTGTTAAGTAAAGTTCCCCCTCCGGTTGATCAATTTTGATGAAATTTTTACAGTCATATTTTGGGCCTATAAATAGATCAAATGCCCAGTTTGATCAAAATCGTTAAAGTCGTTTTTGAGTAAATAAAAAAAAACACTTGAAAATGTTACAAAATTTATTAAGTAAAGTCCCCCCTCCGGTTAATCAATTTTGATGAAATTTTACAGTCATATCTCGGGCATATAAATAGATGAAATACTCAGTTTAATCAAAATCGTTAGAGCCGTTTTTGAGAAAATCGAAAAAAACGTAAAAAGTTATTAAGTAAAGTACCCCCTCCCTTTAAGTAATTTTGATGAAATTTATGCTGTCACATCGCGGGCATATACCTACACTAAATACCCAATTTCAGGATCGCACGGTTTATAGTTTTTGAGCTAGTCTGTTCACACACACACACACACACACACACACACACACACACACACACACACACACACAGACACACACACACACACACACACACAGACCATTTTGCGGGACTTGGTTATTTCGACTCAGGGGGTCTCAAAACGTGTATTTCCGTTGAAAACCGGAAGTCGAAATTTTTCACGATCGCAATACTTCCACTTACTATATATTTCATATATAGGTACGTGAAAGTAAAAAAAAGACGTGAAAATGATACAAAATTAATTAAGTAAAGTCCCCCCTCCGGTTGCTCAATTTTGATGAAATTTTTACAGTCATATCTTGGGCATATAAATAGATCAAATACCCAGTTTGACCAAAATCGTTAAAACCGTTTTTGATTAAATAAAAAAAAACATGTGAAAATTATACAAAATTTATTAAGTAAAGTCCCCCCTCCGGTTGATCAATTTTGATAAAATTTTTACAGTCATATCTCGGACATATAAATAGATCAAATACCCAGTTTGATTAAAATCGTTAAAACCGTTTTTGAGTAAATAAAAAAAAAATACGTAAAAATGATACAAAATTTATTAAGTAAAGTCCCCCCTCCGGTTAATCAATTTTGATGAATTTTTAATAGTCATATCCCTGAAATATAAATAGATTAAATACTCAGTTTAATCAAAATCGTTAGAGCCGTTTTTGAGAAAATCGAAAAAAACCTAAAAAGTTATTAAGTAAAGTACCCCCTCCCTTTAAGTAATTTTGATGAAATTTATGCTGTCACATCGCGGGCATATACCTACACTAAATACCCAATTTCAGGATCGCACGGTTTATAGTTTTTGAGCTAGTCTGTTCACACACATACAGACACACAGACACACACACACACAGACCATTTCGCGGGACTTGGTCATTTCGACTCAGGGCACCCCAAAACGTGTATTTCCGTTGAAAACCGGAAGTAGAAATTTTTCACGATCGCAATACTTCCACTTACTATATATTTCATATATAGGTAAGTGAAAGTAAAAATTGTAAACTAGTGTTAAAAATTCATAAATATAGCATTCTATTCAAAATAATTACTAAAACTTTGGCAATATTTACATTTTCATTTGGAAAAAACATGAAAAAAATTATTATAAGGGTTCAACTAAGAAGCCGGAAGATAATTAAATCTGGTCGTTATAACGCCTTCATTTTGGCGATACCAATCTCATAGTTCTAGCCAAATTTGGAAAACATCTACAGTTATTTTTAATCATGATTTTTTCTGTTTCTGGACCTATTTTTGTGGGCTTTAGAGACCAATAATTCAAAAACGGGTAGGAATAGCTCAGTAATATTTCACAATTGTTCTAGTAGGTACAAGTATTACACATATACCAAATTTCAAGAAAATCTGAGATGGGGAGGCTCACAATTGACGTGGAATGACCCTTAGATAGAAAATAAACTTAATATTATTTTTATTTTTTTAAACTATCCTTTAAGCCACTAAACCTTATCGGACGATGATACAGTGGTAGTCATAAATTTTGCCTATCCATGTATATTTATTATAGGGATCTTTAACGAGTACCTGACATCGTACAGGCTCGGGACGGCACAACGATGATTTGTATGTATACATATTCATATTACTTCCTAGCCATCCAGTGTCCCTAAGCAATGAAAATTGTCTATAAAATTTTAAACCTATTGAAGATCTCTTTTTATTTTTTATTACTATTACTTTCACTTACGTATATATGAAATATATAGTTAGGAAAGTATTGCTATCGTGAAAAATTTCGACTTCCGGTTTTCAACGGAAATACACGTTTTGGGGTCCCCTGAGTCCAAATAACCAAGTCACGCGAAATGGTCTGTGTGTGGGAACAGACTAGCTCAAAAACTTTAAACCGTGCGAACCTGAAATTGGGTATTTAGTTTATCTATATGCCCGCGATGTGACAGCGAAAATTTCATCAAAATTGGTCAAAGGGAGGGGGTACTTTATTTAATAACTGTTTACGTTTTTTCCGATTTTCTCAAAAACAGCTCTAACGATTTTGATTAAACTTAGTATTTGATGTATCTATATGCCCGAGATATGACTATAAAAATTTCATCAAAATTGATCAACCGCAGGGGGCACTTTACTTAATAGATTTTGTATCATTTTCACGTGTTTTTTTTATTTACTCAAAAACGGCTTTCACGATTGTGATCAAACTGGGTGTTTGATGTATGTATATGCCAAAGATGTGACAGCCAACATTTCATCAAAATTAGTCAAACGGAGGGGGCACTTTATTTCATAACCTTTTTTCCAATTTATACCTTTCTTTAAATTATCTCAAAAACGAATTTAATGATTTTGATCAAATTCGCCATGTTTAATGAGAATAAGGTGTTCTTTAATATCAGGTAAGCTTTTTGTTATTAAAATGTTCTGAGGAGGCTTAAATGGGGAAGGGGCCTTTTTTGTTTTCCTGTAAAGTACCCTTGTTTTTGTTTATATGGAAAAATTAACTGTCTACGCCTAAAAATAAGAAATGGCTAAATATGATATATGAAAAAAATCAAGTAAGCATATAGAGGAGAAAAAAAGAAAAATATTCCGTCAACTCATAAAATACGTTGAGCGCATTTTACACGCATGCGGCGGAGTACGGCTTTAATGACCGACCATTGTCCGTAATTAAATCCGTTCTGTTCACTTAATGGAAATTATTTGTTTCCATGGTAATTAAATGAAGTGTTCAACAACTACATAGAGAATTATAAAATCAGACGACTTGAAGTATTATGCTTACATGGCCGAATTATCGTAAGTTAAATGTATTTAATAATAAAAAAAAAATAGTGTTTTTTTATAGAGCAAATAATAACAAAATTAAGAAATGAATGTGAAAAAATTTATCTTTGAGAAGTGGCAATTAACAAAACACATCAATTTCTAGTTAAGGTAAGTTCGTAAGTGAAAGTTGTGTGTTGCGCGCACGCTCCAGATTTTTTTTCTATTGTTTTTTTTTTTTCAGAAAATATAAACATTCACTTGATTAAATATTTAATTTGTATTTTATTTTTCTTATTTCCTTAAGAGATTCATTTATAGTAATTTGTTTGATTTCAATTTGTTCATTTAAGGTTTACTGTTAGGCTCTAAAACCGCCATTGTATATTATTTAATTAGTTTCTTGAGGGGCACCTCCCATAACAAATAACTAAAGAATTTATTTTTTGTTTTATTAACGTCACTTTATGCCACTAAGGATAATCGGACGATGCTACAGTGGGAGTCCTAAATTTTACCTATCCAGGTATATTTAGGATAGGGATCTTTAACGAGTACCTGAAATCATACAAGGACCTCCATTTACGTACTATCCGAGGGACGGCATAGTCAAGGGTTTTTTTATAAGCTTTAAAAAATCTTAGGGACTCCACGTCAATCAGGAGAACCTATGGCATTGCGCGCGCGTAGCCATAAATTATTCAAAGTACTACTTTTCTTTATACAGACTTAAAGTGCATTTTGTACTGGATTCTGTCTTTTTTATTCGCACCCCTTCTTGAGGTTTCAATCTAATAATACGAATATTATTACATCTATATAAATAAAGATGAAATTCTGTTTGTTTGTTTATTTGTTCTTTATAGAAATCCATACCGTTTGTCCTAAATTCTCCAAATTTCGCTCGGTGGTTCTTTGATACCAGGTGCGAACACCTGTCCATATTAAAATTGCATAACTTCTGCCGATCTTCAGCTGATATTCTTTATTCTCCAAATTTCGCTCAGTGGTTCTTTGATACCAGGTGCGAACACCTGTCCATATTAAAATTGCATTACTTCAGCCGATCTTCAGCTGATATTCTTTATTGTTATAAAAATCATAATGATCTCGCTTTACAATGTTTTTTTTTTTTAAATCGACCGTATCATTACAAAAATGAAATTTCCTGAGTGAAACCGGGATATAGGGCTACAATCTATGAATATAAAGATGAAATTCTGTTTGTTCTTTATAGAAATCTATACAGTTTGTCCTAAATTCTCCAAATTCGCTCAGTGGTTCTTTCAGACCAGGTGCGAACACCTGTCGATATTAAAATTGCATAACTTCCGCCAATCTCTGGGTATATTCTTTATTGTTATAAAAATCGTTTTGATCTCGCTTTACATTGGTTTTTACGAGATCGACTGTTTGAGTCGATAAAAGTCTTAGTTTATAGATTTTATGGATTTAAAAAATGAAATTCTCCGGATGAAACCGGTATATACAGCTAGTTAATAAATATAGTTAAAAATAAAAAATAATATTTAGATTATACAATAACACTAAACCGTAAGATAGAATCAGTTTGACAACAAGATCTGAGCGACAAGATAAAGCCTTCACCGTGGCTGGAATAAATAATTCATGAACGATGACAAATCGACTTCTCGAATCGTTTTAAAAGTTTTGTCGATTCGTAACTTTAAAAACATCGCTCTTGTCTACTTGAATAAGTAAAATGGATGAATTTATTATAGTATAAGTTAGAAATCCACTTCAAATAATATATTATACTCCGATTAGATTATTAGGCTTAGTCATAGTAAGAGTTACCTTAATAATAATTAAGGTTAACTTAATTACTAAGGTAACCACATTTAATAAGGTTATCTTAATTTATTAAAATTAAATTAAAAAAATACAATGCCACCTACTCTTTTCACACATGGATTTTTCCCATTATAAAAATAAATAAATAATAGTGAATCTAAAATTAATGAAGACTTTCAAGTTGTGAAATGATTTTAGTAACGTCAAGCAAGAAAAAAAAAATCACATGGTTTAAAAGTCCCAGACCTTTTGTTGGAACGAACTAAAAGTTAGAACAAAGTCCATAGCACTTGTTTGTGACTACGATGTTCGAGCTTCATCCAAGCAGTTCCATCAGGTTCTAGACCATTCTCCTTACGACTATATATATATATATATATATATATATATATATATATATATATAAAAGGAGCGAATGACTGGACAGTTAATCTTGTTCTGACGCGCAAGTCATATGATTATCAATGCGTTACGAAGTGATAAGTTTTGTAACCTGTTCAAATATTTGTGTATTTATAATTTGTATAATAATAAAAAATTGTATAATAATATAATAGTCGTAGAGGTTTCTAAATGGTGTCAATCTTTTCAGGTTTTCAAGTAGAACATTTTCGGTCATATACATTGTTTTGATTAATCCCTTCGTTTGCGAGTTGTAAGCGAAAAGCGTCCCTCGGATAGGACGTAAAATAGAGGACCCGAGCCTGTGCAACGTCAAGTACTCGTTAAAGATCCATATCCTAATTATACGTGGATATGCAAAATTTAGGACTCCCACTGTAGCATCGCACACAGGGGTATTTGGCCCTAAAAGTGGGCCAAAACCCATTTTTTGAAATTTGAAATTTCTGGTAAATAATGACTGGAAGTTCAAGTAGAGGACCAGTTGGATCATGTAAGATGATTTTCATCTCTTCCAGGCCCTTAATCCGGCGGCTATTCTATTTGAAATCTAACCTTATCCTTTAAATCGTCTGTGCTCATAAATAATGGTCTACAAAATATATTAATTTTCTTTGTTCTTACTGAAGTATCGGCATTATCAAATGATGGATAGTTCGAGGCCAGGTTTGTACTTGTTATCCAGATAGTTATAATTTTTTTGTATTCAATACTACTATCAATATTTTTTTGTTTTTTGGTAGGTATATTTTAGAGCTAAAAATTAAATTTGAAGGTTAAAAAGTTATACTTCTGGGCATTTCTGGGCAACGAAATATTTTTTATGATAATGTATAATTATCGTAGATTATGTTTCTTGAAAAAAATTCTGCGAATAGCTGCGATTCGGAGACTTATAATTTTTTATTACTAAAATGGCAATTTCATTAAATAATTAAAAAAATTCAATTTTGTTATATTTTCATTTATTTGTATTTTAGGATCTTCAGAAAGATTAACTGTAACCTGACTAGAATTATTTGACATATTTTTAAAGTCAAAACATTAGCTTTTAAAAAAAAAGAAGGAATTTTCTTTTCTCATTGGGAAATATTGTAATAACCTAGAGCATGTGAAAGAGCTAAAACAAAATTATCCATTTTGAGGCATGATTTCCAAGTGACATAGAATGCTTCTTCAAGGAAAAGAAATGTTTTTGAAACAGAAACAAGAAATGGCTAAGTGGGACGATATCAATCAAAAGCTCAAGATCTGGTGGACGCTCTGAAAAATCATTTGTTACTTTAAAATTTACAACGGACACGGAGAAACTTTATCAATGGTAAGCTATGACACCATCTGTTCACAAAATTTTAAGGGATGGTTTTGAAGTGATAAAAAGTCCTCTGCTTCATATTGGTCTTTTATCTGAGGAAGCAGCAGAAACCCGAAATAACCATTTCCGGATTTATAGAGAACATAAGATCAGAACATTTTCCCGGACAGAGTGCAATCTGGATGTAATTAATAGATTAATATTGAAATCAGATCCAGTTATCACAGGTATGAGAAGTTCAAGAAAAAAGGTATCAGGTAAGGAAACTTTAGAAATGTTGTCTCCCCCAACCAACTTAACCGATAGTGGTGATTCCGAAAGTTCATTGGGTGACGAGGAAAGTGAATAACGAATAATTATATTTAATATGCATTTTTAAGAAAGGTTGGTGCGTTTCTTCCTGGGATATAAGTTGTCTTTCGAAGAGGTATTGAACAATTCTTAATGAATTAGGAAAACACATTTTTTTCTTTATCACCATAACTTTTTATATTCACCTATTTTACACTATTTTCATTTTTTTAAAATAATAGTAATAGATAAATGATAATAAATCTTTAATTAGTTACAAGCATATTTCATGGGTGCAATGCATAAAGATAAACTAATATGAACATAAATTGTAAACCCATGGATGCCTATTTCACAATCGGTGGAGTTATGTAAAAATTTATTTTATGAAAATTTTCTACTTAGAGTATTTTTTTAACTGCTAAAAAAACATTTTTAATGTCTATTACAAATATAGAAGCCATTTTGAGGACTTTTGCATTAATAAAATGGAAGGAAATAGTTTTGGCCAGCTTTTCGGGTCAAATACCCCTGTGTGCATCGTCCGGTTAGCCTTAGTTGCATAAAGGGACGTTAAACAAACAAACCCAATAGGTGTCAACTGTCTTTTTAATCTCTAAATATTATTTAAATGTGCACAAAACAAACCTGAAAATCAATTTCACTTCAATATTTAAATAAGTTTAGAGTTCAGGTTCTATTAAACTCAACTTTTTTTTTTTTTTTTTTTTTTTTTTTTGGCACCAAGATTTGTTATCGAATCCTCTTTCGCCAAACATCACCTTGTTCCTATTTCCCTCACTCAAAGTCTATCTCCCTCATTTCACAAGAGTGAGGGAGATAGGTTTTTGAGTTTGTATTAAAGTAGACCATTCCGTGTCAGTCTCTTATCAACAGAATTTATGGGTTATTGAAATCCCTTGTAAACCTACAAATTAACTGTAATATAACGTGAATCAAACTCACCTTTAAGGAAATATCAGTGGGTGAGGGAGATAGGAGATGAAATGACACTCACTGTTTTAACCGATAAAAACACCCTCACGAGGAAGCGAGAGCAGAACTTCTATGAAAAAGTTTATCCTTGTTGAGACAGTAATCTCTTACAATGCTGCCATCAATGAATTATAATGAAATAAAGGTTTCTAAAGTATTGAGGCCCGATTTAAAAAAATGTGAGGGAGATAGGTTGCATCTATGGGACAGGTAGATTATGGATCATAACTTTTTTCTTTAATTCGAAAATAGCAATATATCCTAAAACCAAATAATTAACCCCTTCTAACAAGTATAGAAAAAAATTAGGTTATAAATAAAAGAATATATATCTTTTTTCCGCCATCAAAGTCAGCAACTTGAGCTGTGGGACAGGTGAGGGAGATAGATATTGGCATTTTAAGTGTAAATTTAGGCCTGTAAACAAATTGTTACTGAGATAAAAATTCTTGAACAACAAGCTGAGGGATTTCACACAAATAATATAATCTCATTGGGACATAAATTCGTATGTATTGGGAGAATGACCCATATATTATTTATGGAAAAATGTGCAGTTTCTAATTAATTCTTAATCCAACATTTTGACCGTTCCGAACCCCCCCCCCCCCCCTCCACCCGATCCCATCAAGGTAGGGTTAACGAAGTTTCTACTGCCCAGGTAAAACATAATACAAACTAAAACTATAGTTATTTACATTATACTGCTTATGAAAGTATTTCTTCCTAGACTGTTAGCTAGTCTAGAAAGTGATCCATTACACTACTAGTAGTGAAAAGGAAACATGTGTTTCCTTTTCTGTGCTAATACAGTAAAGAAAACACATGTTATTAAAACTCTTAAAAAGCTTACTAACCTTTTTATCACTTTAATTTAAATATGTTTGAATATACCTGAAATATGTCAAAGATTGGTAGTAAAATGTTCAGTGATTTTAAAGTAGCATTCCTCATAGAAATGAAGCATATTTACATCAATATCGCGAATAATGATCAATTCTTCCCGGTTGATGAGAGACGATCCACTATATATAATATGAATAAGAAACAGTAAACTAACTCCAAATGTGACATTCAATTACCACCTGAAGGATTCAATATTATTAATAATACTAATTGTACATATAATATAAATATAAATATGTAGATTTTTTATGAGTCATCAATAGCTCCTACCATATGATTTTCATTCATTTTATTTTATAACCTTACACTTCTTATTAAATGTTACTCAAAATAAAATTCTTATAAAATATTTTGTTTTTCAGTATAATGTAAAATAATTTACATCACTAGTAGTACTATTTACATTAACAATTTACATCATTATGATATATTTTATTTTATTTTTCAATATGATGTAAAAATATTATTGCAAAAATTTGAATATATGTCAATATCAAAACTGTCTAAACTTAAAGATTAATTTTAAAAAATAATAATAATTTTCGGTATGGTCAGGGCAAAGGGAAAGATAGTGAAAATTCTTCTTGGATAATTAAATATTTACATTTTTATTGTTAGAAATAATTTACTTAAATAAATGTAAATATTTACAAGCAATATAAATATTTAATAGGTACAAAAAAGTAAAATACATACGGAACTGGCGGATGGCACGATTAGCGATGGCCAAATTAGTAGCCACTCAATTGAGCCGGAGATTGATTGGCTGAAGGCAATTGTTGGCTGATTGTGATTGGCCCATCAGCCAGGTAGCGGACTAATCAACTCCAATTTTTGAATAGTCCACTATCAACTGGATGTTAGAAAAGTACCTTTGTTATTTTATTCTGAAATTCATTAGAAAAAATTATTTATATATCTTTTTACTTTGATTTACTTATACATGAAATATATACTATGGAAAAGTAGAAGTATATAAGTAAAGTAGCAATCTTAAAAAATATTCAACGGAAATTATAGACGTTATGGGGTCCCCTGAATCCAAATAACCAAGTCCTGCGAAAAGGTCTGTGTTTTCGTGTGTGGGAACAGACTAGCTCGAAAATGATAAACCATACGACCCTGGAATTAGATATTTGGAGCAGGACAACGCGAGAAACTCAAAGGCCAATCTTTCCTCTTTTTTATAAAACATATAACAAATCATTGAAACACTTCTGTGGGTAGAACAATAGTTACTAAACGAAAATATACAATTGTCAATGCCACACGAATTACAACAACTCAAATATTTAGAGCAGGTTACAAGAATTATCACTTTATAACACAAATAATCATGTGGTTTGAGCTTCACAATCAAGACTAAGACTAACTGGTCTAGTCACTCGGTCCTTATATGAAGTCGTAAAAGGACTGGCGTGGAAGGTTCCAGGCCAGCGTGGATCGAACTCGAACAATCTAGTCCCAAACACGTGCTCTGACGGTTCCTCCGACTGTTATTCCGTTCCAACAAAAGGTCTGAGATTTTATAAAATTATATTTAACGATATAACGTTACAGTATTAAGTACTGGTGAAGGTCTGGCCACACATGTCCGCACCGGATCCGCACCGTAGCACTAATACAGGTTATGTTGAGAATATTTTTAATTTAACTTACATATTACCTTTAGTTATGCCTAAAGTTCACGCCACACATGTCAGGCACAGGCCACTTTAGGCATAACTAAAGGTAATATGTAAGTTAAATTAAAAATATTCTGAACATAACCTGTATTATTGCTACGGTGCGGATCCGGTGCGGACATGTGTGGCCAGACCCTGATAACGCCATCCGTGTTCAAATCCCGGCCAGGGCTAATCTTTTCTCTTCTTATCAAAAATATTGCAACGTGAAAAAGAAAACATGATTTAAAAGAGTTCTAGGCTTATTGTTGGAACAGACTGTTCGAGAATCTTCTAGTCTTGCCGAGTACGTTCTGGACTGTTCTGATTTAGACTAAATATAAGGTGCGATGGACTGGAAAGTTAGTGCTGTGAAGATGGTTACTTTTTTGTTAATGTGTTGATGCTTTTTGTAACCTCTTAATAATTCAAGTATGCATTGTTTGTGTGGCACTGGTAATTATTATTTTTCTTCGAATAAAATAATTTATTACACACAATAGTGTTACAATATTTAAAGATCATATTAAGAATTTTTTATTGGATCATGACAAGAGAAATAATTAAATTTAATTTATGAACTATTAACTTTTTTTTCTTACATACTTTGGACTTAGTTTGTTTTGATCCTAAAGACCTCATTTATATATTCATTTATGTTTTATCATATATATATATTCGTATTTTTATGGTTACTTCCGTTTGTCCAGACCGAAGAGCGGCTCGATGCTGCTCTACAGCCGGAAGAAGGTGCGCTACAGAAGGGACGGCTACTGCTGGAAGAAGCGGAAGGACGGGAAGACCACCAGAGAGGACCACATGAAGCTCAAGGTCCAAGGAACAGAGGTGAGCTTTTGGATTTTATTTCCTCTTTGGATATTTCGATTTCGGTGGCCCTTTCATAAGATTCCCCCCCCCCACCCCGGACTCCTGTCACACTCTCATGGTACCTTACTTTTTTATTTCTTTTACATCTATCGCCGGTTAATCCGGGGAACCGTTTAAGCTCGAGTCTACTATACCGAACCCACAATCCTCCATGGGTTACTTTAGACGTCACCAGCACTAAATTATTTTCTAGATAGGGTAAGTTGAAATTCAATAGGGTAAAAAGTTGAAATAATAAAACGCCTGAAAACAAATGTTGGGACATTTAATTCATCCTCAAAAGATGTATTTTAGACAGGGTTTGAAATCGATAATTATTTTTTCCAGCATATCATCATATAATTATTACTTCTCATTTTTATTTAAAAATCATTCTTGATTTATAAATAAAAATTTAAATCTATCTTTGATATTTATTAATTGGATTAAAGATAATGATCACTCACCGAGTGATACGGTATTAAATAAATAATAATGATTACAAAAGTACGATAAAAAAAATATTGATCAGAAAATAAAAATCACCTTTTAAAAGCAAATTAATTTATTATAATTTGTGGATTCCAAATCTGGTGCTATTTTGTTTCTAACTCCAATAATGACCGAATCATGGTCAGGTAATTGGCTTTGAATCAAAATGGCGGATCAGGATAAAGCGGTACTAGGATTGTCCCCGGATGAGCTTCGACCTTTGTGCAAAATTGTATTGAAATTGGCAAAGTAGTTTTTAATCGGCGTACAGAGGACGGACGAATGTTTTTATTCATTTTTCGGATTCTACGCATCTTAAATGTAATGTCAAATTTTTAAGCGTGTGGGGGGTATAAAAAAACGTATTCATCGGAAAATATCAATAATAAACAAAAAATTTATATTTCTGATTTATAAAAGTATTAGTCGAAAATTATCATTATTGCTAAATAGAAAAAATTTAATTAAGAAATAATGATCAGGTTATGATTTATTTCACTTTTGATCAAAAAAAAATAATCACTCTTAATAAAAATCATCAAATGATTTTTAAAATTCCAGATAAAAAGTTTGATCGGATTTGATTTTTATATTGATTTTAATAATTATCGATTTCAAATCCTGATTTTAGAGGTATTTCTGGTCTCTTAACACTTGTCAATTTATGTCTCAGAATACAGGTAGTTGCTAAAGCTTCATGTTGAAGGACGTGTGCCGAAATTTCTTGATTGCATATTTAATCCATGCGGTTCCTTCTGATCCTGATCCAACTAATTTCATTGCTTTCTATCACCTTCTATAAGCTTCATGGAGCTCACGAAAATTAGTATCAAGCAGCTTGGTTTAAGAAAGAAATGGTGACCAGTACCGAAGATCCAACTTTGTAACAGAATTCACAAAACAATAAGGTTCAAGCTGAAATAAAAATTATTTAATTAATCAAATATACAATACACCAGACAATGCTTTTATAAAATGAGATAGGGCGCCAATTTGTGAAAATAACGTATCAGATGGTGTAATTGGGTTTAATCAATCGATAGAGTAGCTGTAATTAACTAATATTTTATATTTATATTTTATTGTTTGTTTGTTTAACGTCCATTTATGGTAAGGCTAATCGGGCGACCTACAGTGGGAGTCCTAAATTTAATCTATCCAGGTTTAATTAGGACACGGATCTTAAACGAGTACCTGACATCGCACAGGCTCGGGACCTCCATTTTATGATTGGGAACCCGAACATAGCAAGTTCTAAATCCGGAGCCAGAGGACATTTAAAAATACTCTGCATTAATCCCCCACCCTCTCCCCTGGCCCTGGAAACCTCGTATAGCCTAACAGGCGAGGAAGGGGAGGAACAAAAACAGATTTTACACGTTTAAACAGTAAGTAATCTAAAGTTTTTTTTTTTTTCAACGACTTTATAGCAACTTTTATCTCTTTCGAAAATTTGCTCAAATCGTTGGCCCTCTCCTTATTAATAGATATTAAATACTCCGTCGTGTGGTCTACAAATGGTCTTCCCAAGATTTCCCGTCTCTGTTGCTCAAACCTCTGACTGTGAAACGCGATGTGCCTTGGATCTTCGGGACATTGACATGTTGTGCAGTTCGCGACCCTGTCCAGAGCCATCATATTTAAGAACAGTGAACCCACGATTTATCATTATCCTCGCCAGCTTTACTAAACCAGGACAGTCAAGATGAAAAGCGAGAACCTAAAACCACGGGATCAAGTTCACCTTCTTAACCCTTTAGCGTCTGAGCAGTGCGAGTGTATACCCTGTGGCCTGAGACCTTAGACCGGCTGCCGTGCCCGGTGGCCTCGATACTTTTTCCCACATTCACTCTTCTTTATCTTCTTATTCCTATTTTTCTTCTAAAGTTTTCCATCATTCGACTAAGGAATAAGGTGCAGGTAAAATAAATTTCGAAAAACCCGAAAAGAACCCCATGGCAATTAGTTTACAACTCTCGGAAATTTTTTAGGAAACCATAAACCTCGTCACTGGGAAATACCGGACGGGCTGGAAACAGGGTTGGAGATACGCGAATGCCAATTATGTAAACATAATTTTCGTATGTCATGGACTCGTCCTAAATATGAATAAGAAAATGATAACTATTTTGTCTGCTCGTCATGCTCCTCTAATATTCATGAAATTAAAAAAAAAACGTGTAGGAACGTACCTAAGTAGACTACTTACATATAATTTTTAGAATTAGCTATTTATTAATAGCTAGTTATTAAATGTTTTGTGTATCTGTTTATTTTATAACATTTTTAAATAATACTACCGTAAACCGGGGTGACATTGTGACTTATAATGAGGTGGCTTTGTGACAAGCCTATTTTTCTACAGTTCTTGAATTTCCCTCCTTAAAAAGAATCAGGTTCTGCAATTCAGTGTACCTTTCAGGTAGTCAGTAATGTGCTGCAACCTACTGATCATATATAACTTCTTTCATTCCATTTACCATGGTGCTTTATTTCAAGGTTTCAACTAAATGATAACAATCAAACATATATGAAATAAAGCACCATGGTAAATGAAGTGAAAGAAGTTATATGTGGCCAGTAGGTTGCAGCACATTACTGACTACCTGAAAGGTACACTGAATTGCAGAACCTGATTCTTTTTAAGGAGGGAAATTCAAGAACTGTAGAAAAATAGGCTTGTCACAAAGTCACCCCATTAGTCACAATGTCACCCCGGTTTACGGTATATTTTTTTTTTACGATTTATTAATGTTGCATTCCTAAGTTCTGATACGATACATCCGAAAGTGAAGAGTAAAAATTCAATTTTTGTTTTAAAAGAAGCCACAAAAACATATCTTAAGGTGTTGATTACTGTGGTTTTTATCCTAATGCAAAAGTAAAATGAAAAGATTTAAGAAATCAATTAAAATAAGGTCCGCAGTTTTAGTCTTCTACTAAGGCTGAAGCTGGCAGAACTGATATATCAGTCTACAGGCCCCAGGGACTGCAGCGCTCGAACTGATATATCAGTCTACAGGCGTTAAAGGGATAAGTACCGCGTTATACTCCCTACCTTTAGATGTAGAGATTAAAAGCGTTGCCAATCTTCGATTGCATTTTCGTTTATTACTTTTATCAGGTCTAATCTAAATGTTATTATTGAACAGTAACTGTTGATCAATTTAAGTATATTTAGGTACGATGTCTTTCCGTCCATTTCAATTCTGTGCTCAGTAGTACTTGTTGTACCTACCCGTCCAGTAGCAGAGGGTACCAACCTACCAACTCCCCCTGACACCAGCTATTCCCAAGATAAAGCGGCCCCAGATGTAGAAGGCCGTATAGCGGACCAGAGTTGGGAATTAGCCTGAATTCATTTCCTCCTCCGGGCTTGGGGATCAGCCGCACCTGGAAATTGCACATTTTTTTTTTTTTTTTTTTTTTTGCTCGCCCCCCCCCTCGACTGTGTTTTTAATTCTTGTTAATTAACCGCCTGCTACCACCGCCTTTACACCTCTCGTTGATGAACGGCCCTTTCCGGCTCCAATTCGTTCTGCGATTTCTTTACTTTTTCTCTCTAACTTGTTCCTATTTTTTTTTCTTCTCTTTCTCTCTCTTGTTCCGACTGTAGAGAAAAAATTTTTACAAAGAAAAAAAAACAAATTGAAATAAATACATAACGTTGAGAGAGTTTTTTCTACGCTCTTTTGAATAATATGCTTTTGTTCATGTCTTTGCGTTATTCAGTTTTCAATATTAACTTATATATGTGGAATAGTACGTCGATTTTCCGGACTAATCACTGCCAGGCCAAGTCCTGATACAGTAACTTTCAAACGATCGACGCAATAATAGACTAAGTAAACTTGGTAAAAATAAAAAAATACGTACAATTTGTAATCAGGGCATATGTAAGTAATTGAGGCGTTGACGGATAAGGTAGTAAGTCAATTAAACCCATTTTTAACCGACTTCGAAAGAGGAGGTTACTCAATTCGATACGTAGGTGCCTTTTTTTTTTTTTTTCTATGTATGTCCACCGATTACTCCGAGATGGGTGGACCAATTGGACCGAAACCTTTTGCATCTTGTAGAGTATTTTCCCAATGTGGTCCCATTTAATTCTTTTTTGGGTTCTTAATTTATTTAATAAGTTATCGGGAAAAAACATGAAAATAATTATTTAATTATCGCTTAAAATATTTACTTATTGGAAAAACATATGGCATATATAACATAAGGTATGCTCCAACAAACAATTAAAACACGGTTATAACACACTAAAAATTAATTATTAAACACGTTGTTTAACCAACCAATCAAATTCAGAATCAGAATGGTGGGGGGGGGGAAACATAAGTAGTCTGTTGTTAGCTATTGACGTGTTTCAGGTTCTTGTTGGAACAAACCTTATACATAACCTTATAATTGAAGATAAATTTTCAACAATAGATTTAAATAAAGATATATAAAGATATTCTGGAGTGATACTTTTGATATGTTATCCGGATTACTATTATCGGTTTTTAATTTTGTTTCTGCAACTATTGAGGCGTATGATGAAAATGGCTTGTTTATGAAAAAGAAATACCTATTATCTAAGTTCAAATGTGGTTCGAAAATGCAATAAATACGTTCTCCAATTCCATATATGATGGGTAATTGTATGATTTTGTATTTACGTTATGATAACGTCTCTTGTGGCACTTAGGATTTGCTATTTTCTATATAGAGTCTCTATAGTGTGCCTATGTGTTAGTTTAGTATCAATCGTTTCCTATGTAATAACTGAAATGTAGCAGAATAAATTTTTACTAAGGAGCCAGATTGTGTTTTAAATTTTTATGGATTTTGAAGTCTTGATCAATCTTTATTAAATCGAAAGAAATTTAAATATTCTATGAAGGTTGCCAAGATTTTCAAAAGTCAACACGTCATTAAGTGTTTGCGTTTCCTGAAAGGATGAATGCGCTTTTCAGGACCTAAGTCTAGTGTTGAATGAATGCATTTTATTGAAACAGAAATGATAATCGACTTATAACAGTCTGGGTTAGATGTGTTTATGGGTTTTTCGCATTCGAGGCGGCCACTCAAGTACCGCAATAACTAACGTATATGTTGTGTATTATATTCCCCAATAAATGAAAATTTTCCTAGGAAACATTCTCCCAGTAGTAGTGTGATAATAATCAAATCGTCATTACAGAAATTTAAAAAAGAAATTAAAATTTCAATGTTTGCCAATGTTCATCCATCAATAAATCTAACGGAAAATTAAAGTTGATATCTCTCAGAAAACAACCACATTGTGGAAATTCACGCAGCAAAAATATAGCAGCCATAAAAATGATTGCTGTCAAAAAGGCTACTCCGCTAGAATTGAAGCTGCAGTGTTTTCTGCAAACTCATTTTCTCAATAATTGTTTATTAAGAAGGATAATATTCGTACCACTTCGCTCTCAAGTTTAATCAACAATTCATCGAAATGGATGAAGAACATAATTGAGTCGACCAAGAAATATTATTGAATTATAATATCGAGAACAATAATATCCTTCGTAATAATAAATTAACCATAAAATTACTCCCAAAAAGCTGTCGCTTCTATCCTAGCGGCTGCCCCTTATTTGCTACGAGTGCTTCTATCCAATGATGTTGTTTTTGGAAATGCAATTTAGTTTAATTACTACTTTCCAACGATAAATTTAAAGAAAGAAATATAAAAGGTCCCTAACGGGTATACCTCATCGCACTAGTTTTTAAAAGAATATTCAAGTGATCATAATTCAAAAATTAGGGTCCAATTTATTATAGGTCATATAAACATCTTCATTATATCATCATGTATATTCGAAATACGGCCAAAATCTCGACTGTTCAGTGACGTACCTACATCGTCTTGGAGTTATGTGAAAGCGGAGCAAACTCGATACCTCCTCTCGGAACACAGATATATGAATGTAAATGACAATTACTGACAAAAAAATTCAGCAAAGGAAATTATTGTAATTGTGAAAAAAAAGTTTTAAGTTTTATGTGACGCCCCAATGAAACATTGGTCTTTTAAAAAAAAGTCCATTTCTAATCAAAGTAGGCAGGGTGTTGAAAGGAGTGTAATGCACGCCCCGCACTTGATTTTCCGCGTGTATTCATAAAATTGAAATGGTGACTCTTAATATAATTATAATATAAAGGCCCGGGATAGACGAATGTGGTAGAGAGCTACCTGGGTTGACTTTTATTTCGCGACGGACCCACGGAATAAATCTCGTCATTCCCACCATAGATAGAACAACCAACCAATCAATTAAACTCTCCTGCAGTGTCCGAAGAGGGGTTCCGAATTAAAAAAAAAAAAAAAAAAAAAAAAAAAAAAACCTTCGGTTTTTTTAGAAATTAACTTATTGCTTTCTATAAATTATCTCCCGCCACTAAAAAGTAAGAAATAAAAAAGATTTTATGAAAAAAAAATTAAACCGACTTCGAAAACTAGGAAACATTAAAAATAAATGCACTAAAAAGTATGAAATAATTACCTTCTGATTTTTATGAATACACGGCAAAATCGGAAATGGTATAAAAAGCGGGAAAGTGCAATAAAAGGAAAAAAATTATTTTGATTTGTACGATTACACAATAACTCTTAATAAAAAGTATTAAGTTGAAATATTAAATACCATGTTTAATACATCACAATCTTTTCGGAGGCGGCCTAAAATTTAAAATTGTTAACCCTAAATATTATGAAAAATCTATCGATTTTCTATTTGGCACCGCCTCCGAAAAGATTGTGATGTATTAAACATGGTATTTAATATTTCAACTTAATACTTTTTATTAAGAGTTATTGTGTAATCGTACAAATCAAAATAATTTTTTTCGTTTTATTGCATTTTCCCGCTTTTTATACCATTTCCGATTTTGCCGTGTATTCATAAAAATCAGAAGGTAATTATTTCATACTTTTTAGTGCATTTATTTTTAATGTTTCCTAGTTTTCGAAGTCGGTTTAATTTTTTTTTTCATAAAATCTTTTTTTTATTTTGATATTAAACTGCTGAAATTAAGTTTATTCATGAAAAGCCTGTTCCAGTGTTGATAGCAACTAAACCACTTTCAACAGGATAAGTGAAATGATAGTCAGGACTTGCAGTTTGATAAACAATTTTATTTTCGAAAGCCAACGTTTCGATTCAACTTGTGGACCTTCATCAAGGCTAAAAGAAAACAAATATATGAGTATCTATGCTAGAGGATGACATTGCTAGAACATGACAAAAAATTGTTTTTCAAACTGCAAATCCTGACTATCATTTCACCTATCGTATAGATTAACAGTTGACTATCTCTCACCTCTATGTCATCCCCTAGCATAGATACTCATATATTTGTTTTCTTTTAGCCCTGATGAAGATCCACAAGTTGGATCGAAACGTTGGCTTTCGAAAATAAATTTTTTTTTTTAAACCGCAAATCCTGACTATCATTTCACCTATCATATAGATTAACAATTGACTATCTCTCACCTCTACACTTTCAACAGACTTACTACTCTTCCTGTACTAATGCCATCACTTCTTACTACTTTTTCCTCTGACTATCTCAAAATCGTTTTTATTACCTTTTTCATGTCAGTGCCTAAATTAGATAATAAAAATACAAATAAAAAAAAAAAGAGAATTAGTACATATTTCCAGAAATCTAATCCAGGAAAACTTTAAACCATTAACCATAGATCCACCATCTCAATTTAAATATCTCTAGTTCAGAATCTGAAACAGAAAAATATAATTGAAATATTCTGTAATTTGATTCTAAGATATTACTACATGACAGTTTGCAAGAATATATTTAATACTATGAAATAAATATTTAAAATAAAATTTATGTTAATTGAATCCCGATTAATCGATCATCATCAATTACTGTCATCAATAATACCTTCATAATTAAAATAATTTCTCGAAGTTGAAGATATGTCAAATGCTTTAACAACTATTAATTTTTCATTTGTTTTTTTCTCACTCCCGAAGATAGTGTAAAAAAATTATTTTGTCAATTTTATATGTTCCATTGCAATAATGAGGGTCTGTTAATTGTTCCAAAGATACTTTATAGGAAGATAATTTTTTTCTTCACAAATGGTGAACTATAATTTTTTGTTTTTCAAATTGATATAAAATCAAAATTAATTTTATATCACTCATGATCCCACTTTCACTGTAATAATTCAAGAATAATTATTCTTTTCAATTTTTCTGGGTCAAATATTTTATTCCATTATAACATGTATTTCCTTGATGCCAAAAATCTATGTGACTCACTACAGTTTCACTTTTATATGTATACTTATTACTTATCATAATGACAATTTCAATTACTTAGTATATTTATGTATATTATTATATTTACAGTGTATTTATGGCTGCTACGTTCATTCTGCTATACTGCCCACCTTTCATCGGAGATGTTACTGGCTTCTTCAGGTAATATTCATCCATTCTCAGCATCTATATTAGATTTCTATATGATAATTATCAGTACTTTCAATGGAAAATGTTGTTTGCATTTCAGAACCCGGATATAGTCCTAGTGCATTACCTGAACGTCCCATATCCTGATGACAACAAGATCGTTTCTCCCAGCCTGGCCCTCTGTGCTGATAAGAAGCAGTGGACCAAAGAAGAACTAATATCCCAGCTCAAGCCGATGTGTATGTGTTTAATTGTGAAAATTTAAATTTTTATGAATTTATTTATTCCTGCCTATTTTATTAATAATGTTCTCTGCTTTGAAATTTTCATTCAACTCTCTATATGTACCATAAAATGAGGTGACATTGTGACTAATGGGGTGACTTTGTGACAAGCCTATTTTTTTACAGTTTTTGAATTTCAATCCTTAAAAAGAATCAGGTTAGGCAATTCAGTGTACTTGTCAGTTGGTCAGTAATGTACTGCAACCTACTGGCCACATATAACTTCTTTCATTCCATTTACCATGGTGCTTTATTTCATATATGTTTGATTATCTTCATTTAGTTGAAACCTTGAAATAAAGCACCATGGTAAATGGAATGAAAGAAGTTATATGTGGCCAGTAGGTTGCAGTACATTACTGACCAACTGACAGTACACTGAATTGCCTAACCTGATTCTTTTTAAGGATTGAAATTCAAAAACTGTAGAAAAATAGGCTTGTCACAAAGTCACCCCATTAGTCACAATGTCACCTCATTTTACGGTACTGTTTTTGTTATTAATGTTTGTATTATTTATTACTTTTTCGCATTTATTATCTATTATTATTTGTTTTTTTTCTTTTGTTTAGTCTACAGTGAAGAAGAACCTGAACTTAATAATGAACTTGAAATATCTGTAAGTATTAAAATAAAAAATCTAATTAATTAAAATGTTCACAAATACCTAAATAAGTGACTAAAATAATTAAAACTTTAATTTTAAATTTTTATTGGATAAAATTTTCTAACTTCAGGAAGCAGTTACTTACTCTTACCTATTACTAATTTAATTCTTCTAGTAAGAAATTTTCATATAGCTTCTAACTGTAATGAACGAACTCGGCCGTAAGGGATCAGTTATTTCCAAAAATTAAATTTACAATAAATATTTAGTAGGAAGGTTTATGAATATTGTTGGGAGGTTGGGAACAAGTCCAAAATTTTGCCTTGTGTTTTTTCTTTTGTTCTGATGACTCCCTTGAAGTAACAAGATTCATTTGTCGGTATTGCCATATATGTTATAATATACAACAGACCGCAGCTACAGTTTATTTTTGTTAAAAATGTTGCTTGGCACTATTTTGCCCCGACCCCTTCAATTATTACCTGAGCTAGGTCAGGAATATGAAACCCTCAATGTTTCAAAATGGTCACTCTGAGGACATCATCCCAATGAGCTCAGCTGTTATGTTACCATAAACAGAAAAATGTACATAAATAAATAAAAACAATAATAATTTTATTAAAATAAAATAGAAATTTAAATATTACGTGCAATATTTATTATGTTTTGAACATTATTTTCCTTCATGTTTTATTATTTCTATTTATACTAATTTTGCAATACATCCTTACATTAATCTGTGTCCAAGTAATCTTATAAACCTTCATCATGCAAACTGAGAAAAATAAATATACAATCAAACCACTAAAGAAACTATAAAGAAACATAATGTTCTCAACCTACTTACATTAGAAATGAATTCCAAAAATACTTTCTTGAAAATTTCTACCACATAATCGCGATATCTGAAACATGGCTCAAACCTTTCATCCCTTCCGCCCAAATTTCCCTCTCCGACTACTCCCTCCTACGCCATATCTGATCTGGGCGCTTTCCTCCCAGTTTCCCGAAAAATTTTAAATAGAAACTTTCAATTCGGAATCCAAATTTTTAAATTTTAATTATTTTTCAATTTAAGCTCTGTTCATTTTATTTATAGTTATGTATAATTTAAGTAGTGCAATGCCAGTTATGTTTGCCAATTATTTTTATGTATGACTATGTTTAATCTTAGCACAAGAAGTTTTCTTTATAATTTTTGTTTATATTATTCTTCCGATTTGTTTTATTTTAATCTTGATCTAAGGCTCTTAAGCCCATAAAATGTATAATATAATTTTGTTCTGAAGGGACTTGTCCCGGAACAATCTAATAAAGAATTTATTTATTTACTTCATATGATACATCAACAAAAAATTATATATTATTTTATTTTAATTCCATTAGGATTTTTATTTAGATTTACTGTTAACTAGTAGAGTTTTTAAAACAGAAACGAGTTCAACAAACACTGCTTTCTCAGACAGCGGAGACTGTCGAGTCCATAGTGTGCCAACTGTTGGAGAGGCAGCGCTCGGCGAGGGCTAGCGCGATATGCAAACAACTGGAGTGCGGTTGCCCAGATTCAACTTGCGCTGATGCTAAAGCATGCTCGCAGCCGATTAGAAGAATAACGGCTGCCAAAGCAGAAAACGATACCAATCAAGTATGTTCAAATTAATATCCGCATATTTTTAGGTGTGGTTATTTAATATGTATAAATGTTTTATTGTATGGTTAATCATGTAAGAGTTGGTTAGTCAAGAAATGTAGAAATTAATACAGATCATTACATCTTATTAGAATTTTCTAAGAAATTTTCAAATAATTATTTTTTGAAAAAATGTTTTTTGCCCCTTTTTTAGAAACTCTCTCAGAGTTTTGGTAAATTATAGTTTCTTGTATTTCTATTGATTTTTTCCTTAGCATTCAAGTTCCTTTAACTATTTTTCTGATGATTCCATTTTGGAAAATAATAAATTTTCTTAATTGTTTGGGTGCTGAAATCAATCATCACTGTGTATATCAGTAGCTTTAACTGTTAAGCAATATTTATTGTCTTAATTATATTACATAATAATTAAATTATTAAATAATTATGAGAAGAAGCTTCATCAATTTATCTTTGTCGGGACACTGATGTATCCGTATTCTGGCCCATTAACATTTTAGTATATATAACTTTGCCAATAGTCTGACTGTAAGATACATGAAGCCCAGTTCCCAAGTGTGCCCTTACGGCAATGAGACCCATTTGAGACTCAGGTGCTCAGATCCAAATTGTGCCACAGGTGTCCTCTACGACGGGGTCGGCCGGTCTGCTCCTTGGCCAGCGTGGCATCGTCCAGCAGGAGAGGTCGCTGCCAATCCACCACATACAGCAGCAGAACCATCATCAGGTACCACATGTATGTATCAAATTATTTTTATTTCATTTATTTTTTTTTTTTAGTTTATTTATCTTGTAAGATTGTAAGAATCATCAGTTTAATATTTATTATACTGTCATTACCACTAAAAATTATATAATCATGGGCAACAAATAATTTAGATCTTAGCCTCTATTGTTTTAGTATTTTATTTTTTTTATTTATTTATTACATATAAACCAGTTTCGACCTCCAGGGCCATCTTCAGTGGGTCTTAAAAATAATTGCTACATATCATAGATCTTTAATCAATATATATTATAAAGCAAAGTGTACAATGTGCGTGCCGAAAAGGCTCAAAAACGACTCCACGTAGGATTAAGGAAGTTATGTCTTCGTTTAGCCATATGACCCCTTATGGAGAAGAAGGTTTCCGTTTTTCTCTTTAGAGTGTAAAATTGAAGAGAAATGGACGGGAATTTTAAGCCTCTCGCACCATTTAATTAGCCTCTCTGAGATTGAGATACGAGTTTATGAATGAAAAATTTAGTTCGAGCTCCAGGTTACCAGGAAGCGCTAGGGTGCGTTTCACTCAATGTTTATTGCCCATTCATTCAGTATGTAATCGTTCTATATTTTTTCAGCTGTTCTTTTTAAATTACTAAACAATTAAGTTTGCGTTTCAAAATAAAATAAGTACTTTACATCTCAGCAATCAATTAAAAAACCAACTGATTCCTTAAAAAAATAGTTTTCTCATAAGCAGGCTAATATATGCTCAGCACATTACATTTAATCTATTTATAAGATATACTTAAGTAAATTTAATTCAATATGAGTGAACATTTCTTAGTAGTACAGTGAGCGAATAAAATTAGACATAAAAAACAGATGAATTGACTAAATATAAATCGAAAATAAAAAGTTTGAAGTGTTCTTATTGTATTTATGAAAAAGAAGTTGGTTTTATTACTACGTATGATGAGCATTCCAGTTGACAATTCGACTAACTCCAATAACAGCATTCAAGATTTTATCATCGCTCATAGTTCAAGATAAAAAGAAATATGATGAAAAAATTGTGCCTTCAAGAAATTTTGGTTTTCACTTTGTAATAGTAGTAAGATTTGAGGTATGCAGAAACCGTTCAAATTATGGGGGGATATCTTAAGGGAGGTTAAAATGGAAAAAAGGTCTTAAAAAAAGTTTCTATGAATCTTCCGTAGTTACTATACTTCTGGATCAAATAGGACCATCATAGTGGTCAGTGCTTAAGTTTTACTCGAGATATAATTTTTTTAACTGAGATACCAGATTTTTCAACAATAATCTAATAACTTATCATCTTCTGACCACTTGGAATGGGCTCATAGGATTCAGAATCACAGAAATCATCAAAGCGAAGCATAACTCGACGAAGTTGCAGGAAAATTAATTGTTCATTTACCATTTTCAACCCCCTGTAAATTATACAGGGTTCCTTATTAGGGCGGACTCTCAAGTCTGCAGTATATTGATACCAAGTTAAAACCGAATTTTCAAGAAGGTGCTAATTTTGTTCTATATTTCCTTTAATTTTAAAGTTTTTTTGGTATTAAAACTACCACACAACTACCGGAGCGAAGCCGGGCACCCTAGCTAGTAATAAATGAAATACATCACAAAACTTGAGTAAAGTAAGTTCTTTCAAAACATTATAATTTATCTCTGAAGGTTTTCCATGGAATCTTGGAACTTTTTTTTAGAATAAAAAAATTATGGGACTTCTAACAACCTTCATTCTCACCGATGTTCAGCTGATATCTATTATAAATATTTTTTAACATGAATATTGTTATTTTTAAAGATATCTCTGCATCGGATAAATGCCAAAATTCCGTACCTTATGACCTTGATCATGGATGCGCAGCGAAATTCTTAAATATAATGGCTCTGGGCTAAGGTCGCGAACTGCCTAACATGCCAATGTCCCGAAGATGCAAGACACATCGCGGTTCCCTATAAGAGATTTGAGATACAGAGATATGAAATCTTGGTCAGACCCTTCGTAGACGACACATCGGAATACTTAGCATCTATTAATAAGGATGGGTCCTTATTTTTAAATTTTTGAAAGACATAAAAGTCCATCCCATTATTCAAAGCCATTCTTATCTCGTGCATTATATAAAGTGCAAGTTCAATTATATTTATTCACTTATGATTTCATATTTTCCTTTTATTTTGTTATTATTTATCCTTAATTTTCAATAAGAGTTTATATTTACAATAGGTTTTTGTTATCCTTATAAGGATTTGCACAGACAAGTCTTAAAGCCAATAAAAAAAAAAAAAAAAGAGATATCTTTAAAAAAATAAAAATTAATAATTATGTTGACTTATGTTTATCAGGGCTCAAACACACAAAGTGGACCTCTTGTTCTTAGTCTTACTCAGCCCGGAAGCCTCTTGATCCTCAACAACCAATCGGCCGGCCAGATAACATCAATCGTCAGCGGAAGGCATCAACAGCGTAAAGAAAAGCCAATGGAGGTATAAATTGTTCTTCTCATTGATAAATTGTTTAGTTTTAATTAATAAAAAATATTAATAAATAGTAGGGGAGAGCGGGGTTGGTTGGCAACAGTTTTCACTTTTTATATTATTGAGTCGTTCCTATTAATATAATCCCAATGGGGCTGATATCACTGCAAACTCCAAGTATTCAAGTATATTTTTCACAACATAATATTTAATACTAAGATCATAGCAAATTGAAGAATTCATCAATCCAGAGTATGCCAATTAACCTCCTATGTGGGGCAGGTTGGCCTAGAAGCTAGTGAGGTTGTTTAGCCTCTCATTCAAGTACTGCCTGACACATGTTATTATTATTAAAAGCTGCACTATAATGGTATCATAATTTTGAATCAGTTTTTAAAAGCTTTCAAGGGAATATTGAATGACAATAGAAGAAGATAGAAGTTTAGACTATCGTCACTTTTTGCATAAGAAAAATTGCTCTCATCTTCCTCGCAGTAACTAAAGACAATTGGTAGTTTCACCTTTGATTATGTTTACCTTGCTTTTGTGAATTGCTACCGCGCCAAAAAAAAAAGTTGAAGAAAGCCAACTAACCCCACAGGAGAAATCATATGAAAGATGACCACCAGGACAGGGGAGAACAATCAAAAAAGAAACTGGTTAGTCGAAAGTTAGGTTTTTCAAAGGAGTTTGGGGCTATGTGAACAGAATCGGAGTCAAATGTTTTTCCATACCTTTAAACCAACTTTACTGAAAATATAAAAATTTACCTACATGTTGTAAAATCAATCAATGAAGCACACTCTTCTCTACACTGTTAGCATCGGATTTTAAACTCAGGACAAGACTCCGAGGTCGAGCGGGTCACTTGGTACTATGGTGGGGCCTTCAAAACAGGTGTGATGGAAACTATTAGCGAATGGCCAATCTACCCCATATGCCAACCAACCCCACTCTGCCCTACAATTACAGCAATACCGATTAATTTACAAGAATAATAAACATTTTGAAACAATTTATTGAATTTTTTTTTTATCTACATGTTAAAAATGTAATCTTTTGTCATATATGTTATGTTATATATTCGAGTATTCAGATTAGCTTTAAAATCTGTCTTCCCAGTGAATAAGGGATTAAATTGTTAAATTGACTTTTGCCCAAAATGGGTTCTTCTTCTTCTTTGTCTACCTCTTCATGTCATTTAGCGTCGAGGAGCCTCAATCCAACGCAGCCATGCCTCCCGGTCCCTACTAAGCTGCCTCATTGCTTGGAGGTTTTTGCCTCTTTTCCCTCCTATCCAAAGTATATATTGCTGGTAGGAAATACTGGGAGGACCTCGTGGCCTCTTTCCAGTGGGTCGAGCTTCCATTGCTTTCCTTGGATTTCTCTCATCATCCATTTGACAAACGAGGCCAAACCACTTTAACTGTCGATTTTCCAGAAAGGTCTTTAGCTCTTCTACCTCCAGCTCCTCTCTTACTCTTTCATTCCTGATACGGTTCCTCCTGGTCTTTCCAGCGGCTCTCCTCAGGAATTTCATTTTAGCACTTGTCATTCTACTGCGCTTGCTTGTCCAGCATAATCCAGCTTTCGCTTACATAGGTGAAAGTTGGGAGATATACAGACTTGTATATGTGCTTTTTAGTTTTTAATAATAGATCTGGTTAGCTTTGGATATCCTATTTGCTATTTCTGGGCCAATCTTCCCCAAAATGGGTTAAGTGGCTATAAAATAATCATGGAGGCGGTTTCTTTGTAGTAAATAAGTTTGTACTAGTTATTATAATTTGCTTTAAATCTGCTGTAATCGGCCAGTAATTAATTTGTCAACTCGAATACCTCATTACTGATCAGATCGATTCAGTTGGTTTAATGTGCGTAATTATTAGCCAAAATTTTGGTATGTTTGACAAAATTTCAACGCTTATTAATGAAATCCTGATTTTATAGCAATACTGTTCAAAACTTTGAAATTCGTGCCATGAAAAGTTAAGAAATTTGACTTAGCCACGTATTCACTGGAATGTTAGGAATATTTTCAAGATATAGATTTAAGTTATAATAAATATAATCTGTATTAAAAATATACTGTCTGCCATGAATTTATTAAGAAAAATGTTGTACATCAAATTTTTGACAGTTGGAGAGTACAGTACCGCAGCAAGTCATGACGCAAATGAGGAATTCGCCAGAAGATGATAAATTCAAACATAGAAAACAGAAAATGGAAAAGTTCAATGAAATGAAAGAAGTGAGCGGAGGCACTGAATATTACGAGACGTTGGACCTGTCTCAGGAAGATATCCAGAGGACGCTGTCGGCCAACATGCCACTGTCGTGTTCTTCGACTGACAGGTATCATCATATCACTCGAAAATAGTATTATAATATGGGTATAGTTGCTGTTAACAGTATTGGAGCAATCACCAGGACAATCTCACCTTTAACATTTATTGCTTCATCTACAACGTTTCGGCTATGTCGCCATTTCCAAGTCTCAATCTGAATAAAGATGTAATTAATCCAGCTTTTTTAAACAATACCTTCATCAACCCAAAATAAAACTTCTTTTTTTTTTTTTTTTTTTTTATATAAATGAAGAACGGTTCCAAATTTCTTTTATTTAAAAGTTAAAACAATTTACATTTATTTACCAACGTTTCGGACTATTCGTCTCTCTTCAGGGCAAATTTCTTCTGCAAGATCTAGTATTCTTTACCTGACAATTTCTGGTGGCTTGGTCCATCTATTTCTATATTACAGCTTACATTCCATTACATAGTAAATTGGTCAATTTTAGATAAAAAATTTTGTTCATACGCCTTACACTTTTTTCTGCCACCTACATTTACTACAATAGTCTTATCACACTATCTAATACTGAAGTTCTTTTTTTATAAATTAAATATATATATAAACCATTAACTGGTGTCATCATTTAAAAAGTTGAAAGACTTTTAAGTACATAACATACATATAAATGTTAAAGGTGAGATTGTCCTGGTGACTGCTCCAATACTGTTAACAGCAACTATACCCATAATATAAATATCCCAGGAGATTAAGAAACCAATTATATATTGGATATAATTAAAAATAATATTTCAATATAAGAATAGTATAATATGGATAAGGTTGAAAAAGCTGTTAAGAAGTCTTAATATTACTTTTTTATCGACTTTTATTCAGTCAAGCCATTTTACTTTGATATTATTGTTGTTTTTAATTAATTTTAATGATTATATTTTTAAATTGGACCCTTATCCTAAACTTTGGACTACACCATTGATAACTTTTAATGTTTATAGCTATTTAATACCATCAAATGTTTTTATATGCTGTACTATGTATTCACAGTTTAATAGTTTTACACAATTTATTTATTTATTTACATCGCCCAACAACAGGCAAACGCCCAATGACATGTGGTCATACATTCAATACTTACATCATAATATAATATAATATAGCATAATCATAATGTATAACTTTAGTAATAATAAAAGACAAAATACAAATATTACTTATTCTTTATAAATTATATAATACAGCAAATTAAAGAAGAAATAACTAATAAAGAAGAAAAACATATAATAAAAGAACGAAAAGAAAGAGAAAATTAAGTAAAAAAAAATAAATAAAAAAATAAAATAAACGGCGTAGCTCAGATATGATTCATCATAAAGTTTTAATAATTTCTTCAATTATATTTTTTAATGTGCCTAAGCTATAACTAAAATCAAGTTGTACTATATGATACATGGAATTCCAAAATTGAGAAATTTTATTTAGAGGTGAAGCACTTGCTAAACTGGTTCTACATACTCATACATAAAAATCAGTGTTTACTCTACTGCATTTCCTTCCATACCTAAAGTTTGGTTTAATTAAGGAATCGCTATCATCAATAATCCCTTTAACTAATTTCATTATGTGTACAATGTGTGTTCCTTGTACAATGTTTAAACAAGGCAAGGAACCCTCCATGTTTCAACAATTTCTGTTATAAAAATGATCCCCTATTTGCAATAATTTTTTATAATGTTATGTTTGTTGTCAATAAATGATTAATTTTAGGTAAGATGGTTGTTATCTGTATTGTTTTATTATTATTTAGACTTATTTTTTATTTTAAAATGAATCTGCATATATGATAAAAATGTTTTTTCTCGTTTTTCTTCTTCTATAGTTTAGATAGTGTTTTTTTAAGCGAAACCTCAACCAGAATATTAATGACTTGACTGAATAGAAGTCAATAGCTAAAAATTACATTGAGACTGCCCATCAACCTTATTCATTCATGCTGGTCTTTTAGACATCTTCATTATTGAAGATTATAATAAATATTATAGTATACAAATTGATCATATTTTTACAGAGGTTCGCGTGAGGAAAACAACAAGCAATCATCGGTTCTCCCGGAGATAGAATTCATCGATGTCAACGCCTCCCAACATGTTGATGATGTCTTCCTCAATCTTGATGCCTTCGATATGCTCTCTGAATTCCCAGATCTTGAGGGCCTGGATCAAAACCATAATGGTAATAATATATAAATTGGAAATAATTTTAAAAAATAACATGAGTTTGTAAATAAAAATCTAGTTTCTGCTTTTCAGTAATCTTAACTGTTTATTTTAATATTTGTGTGATTGCTTTACTTAATTAATAAGCTTAGAGTTTTTATCTTTTAGATAAATATATATTTAAAGCAATGTACAAATATTTATTAATTGATCCTCTGTTTGGCCTTATTATTTATTTCTTATTATTATCTGTGTTTCGGCACGAAGCCAAGGTAAGTTTAAATACAAATAATCGACACATTCATTTATATTTTTTAATAGGCGAAATGCCCTTGTCATTAAAACTTTTAAAATTATTACTGTCTTCCATTTAATCTTGAGAACCATGCCAATCAGATAATCAGCTAGCCATCTGAATGGCATGTTTCTGTATAATATTTAATAATTTTAAAAGTTTTAATGGCCAGGCGTTTTGCCTGCTTAAATTAACTAATGTTGTTCATGTGTCTTAGGTAAACTTACCTTAATAGTAGTGAGATCAAAAAGATGGTTACTTTGTATATATTTGGTTATAATGGGCGGTTTCAATAAACAAAAGATAAGTTGTTATAAAAAGCAATGTGATTCCTATTTGACTGTTTTCCTTCTTTTCTTTTTTTTTTTTTTTTTTTCATCATTCTCATAAACATTCAACTATCTTATCTCAATTTAAATAATAAACGTAAATAAACAAGAGGAAGAATGACTATGCTGTTACATTTAGCATATTTTTGTTATAACTTCCGTTATTATAGAGTTTATTTCACCAGGTGGTGGTTTGAACGACAACGGTAACGGACCTGATGGGGACAATATGGAGACTGAGAAAGGAAATGGATCACCACCGAGGATGGACTATCGTGAAGGCACTGCAAATATCACTGATTATTCTCCAGAATGGGCTTATACTGAGGTAAATTATTAATTGAGCCTTTAAGCAACATTTTTCAAGTAAGCGATAATAAATAATATTTCTCTTTGGAAAAATGTATACCTTTGTATTTTATATCGCATGTCAACGAATAGATGGTTAAAACTCAAGAAACTGTTTTTTATTATAATCACATGTAAGGTTTCAATTTTACTGTGTAACTGTGTACTTAGAAACAGCGACTAGGGGAAAATCGACTTCGATCACAAATAGTATTCCGTTGGGGCAGTTGGTCCCACTGGTACTAATTGTAACTCAAAAGTATCCCTCTACATGCGTTAAGACACATACCCTCTATAAAAGAATATGGAAAAATTGCACCTTATGCAGACAGAACTATTAATACTATTGTGACTATATTCTGGCATTGTAGGTTTTGTCATTCTGATTCCATCGGTATGAATAACTCAAAATTGATATATTTTGAGTTGTAACCTTCTTCTTGCCAACCTGCCATATATAACAAACTGTTATGTTTTAATATTTCTTTCATGATAATACTAAATAAGATAGAAATGAGGTTGAAGAGACTAATGAACTGCTTCGTTAGATCTTCGGTGTCCCCAGGCGCTCCCACGTCTCCAGTCGGTATGCTGAGATGAAGTGGCTCTACCCAGTTTATCGACGGCAATACTTCCTAGAGGTGTATCTTTTCCGATCCTTTAGAAGCAAGAAGCCTCCTTATATCCTCAACTTGCTCACACCCTGCTCCTCAATACATCCCCTCCTGGGATCTCAATACCCAGATCCCAAACCTCTAACCTGTACATCCCTTTCCATCGAACTGCCATTTTTAAAAAATCCTTTATCATCCGTGCTGCCACCTTCTGGAATTCCTTACCCGTCTCTATCCATAAACTTCATCTCTCACCTCCTTTAAAACCCAATTATTTCTCCACCTCCTTAATCATCAATCTTCCGTAATCATGTAAAGTAGTGAAACTAACACAGAGTACACATATATATATATATATATATATATATATATATATATTTTTTTTTTTTTTATTATAATTTTCCAAGCTCTAAGTTTAGAAGATGATGAATGTTTGTTTTGAACATCCAAAGTTCTTTTTCATGCTGTCTTTTATTTTGCTTCTGAAGTTTATTTGTATTTTTAATTTATTCTTTTATTCTTAAATCTGTTATCCATTTTTCTATTCAACCAGCCAGTCAAAGGGCTCTGTAACTGATCAAGTTAATTTCTTTCTTTCTTTCTTCTTCAAATAAGAAAGTACAAATTTTTCTAAGAGAAAAATTATTAAAATTGCTTTAATGAAAAATATTGAAATTGGAGATAGTTTCAATGTGTCAACTAAAAGGCTCAATCATCATACCTAGTAATTAAATTTTCATTATTTTAAATTTCAACTGTTTATATTGCAACTTTTTCTTGTTACTTAACGATCCACTTTTCTTTGTAGTATCGTCTATACTGGAGTAAGCACTTTATACAATAAACCCTCATTTTTACGAACTCGGATATAACGAACACCTCGATATAGCGAACCGAAATACTATCCCCCAAAAATTACCATTATATTTCTGCTGAACCCCTCGTTATAGCGAAATCCCTCGGTTAGTGCGAACTACGAACTAAATTTGATGCCTGAGAATTATTATATTCTGTTATAACGAACTGCTAGAATTTTTATTAATTTTTTTTTTTTTTACTATATTACGTAGAATGAGCGCGGGAAGACGAAGTAGCACCAGTTTCTAGAATTGAGGTGTTTTTTTACTCTTAACTAATCCGATTTCCTTCTGCTCTCTCTCTGATTCCATTGACTTTTTTCTCAAAACTAGCTCAGTTCTGTTTGGAGTTCTGTATTATTTGAATCAGTGTTCTGTAGTCGTTTATACTGTTTTGTTTTTTTAATTCACAATGAGTTCGTTGGTAGACGTGAGTCACTAACGTAAATCCATATCAATCGGGGAAAAATTAAAAATTCTCGTGGATATTGAATCGGGAATTCTAAGTGAGAAAACCATCGCAGAAAAATATGGAATTCAAGAATCAACATTGTCAACCATTTTAAAAAACAAAGATAAAATAGATTCAACCGCAGCCAAAGGATTAACTTCAGCATCAAATAAACGACTGCGCTCTGCGGCTCATGAATATTTGGAAAAAAATTGATAAATTGCTTTAAACAAATGAGATCTCAAATACCAATCTCAGACCCTCTTATTAACCATTCTGTATTATTCGAATTATAAGCTAAGGCTAAAGAACTCTCAAGTGAACTTGGCAGGTAAATTAGTGAATCTCATTGTTTATTTAATATGTAGTTTAACTAAAAATAAATTACATGCATGCGTTTTAATTAAACTAGTTCTAATGAATGAATTTCTTTCTAAATATGATCAAATTAGTGCGGCCATTGGCTAAAAAAAAGAGAAAAAAAAGAATCCTCGGTTATAACGAACCTCGATATAGCGAATTATGAATATCAAACCCCATACCGGTTTGCTATATCCAGGGTTTACTGTAGCTAGATTCAATCAGAGCCACATGCCGCCTGTTAAGTGATTTTTGTGTGTTCCACCAGTGGTACACATCAGTATATATATGTCATGTGTTTTAGGGAGGTGTGAAGGTGCTTGTGACAGGTCCTTGGTATTCAACAACTTCACCTTACACTGTCCTCTTTGATTCTTGCCCTGTCCCGACAACACTGGTTCAGAGTGGTGTCCTTAGATGCTTCTGCCCAGGTAAAAAATTAATTTAAATTCGTCCCCTCTATATTCTGTGTTTACCTATAAATATAAAAATAGTTTTTCTTTCTAATATGGATTTGAATAAAATACTGGTTTATTTTTCTTCTAATGTAGCTCACGAAGCTGGAGTAGTTACATTACAAGTGGCATGCGAAGGCTTCGTGATATCGAATTCTGCAATGTTCGAATACAAGAGGCGTGGCACTCAGCCTCACGACTCCCTTCTCAGATTCACACTTTCCCAAAGGCTGGACAATCTCGATTCTCGTCTCGATATTAAGCAAGAGCCTCAAGATCCGGTCAGTCCAACAGCATCAATATATTGCATGGTGGAATTTATTTAAACTAATAGAATAGAATAGAAAAATTCTGTATTTGTATACATAAACATTTTACAGGAGTATGGTGGGTATAAACTAAAATAATTTCTCACATTGTTATAAAATCCTAACCATAAAATAAAATTGAAAAAAAAAATGAAATAAATAAATAATAAACAATAATAATCTAAATAACATTAACAAAAAAAATAAATAAATAATAAAATAAAATAAATCTATAATTTCATTGACAGAATGATTCGTATATGATTTAATATATGTATATTATAATTTAAATATGTACATTATGTAAAATGCTTTTATAATTTATATTTAATATAGTATATAAATTTAGTATCTAAATAAATATTAAGTATATATTTAATTTAGTACCGTAAAACGAGGTGACTTTGTGACTAATGGGGTGACTTTGTGACAAGCCTACTTTTCTGCAGTTTTTGAATTTCCCTCCTTAAAAAGAATCAGGTTAGGCAATTCAGTGTACTTGTCAGTTGGTCAGTAATGTGCTGCAATCTGCTGGCCACATTTGGACCTCTATAACTTCTTTCATTCCATTTATCATGGTGCTTTATTTCAAATTTTCAAGTAAATGAAAACAATCAAACATATATGGAATAAAGCACCATGGTAAATGGAATGAAAGAAGTTATATGTGGCCAGTAGGTTGCAGCACATTACTGACCAACTGACAAGTACACTGAATTGCCTAACCTGATTCTTTTTAATGAGGGAAATTCAAAAACTGTAGAAAAATAGGCTTGTCACAAAGTCACCCCATTAGTCACAATGTCACCTCGTTTTACGGTATCTAATAGCTAAATATTATATTTGATAACAATACCCATCGCAAACTAAATTAAAATATTTAATTTCTCAGTAAACAAAGACAGTATATTATTTAAAATATAAAAAGGAACAAAAAACAATTATTCATCAGTGATGAATGATCTTAAGTTTAATGCAGCCATAGTGTAATTAAACATATCGTTTATATCTATATTCTCTTTAGGATTTAAAATGGATATCAGGTCATCGGAACTATTGTGAATAGATGTTACATGTTTGTTTATATATTGTTTTCTAAATGTTTCATACATCGGGCATTCTAATATAATGTGTTCAAGGGTTTCCAATTTTTTATAGATTATAGATCGTGCTAGTGGCCTGCGCGTCAATAACATAAGTTGTGCCATTGATAAACAGTCGTAATAGATCTTTGCTGCTTGATCACAATTGAATAATCAGCCGTTGTTTACTTATTGACAAATTCTTCATCAAATAGCTTTCCCCTCACCCATGCTACTTAGTAATCTAAAATTGTTGTTATATTTCAAGTTCAGGGTATGTTCAATGTCTATGGATCTAATCTGACTCTGATATCTTTCTAAGATGTCGTTGCGATGCAATGTTAAAGCGCTTCTGTCGGTTAAAACATTTTATTTAAACTAATATAATACTTTATATCAGTCTAATAGGGTACTTATGCATTAGATCATGGGTGAGCTATTATCCACCTGCTTATAACCTGACACATACTGACCTACCTTCATCATCATATTTATGGAAATTGAAATACCTTATAGTAGAAATCTATATAAATAAAGATGAAATTCTGTTTGTTTGTTTGTTCATTATAGAAATCCATACTGTTTGTCCTAAATTCTCCAAATTTCGCTCAGTGGTTCTTTCATACCAGGTGCGAACACCTGTCCATATTCAAATTGCATAACTTCAGCCAATCTTCAGCTGATATTCTTTATTGCTATAAAAATCGTAATGATCTCGCTTTATACTGGGTTTTTTCATTGATTCATTCATCATTACAATGGTTTTTGGACTGTTTCATTAGAAAAATGAAATTCCCCGGGTGAAACCGGGATACACAGCTATAATCTATGTAAATAAAGATAAAGATCTGTTTTTTCTTTATAGAATTCCATACCGTTTGTCCTAAATTCTCCAAATTTCGCTCAGTGGTTCTTTCATACCAGGTGCGAATACCTGTCCATATTATAATTGAATAACTTCAGCTGATATTCTTTATTGTTATAAAAATCGTTTTGATCTCGCTTTACATTGGTTTTCACGAAATCGACCATTTGAGTTGATAAAAGTCTCACTTTATTCAGATTTAAAAAATGAAATTCTCTGGGTGAAACCGGTATATAAAGCTAGTACATTATATTTATATCTTTAGGCAATAAGAAATAGAATTATAACAAAGCTATTTTAATCTTTTCATTAGAGTAAATCAGTTATCAAATTTCATGCTATAATATTATACTCGTACTTGCAAATCGTTGCTATAATGTTGTGATAGACATTGTTGTGACAGTTGGAAATATCTGCGTCTCGAGGGAACAACAATACCAGCTTTGAGGACAAGTTAGTCTGCGAGGTTGGTAAGATGAGTAGGAGGATGTGGCGCGACACCGATACTGTTGAGACTACCGTTGACTGGTGCGATACATACAATGGCATGACCTTGCTTCACTTAGCTGCCAGCCTTGGTTATTCGAGGTATCCTATTTGTAAAACTGAACCTTTATTTTAATTTTAATTTTTGGAATACTTACAATCAATTTATTATATTTAAATTTTGGTTTTAAGTAGAAATTTTATATAAAAGTTTACGAAAGTTGCTGCAAAAGTTTCTTTGGCAGATTGAAAGGGAGAAGATGGATAAATATCTACTATTCATTAAAACATTAAATAATGCTAATCTGTTATACAGTAAAATAAAAATAATTTTTTGTTGAATTTACAGATTGGTTTGCTCACTGATCCATTGGCGAACCCAGTGCCCATCTTCCATCCTCGAGCTAGAAGTCGATGGCCTGAATCAGGACAATGATGGATATACTCCTCTTGTTAGTAGAATTTAATTATTTTAGTATTTTTTTTTTTTTTTTATAACTGAAGCATGTGAATTGAAAAGGCTATCTATCTATCTATCCATTGACGCTACAGCCCATGAAGGACTTTGGCCTCTGAAAGAATCCTCATCCAACTTCCTCTGTCTGCCGCCTCTGCTCTCGATCTCCTCACTCCAGTCTGCCTCCACGTCCTCCAGCCACCTCAGACGGGGTCTTGCTCTTAACCGCTTTCCTCCTGGTCTCTCATATAATAGTTTTCTTGGTATGCAGTTTTTCTGCATTCTCCCTACATGGCCAAGCCATCTTATTCTTGCCGTCTTGATGAGCACAACCACATCGAGCTCACCAAAAAGGTCCATCAACTCCCTATTCATCCTTGGTCGCCACTGCCCTGACTCACATACCAGTCCAAAAATCATTCCGGATTATCTTTCCCAAATCCTAATGACTTGTTCGTTTTCTTTGGTCAATACCCACGACTCGCTGCCATATGTCACAGTTGGCCTAACGATTGTGCAGTATATATTTATATTGGCCTTCCTTGAGATATTTCGGGAATGGAGCAATCTTTGGAGTGCATACAAATACATACTACCTGAAGCCAACTCGCTAATTATTTCTTCTTTTATGTCATTTTTTAATTGCAAAGGCTGCTGGTGGCAAATTATTGATTTTGAGAAAAACAAAAGTAAGAAATATTATTTGAGTTCAGATTTGGTTTTCAAAATAAGAAAAAATATTAGGGACATTACCATTCATGAGGTAAATACGTTATTGATAAATAATTTCAATATTAGTTTGTTCCATATCTATTGGCTAATTATCTCATTTTTACTTCCAGTTTCGGAAGAGCATGCAGGGTATTGTATAGGGGCATTACTGCCAGGCAGGGGACAGGGGGGACACGTCCCCCAATATAAAATATTAAATAAACACATGATTTTATGAATTTATCTGAGTTTAACTAATCGCATTCAATAAAATATAATAATATTAGTAAAATATTAATAAATATATGTAAAATATTAGTTAATTACAGCATACTCTATCGGTTGATTATACCCAACTTCTCCATTTGAAACTTTATTTTCACAAATGGGCTCTGTATCGCTTTTTTAGAAGCATCATCAGGTGTATTGTATATTTGTTGGATATCCTGAATTGGTCTGCATTTCTTTTTTAAACCAAGCAGCTTGATCCATCTTTCCATCAACTCGATGTAGCTTATGGAAGTGAATAGAAAGCAATGAAATTAGTAGGATCTGGATCATAAAGAGAGAGCTTGGATAAAATTTAATAAAAAAATTCAGGCCTATTCAACATGAAGCATTAGCAACTACCTATATTCTAACTGAGACATAAATTGGCAAGTTTTAAGAGACTATAAATAACTTTAAAACACATCATTGGAGGAATTCAATTTCCCAACAGCTGTTTTTAGGCCTTATTATTTCAACATTTAGCCTCTCGAATTTCTAGCTACCCCATCTATGACAATATTGACTCATCCCTCCCAATAATTTGCTGCTGGTGATGACAATGTCCACACGTATCCATATTTTATGTCCAATAATATCGAGTATTGATACTTTAGGAAAAGTATAGTAAGTATAGTAACGTCCCAAGCCGGTGTCACTTGCAGCATTTTATAAAGTAAAACCATGAGACTTAAAGCATTTGTTTTATCAGTAGGTGCCTCTACTACAAAAATCTTCAAAATAGGCACTTACGCACCATTCCAATTACTTTTTCTTTTTTTTTTTTTTTTTTTTACAGCCTTTTCCATTTTCATGACTAAATTCACTCATTCATGTTCAAATTATTTATAACTACGATAACAATATAATGATTTTCATAGTATTTTTTAAGTGATGTTGGTATAATGAATTAAGTATTTTATTCCAGGGAATTGGAGTATGACTAAAAATATTTTCTTTTTTGCACTCAAACTTTCTGGAATAATCCAATGAAATCCAGCTTTTCATTTTAAATCAATTTATACCACATGCAGAATTAAATAAAGATATGACCAACTTTTACCCTCCAAATATTATTTAACCAATGATAATTGAAGCATGGAAACGCATAAGGGTATAAGTGCCTTTGGAAATTTTTACAGAAATGATGTGACTTATGGACTAGGGTGAACTACGTTCAGTGCTTACACCCATGCCATCTTTCATACGTTCATGAGCTCTTTTCTAACAACAAAACATTACTTATACCCATTTCTGAAGAATGGCTTTCGCAAATATACCAATTAGGCAAAAAAAAACTGTTTTATTTTTTGGTACTTAGACCCTTATGCATTTCCACACTTAAATTTATGGGAGATCAGTCAGATGAAAAAAAAAAATTAAATGAAGACAAAATTTGAATATTATTCTTTCTTTATTTTATGCTATTATATACTAGTGAACTTTTTTGGCCAAACCAAATGGCGAACTTCTGTGTTAGAATTGGCTATTTCTCCATTTTATTTTTGACATTTTACCTGGCCTATTAAGATTTTATTTTATTTCTAATTATTTTTTGTCTTTGCAGATGAGAGCTTGCGAGAGGGGTCATGCAGAAACAGCCCAGCTGCTGTACGAATGGCTCCCAGCCAGCGGCTCCGTGATGAACAAGAGAGGGGAAGGACCCGTCGAAGTAGCTAAGAAATTCAGCCATAACTGGCTAGCGTCGGAGTTGCAGGCGAGGCAAGAAGCTGCCTTCATACCACATTCCTCATCTGCTAAAGGTTTTTATATTTATTATTATTTTAGTGACTGCTTATTTGCATCGAGAATAATTTTAGGAAAAATATAATTTAAGGGTATCTCTTTTAGAGACAATTATCAGCAATGTTTACTATCATCTCACGAGAGTTGTTTGAAATGAAATGAAAAACAATTTTATTATCTTGGGACAGATGTCCCTTTAGAATAAATTTTACATACATAACACAGAAATCTAGCCAGTGTGGCCATATATAATTGATATTTAATATTTACAAATATAGTTTACAAATAATATTTACAGAAAGAAAAAATAAATAAAATAAAACAGAAACAAAAAGTGCATTCCTACATAAAAATAATCTTTAAGTATAATAGGTGAAATTAAAACAAGAGGAAGAAAGAATACCGATAAATGTAGACAACAGAATATAATAAAACAGCCTGAATAAATCGATAAGATATTTTATAATAGAGATAATGCTAAACAGAGTTGCTTCTAAAGCTCTATGGTGTCCCTTCAGTGATCAGTAGTTGGTTTGGGAGTTAAATAGGAAATCGAAGAGGAGGTATTTGAAAGTGGATGCAGATGGAGCGTGTCGGATATTAGAGGGGATAGAGTTCCAGAGGGATACGGCTTGCATTATGAAGGATTTTTCATAAGTGTCAGTTCGATGAGGAGGATAGAGATTGGACGTACGGGATCTGGTTGGGCAGGATTGGGTGGATGATTTGAATTGTAGGTACTGCAGGATATAGGAGGGTTGTTGAGTTCTGATGGCCTGGTATGAGAAGAAAGCCAGTATGTACCGACGTGGGTAGGAGGGGTAGAGCCACTTTAACTCGGCGTAGTACTGAGTTATATGCATATCTCTTGGGATTCCAAAGACAAAACGTGTTGTGCAATTCATTAGGTGTTTAAGTTTGGCTTCGAGTTCCCCCGACAGTCTGCCGTACACCATACAGCCGTAATCAAAGTGGGGAAAGATCAAAGCCGTAGGAAAGTGGGGAAGGATTTGTTCAATTAACTCTTGTGAAATGTTGCTATTAAGTACTATTGGAGGTGCAAAAGAATAATGTTAACATAATACTTCTCTTGCAGGATATACAAAAATAAAAAACACATACACCTGTTATGAATAACCTAATATCTAGAGGGCATTTACATTTCACTTAAATCCTTTGCATATTTTTATAAAATACAAAACTCTGTAAGCCATGGTGTGCTAAATTCATTTTCACCTTAGTACAAACTTAGTACCTCTGCTAAGTAAGCCTTTGATATGATCTCGTTTGGAGAGTTTGGTTGAATTTGGTATCTGCAAAGTTACAGTTAGTCAGTGCTGGGTTAATTCTGTATTATAGTAGGGTTCCAATTAACCAAGTCGATGAGGACCAAGGTTACCTCGGTTAATCGAAATAATCGGTTAATCGGAACCATACCAATACCAACTGAAAATGTAGGTTGTTTTTAAATTAAAAATACATATATGCTTAAAAAACTCATAAATATTTAATATTAATAATGCATAATAACAAATTTATGAAACTATTTTTTAAAAAGAATTTTTTAAATTTTAGTTAGTTTAAATGAACTTCTATCGACAGCATCTGTGTCCCTCCATTTTCTCAGAATCATCAGTTTATGTGGAGGCACATCGCCTCTGATTTCTAAATGGAGAAGCGATCTGTCAAGATCTTTCTACATGATCATGACATGATGGTATCCATAGTGCGTCCAAACGTTAACTGAGAGTTTTGTTAAAAGGGAAAGAAGGGATTAGATGTAAAAAAAATTCCAGAATCTGCTACCAGAAAAGGTTTCAAACAGGAAGCGTGGGGAACTAATTCTTGGAAATAAATTAACCAAAGGGTTCTTGTGCAGAACAGTAGCTTCCATTTTATGTTTTGAGAGTTGTAATTCTTCTGAGAACTGGGATTGAAGTTCCCGTCATGGCCAAGGGCTCATCTTCATATATATAAACATATGTACATACAACCCTCAGACTTGGCACCTCGGTTAATCGGGACCTCGGTTGACCGGACCTCGGTTAATCGGAACCCTACTGTATTTAGTTTGAAATATTCTTTTAGAAAACAGATTTCACTCTACAGCCATTTTGTATCTAAGAGATAAAGCACGACTAGATTTATAAGTATTTTCTCGGTACTTATATAGCGGCCATATCAAAATTGCTTAAGAAAAATCAATTATATGCTTGCCTAATGTGAGTAACCTACTCAATAACCTAGTAGTCCTGTGTTTACATTATCCACAGTAAGATGTATACATTGAAAGATGTATTTAGAAAATTACTAAATATCGCTTTGTCGCATAGTTAGTTTGATGAGTAGGAAAAAATCCATGGAGGATTGAAACAACAAAGTTTTATTCACTGTTAAATATTTGTATAAAAGAAGTATTTGTTGGATTGTTGTCAGGCTCAGTAAATAATAAGGATCAGGAGAGGGGAGAGACAGAGAGCACAACTGGATCCCTTGAGTCGCTGAACAGCTCGCGAGATGACGGTGTTTTCCTTCATCCTAACTCCTTAGTCAGGTAAGTCTTCTTGTATTACTCAAAAAAAGCTTGTATATGTGTAGTTTATAAGTTATATTAAATGTTACAGATGTATCTTATTCGCTTTAAATTGGCCAGTATTCGTCTATGATACCTATTCATTTAAAAAAAAATATTTTTTTGGTTATTTTGTTTAACATCATTTTATGCCACGAAGGCTAATTGGATGATGCTAAAGTGGGAGTCCTAAATTTTGCCTATCCAGGTATAATTAGGATAGGGATCTTTAAAGACTTCCTGACATCATACAGGCTTAGGATCTCCATTTTACATCCCATGCGAAGGACGGTACAGCCAAGGAGATTTTTTACTCTCTTTAAAATATCCTAGGACCTTTAGTGTTTTAAGCTGCTATGATTGACACTATGCCACAGGTGACCCGATAAAAAATATTTTAAAAATTTGTAGAGATGAGAGATGGTCAACTGTTCTTCAATTACGATAGGTTAAATGGTGGTCAGGATTTTCAGTTTACAATGATTTTATCATGGTAAGCCAACGTTTCGATCCAACTGTGGATCTTCATCAGGGCTAAAAGAAAACAAATATATGAGTATCTATGCTAGAGGGTGACAATAAATGGATTCATTACAGAACTGATAATAATATAAAAGATGGTGTATACATGAATATTAAAATAAGAGGCTGGTTAACAAGATAAAATAGAATCTGATATTTACCTACTGAGTCTAGGTGGATACTAAGACTAAAGGTAAAAAGGTGATAGGTAGTGGTAGGGGGTTAGTTTGCCGACTTCAAAGGTTTATGACGGGGAAATCCAGCACTTTTGAAGTGAAGGCACATGACAACTGAGTGAACAAAAATATTTAAAAACTAACAAAGTAGATGGTATTGTATACAAATAGTTGTGTCTGGACTCAATAATAACATAAAAATGAGATAATACATAATGTAACAATGCATAAAAATTTGGAAAATATACAGAAAGAAGCATACAATACAAAAAATAATAATAGTACAAGAGGTACAGAGATAATTGCAGGTACCTATGAAATCAAAACTAGGATTTGAGGATGCGGAAGATGTTAGAATAAGTGGATGAAATTATCTCTTTATCTGTTTTGTGATTTACCGGGTTATTTGTTTCTAGATGGATGAAAATGGATTCTGAGAGGAGACGTTTATCGTGGTTAGATACAGTAGCTAATATGGAGGGGTTCTCAAAGTTGAAGGAATGGTTGTGGGCAATGGCAATGCTAATTTAGATGTAGACGAATTACGCGTGGAAGTACTGTATTTATGTTGATAAATACGTTTTTTAAAATAATTTTTGGTTTCACCGATATAGCAACTGTTGCAATTAAGCGTGGAGCACTGGATACGATAAACTACATTACACTTGTCTAGGAGAGGTACTGGGTCTTTGAGTTTTGTATAAAGATTTTTTAATTTATTCTTATTTTTAATACTAGGCGCATGTGTGGGAAACTCGATGAGAAGGATTTTTTAATTTTGTTTGAGAGAATGGGGATATATGGGATAGATCTGTATTTGGAAAGTAGAAATCGGAGGTTGTGAAGAGTTATTAGATTTTTATGCATTGTTACATTATGTATTATCTCATTTTTATGTTATTATTGAGTCCAGACACAACTATTTGTATACAGTACCATCTATTTTATTAGTTTATAAATATTTTTGTTCACTCAGTTGTCATGTGCCTTCACTTCAAAAGCGCTGGATTTCCTCGTCATATACCTTTGAAGTCAGCAAACTAACCCCCTACCACTACCTATCACCTTTTTACCTTTAGTCTTAGTATCCACCTAGACTCAGTAGGTAAATATCAGATTCTATTTTATCTTGTTAACCAGCCTCTTATTTTAATATTCATGTATACACCATCTTTTATATTATTATCAGTTCTGTAATGTATCCATTTATTGTCACCCTCTAGCATAGATACTCATATATTTGTTTTCTTTTAGCCCTGATGAAGATCCACTAGTTGGATTGAAACGTTGGCTTACCATAAATAATATCATTATAAACTGAAAATCCTGACCATCATTTAACCTATTTTAAAAATTTGCTTTTTGTACCTTAAGACATTCAAATGTATCCTTCTAGTTGTGCCACATACATTAAAAGGGCCTGTCCCCTCCACCTATAAGTGATATTTTCCCTGACCTCATCTATAGCAAGTCCTCAATTCCTATATATTTAGGTAAATTTAAACCTTTCATCATTAAACAGAAAACATCTCATTTTTCTGCCTATATTTCCTTCCCACTGAACTAAACATTCAAACATTTCTTTTAAACCCCTACCATTTTCCTCTGAAATTCCCTCTCTTTTAATACCAGCCAAGATTCTGTCTCATCTTCATTAAAACCCAACTTTTTTTCCCCTTAATATTTTCTCACATTATAAACAGATAATCTCTGACCATGTCATAATTTTTCTTTTGTCTCCTTTTGGGCTCTACAGGCATTTTTCCCTGGGCAGAGGCAAGAATTGGTAACCCTTCAACTGCGGAGGTTGTGGGGCATGAAGTGGTCCGCTGTTGCAGCTGGCTTGTACAGGGTGTCCAGAAAGAGTACTCGGGTTTTTGTTACTGTGAAATGATAAGAGGTTTTTTGGCCCAAGAACTTCAAGAGTTTAAAGGATAACAGAAACTAGAACAGTTAAACTAGAACAGGGTTTCAGAAAGACGGGGCCACTTGCCATACTTCAGACTTATCAATTGCTATGGTAAACGAATTATTCCGAAACAAAGTTATTTCTCTTAGAGGCACCATTAGCTGGCCTCCCAGGAGTCCCGATCTCAGTCCTCTTGACTTCTTTCTGTGGTTATACCTGAAAAGCAGGGTATACAAAAAGAAACCGACGAATCTAACGCAATTGAAGCAAAATATCAGAACAGAACGACAATCTCTAGAACAATGTTTTTAGAAATCTACATTTGAGATTCGAGGAGTGCCAGCAGCGTTATGGTGGACACCTAGACAATATTGTTTTTTCTAAATAAATTTCCAGTTCATTGTGTTTAAATAAAACGTAAACTTCCTACTTGATATTCTATATTTGTGATTTTATTCAACTTTCAAACTCCGAATATTCTTTTTGGACACCCTGTTAGCCATTAACAGTTAAAGGATTAAAAGCCCCCTCCCCTCGGCACTTGAGACTTGAATACTTAATCTTCAGGTTATCACTTCTGGTAGTGGGGGGCATGTGTATTCGAACATGTTACGCCCCATTTGTTCACCCCCATGTCATCTTAATGGATAAAACATAAACCAAAGGATTTTTTCGAAGAGATCAAAATTAAATAAATCTCACAGGTCTACAGTGGTCTTGGTGTCAAGAGTTTTATAGCTGATTCTGAATATAATTGGTGTGCTGAATCCAAATTTTCTATTAGTTTTCCTCTATCAGCTCAGTGATTATTTACATAATCACTTTGTATCTAAACCAATTACATTTCAAAGAGACTATTTCACACTTTAGAAGCTTCTTTTGCATGACTTTCTTGAAAGCTTCTTCAAACAGTCTCGTTTTAGGTTCCAGCAGTAATCAGCCGTCATGTGGGTATCCCATAATCCAGTTGAACATTTCAAAAGTATACCATAACAAAAAGTAATTAAAATGATTTTCCGGTGGGTAAAATCATACTAAAACGCATTGTTACAAGTTATTACTAGATTTTACTATTTTTTAATGCTTATAGACAACTAGCTAAGGTGCCCGGCTTCGCTCCGGTAGTTGTGTAGTAGTTTTAATAACAGAAAAACTTTAAAATTAATGGAAATATTGAACAAAATTAGCAATTTCTCGAAGCATCGGTTTTAACTTAGTATCAATATTAAAATTCAAGATCTGCAGAGTCCGCCCAAATAAGGAACCCTATATATATACTTTAAAGGGAGATCGAAAATAGTGAATGAACAATCAATTTTGCTGCAACTTAGTCGAGTTATGCATCGTTTTTTATGGTTTCTGTGATTCTGAATCCTATAAGCCCATTCCAAGCAGTCAGCAGATAATAAGTTATTAGATGATAGTTGAAAAATTATATTTCCAGTATAACCTAAGCGCCGATTACAGTGATGGTCCTATTATATCCAGAGGTATAGAAACTATCGAAGATTCATAGTATACCTTTAATTAAAATACCTTTCTTCCATTTAAACCTCCCTTAAGTTATCCTCCCGTAATTTGGGCGGACTCTGCAGATGTCAAATCTTACTGCTATCACAAAGTGAAAACCAAAATTTCATGAAGTCACAATTTTTTCACCATATTTCTTTTTATCCTGAACTATGAGGGGTGATAAAATCTTATTGAAAAAAATGGTGTAATTGGAGTTAGTCATTTTGTCAACTGGAATCCTCATCATACATAGTAATATAATCAACTTCTTTTTTATAATTACATACATTAAGAACACTTAAAACTTTTTATTTTCGATTTATATTTAGTCAATTTATCTCTTCTTTTTTTATGTGTGATTTTATTCTCTCACTGTACAACTAAAACATGTTCACTCATATTGCATTAAATTTACTTAAGTATATGTTATATATTGAGTAAATGTAATGCGTTAATCAATTAACCTTCTTATGAGAAAATTAATTTTGTAAGGTATCCAGTCGTATATACCTAACCTTTACTTACTGAACGGAATGAATGAACAATAAACATTGAGTGAAACGGCACCCTAGCGCTTCCTGGTAGTCTGCAGCTCGAACTAAATTTTTCATTCATAAACTCCTACGTCATTCTCAGGTAGGCTAATTACATGGTACGAGAGGCTTAAAATTCCAGTCCTTTTCTCTTCAATTTTACACCCTTAAGAGAAAAACGGAAACCTTCTTCTCCGTTAGGGGTTGTATAGCAACACGCTGACATAACTTTATTAAACGTATGTTGAGTGGTTTTTGAGCCTTATCGGCACACACATTGTACACTTTGCTTTATAATATATATTGATTATATAGAGCTAGCTAATAGTTTAATATTCTAAAATAAGGAGAAAAGCATGCTAAAATAATTCATTTACACATCTATTTCGGATTATGTTATCTATATCATAGGTATTTAATTATAAATAAAAATACTGTTAAGGTATGCTGAAACTAAAAAAGTAGAGCTGAAAGAAAAAATCTGATTGCATTATTGGAATCAGTGCCCCAAACATAGTTAAAATCAGCTATAAGATTCTAGGCACCCAAAAACATTTTTTTTTTTCTGTAGAGCTGTGTCTTCGGATTTTTAGAGAGCCTATCAAATTTTTTTTTAAAGTAATGGCAATGGATACAAGAGCTTTTGGGATCTTTATCACTCAAGCTTGTAATCTAGGTGATGTGGAATAGCTGTATTAGAAAGGAGCAAAGACTGCTTTTGCATCTCTCAAAACAATAATATTAAATAATTTCAATTTTAGGTGAATAAACTGGATTTAGGAGTCATATTGTTTCCTTATTTCAAAGCTATTTTTTAAAATAATGGATATCGTTTTTGTTTTGGAAAAATTTCTGATTTATTCAGTCTTAAAATTTAGCCATAAGAGTATTGCTATCAGATTTTCATGGATTTTTTTTTTTTCAATTCATTATAAATTTCACAGATCAGAGCTAGGTATGAACATGGAGCTGCACGTGAACATTCCCCAATGGTCCGAGGGTAGAAGGGCGATCAGTAGAACATCTACTCCCAGCCCTAGTACAGGTAATGTTTGCTTTTGATTTTTTTTTTAATTTATAATTTTTACGTAATAATAAAATATAATATCTACTAAAAATTTAATTTTACTTTAGAAGGACAACTTTCCAAGCTGCTGTGCGGTGAAAGGTTAGTCAAAAGACCTTCTGTTGACTCTGGTATTCAGTTGCAATCTTCGCTTGACAGTTTACCATCAAGCCAAATTTCATCGGGTCGCCAGAGCAAACTTTCGGATTCTAAGCTATCAAGGTAAAAATAAACCTTATTATTGGCTAGGTTGCATACATATATATATATATATATATATATATACATACCATACTTTTTAATAATTACATTTATATTGTTTATAACACCATATTTTCATGTGTTTTCTCATTTTCAATTACAGTTCACATTACATACATCGGACTGTACTTAGACGACATACATTCCAAATTTAAAAAACTAGATCATCACTCACCTTCAAAATTGTTTCAGAAACAAGCGACTAATTTACACGACCATTTTAAGACCTATTTGGACATATGGAGTAGAACTTTGGTGTTCCGCGTAACACATCCACATTAACAAAATACAAACTTCACTATCTAAAATTCTCAGAAAAATCACAAATGCATCTTGGTTTATTTCATTCATACACTGCACGACATAAACATACCGAACATACAGTAAAATCTTACATACAAGACAAATACCAAACATTCCACTCTTCGACGCTACATCACCCTAACCCACTCATCCATTCTCTTTCCTCCTCCCTGTTACCTGGTCCAAAACCAAGAATTCCAGATATAAAAATCTATGCTTAAATTTATTTTTCAGTTTTCTTCACCAGGACAAGAGAGATTAGTGTATTTTAGTGACTAAGGCAACCAAGCTACTATGCTTTGGGTCCCTTCTTTGAATTCTGTTGTAGAGAGTACTTTTCAATTGTGTTGAGTCAGCCTGCATAGCCCCCTAGGTTACTCGCATTCTTAACAAAGTGGACACTCTCGATTAAATTACTATATGAAGTTATGCTGTTGAACATAATCCCAGACACTTCATGCAACACTTACCTTACAAACTTATAACCAATAATCAGTACTTTCCAACAAAGTACTGAACCTAAGAACGCCCATGGGTTGTTGGGGTACCGGATTATTTTTTTTTTGTTTTTTTTTCTATTTTTCTCAATCATACTAACCTTTAAGAATCATCCTATCAATTTTTTTTTGTTTTCTTTTTTCAATTCTTCTCATAATTTTATTTTAATGTTTCAGATTTGATAGAAGTATGTCATTACCACTAAACCCACAACCAGGAGATTTAGGCTATGAATCGAAACTAGACAATCATCCATCACCTATTAGAAGAATGGATTTTACCCTATGTAAGTCCTTATTTAAAAAAAAATTAAAATCTGACAAGTGGCTCTTTCTAGCTCTCAAAAAGGGATTATAATATTTACTGTTGTCCGAATAATTGATTTAATAATTATCAGCTATTTGGGCATAATATTTTTAATTAAATTGGTAGTTTAATTCAATCAATTACTTTTATCCTTTGACTATATTTATAAGGAAATTTCTATTTCAAGCAGGTAAGTGGGTAGGATTGAAATAGTTATTAATAATTTTATTAAATTTTACTCTTGATACAATATGGCTTAAACGTTTTGCACTTTTACACATATCTTTTATGTCTAGATTTACTTTTGATAATATGCATTTCGATTATAAATATTTAGTGCATAGCGATTCGAAACTAGAAGAGATTGCTCATTATTGAAAATAAATAGGATAAAGTTGCTTAAGATGGGCTGCTCCCTTGTTTCACAAGTATATTCAGTTTGACAATAAAATTTCTTAAAAATAGTTTTTTTATTTATTTATTTATTTTTTATAATGGTAGAATACAAAGTTAACCTGTAAAATTCAGAAATGAAACTCCTGTACAAACATTTTACGTCTAACTTATACGAAACTGTGCAAATTAGAGGAGGCCCAGGCTCGATAATCAGCGTTTTTGGCAATGATGGTGATGATGACAAGTATAACATCCAAAATTTATATAAAATATAGTTTAATTATTATGAACATTTGAAAATGATTACAAAACATTGAAAATAATAGAGGATAGATTACTGGAAAGGATTGTATCTTTTAAATTTGGATAAAATCTGCAGTGTTATTAAACTGGAACACTCAAAACAAAATGACAATATTTTTTATAATTCTTTTATCCATAAAATGTTTGGAATAGTTTTTGGTATGAGTACGATAGAGAATTAAAAGGATTGATAATCTGAAAAAGAAAAAAAAAGTATGAAATTATAACTCAATCGTCTATTATGTTCCATTTTTTTCTAAAATAAATGAATGGTCCAAATTAGGCAACTTTTCCTACTTGCTAATTTTATTTAGATCTAATCGCATAGTCTGTGTATGCATATTTTCATTGCTTTTAACCTAATTAATATTTATAATATTTTATATTTTTTGGCTTTTATGCATTTTATTATACAATAATCTATCCTTAGTTTCAAATTTATGTTTTAATGTTTTTTGGAGCACCAGCATATTTACTTCCACTTGTCATTCTCCATTTTCTGTTTTTCAAAATCTATGTTCATTTAAACCTCTTTTTATCGGGAATACTTTTGGTATAGTTCACATCAAAAGTCTCAAACCATTATTTATTACAAACCTGTAAACGTTTTGTCTAATTTCAGTGTCTTCAAGATTGTTTTCAAATTTAATTTTTATAATTCCTTAAAAGTATGCCTATACATTAATGTCAATCGTACATACAAAATCATTCTCAAGGATGTACGGAAATTTGGCAAAACGTTGATAATTTTTTGTAAAATACTATGCCTTCAGGGATTAGATCAGTTTGATATTGAATTATACAGAAGTTATCTACAGCTAAAATGATTCCCTATGTAATATTATAATTATATAAACACATTATTTTTCTCTTTTTTTTAAATTTTAATACTTTAAAACAAAATTAAATTAATTAACTGAATTAAATTTTTTCACTGTTGAAGCTCCAGAGACGTCAAAGCAGATACGTATACAATCATATGGTTTTAATGAAAATAAGTATTTTAATTTATATCACAGTTAGGCAAAAACTAACTAGCTTCAATTGACTGTAAATGTATATATAAAAATTTTCATTCTTTCATCACAACACACTGGTTTTTGGAAAACTATCTAAAATGTTTTTACCGCAGCACCAGGACTAATTAAAAGTGTTAGGGCGCCATAAAAACATACTCGAGCCCTTCTTTTAACCTGCTCAAATTTTCATTTGCATCAAAAAGTTTAATAAGATTTAATCTTTCACCCTATATATTATAATTAATAATATTCATATTAATCAGAGTAATAATATTAAACAATAATGAAGTAAAATTAAATAATTAATATATAAAAACCGTTGCTAATTAACCATAAAACTTTTACTTTTTATGATTAATGAGTGAACTTAATAAAAAACTGCCAAAATTAACACCAGGAGGATTATTTTTATATTAATAAATTGTTGACTCTGATATGAATCTTTATGGTGATTCCACCAGTCTAAATCTTATTCATTTTATAATTTATGCAGATTTTAATCAGAGCCTTGATGAAGAAAAATTATCCACCCCTGCAATTGTTAATAATATTTTTTTTTATTATGTAACTAGATATATAAATTATAAAAAAAATGGTATGATTGTGTACACTATCCAAAAAATTGGAATGTTGGATAATTTGAAACAGGTGACGCTAAGAGGGAGACATCACCACTCCAGATGGACGCTGTTCTGCTGTCGACGGAAGAAGTGAAGCGGCAGTCCGTAGGTACGTAGCATAGGCGTCTAGTTTCAGTCATTATTTGTCAAATCTGAAGCCATACAAACTCACACCTGACAAAATTTAAGTTAACATCGCATATCAATATTAAGGAACCTTCTCCGAATCTTTGTCCTGACTCATAACATCTTAGTAATTATAATGACACTAAATAATTATATCTTGAAACATTATTTTCAAATTTTATTCGATATTGGTGCACAATGTTTTTAGAAATTTAATTTAAGAATCATTATTGATTATTTACATTTTATTACATAAAAGTTTGACTTTAAACTGTTATTGTCCAGTGAATAAAAAATATTAATTGAATTAAAGTAAACCATTTTGAACCATTTGTGGGATCATCAATTTTGTATATTAATTTATCATTTCATTGAATGTACTTTAAGTAATCAGCTAATTTTTTTTTTTCACAATGTTGAGTGGAAAAGGTTACATATAAAATAAAATACTCTATAAAGTGTATTTTGAGCTTCATTTCAAAAAAATAAAACAAACATCTTTTAGATTCTAATCAGACAGTTTTAACAATAAACACACTGTGATCTCAATGTTCCCGCCCTTTTTCTGTGGAGGATAGAACATTGTCTAAAGTTCTCCTTCATTTTAGTATCAGGAAGAATTTCATCTGAATAAGTTGGTTTTAATAGCACCTGTGGTTTTCACTTCCCACATAAAACAAAGATACTCAAAAATAAAGAATACTCAATAAATACAGAAGACTCAAAAATAATATTAAGCTTGTGAAAACATATTTTTTCCCACAAAATCTTATGAGAAATTTAGGTAAAATAAATAAACACGGTTTAAGCTATTGGAAAAGATATAAATCATTTTTCTCTTGTATATAGCTGTTCTAAAAATTCTTTTGCCCGAAATCTCATCCCCCCCCCCAATTGTTAGGGGAACAAAAAATTTATAACAATTTGACTAATAATTAAAGTCCTTTAAAAATAGGTCCTCCATATCATCTTTGATTTTTTTCACAAAAAAGTTTATTGCTTCATTTGATTTCATTTAAATTTCTTTATGGGATATACATTGTATATTAGTCTCTCCATAGAAAAAACAGGTAGGATTTTTTTTTTTCATCTATTTATTTACATCCATTTACGATTCTTTTGTTGTTTCATAATTTTATTAAATTTTATTTCTCTCTATTTCTAAAGAAAGTAACTACTGCACTTTAAAATAGTCTCCTTTACATGCTACTACACTGCTGATAAAATGCTATGGCCTCTAGATTTTCTGTAGACATATTTTTATGTATGCTATTTCATATACTTATGTATTTAAAAATTTATTAAAATGGTTAAATCGATCAAGATTTAGATTAAAACGTTTAAAATATTTGAATGAATATTAAAATGCATGCTTATATAAGAATAATTAAAGCTTTGAATACTTAAGCATGTTAGATTTTATCATATTATTAATTAAGAATATATTTATTACATATATAAGCGTATTATTTTCGTCTGGTTTATAAATGTCTAAGAAAAAAAAAAAAAACAAGTTTAAGTCTGTATGTCTTCTTACATTTTTTTTTTTTAATAACAGGTGAACAAGATGCTAGAGTACTTACACTTGCTGAACAAATAATTGCTGCTATGCCTGAGAGGATAAAGGTACATGATTTTATTAATTATAAATAAATTATAACTACAGCTAGAATTTTTAACTATCTCTAACCATTCGCAAACATTTTATGATTTTGCTTTACCTTAAACTTCATCACAATCCATTAGAAGTTAAGTAGAACAGGTTAAATTTTAATTTTTTTTCCTTTTTTTTTCTTAAATTTCTTTTCATTCTGTAATACTATTGTGGGTTCAAATAAATTTTTATTATAAGAAAATAATAATTCAAAACGCCAAACAAACGATAAAAACTCAAATTATTAACAATTAAATATTTATTAAAACAGGTTTAGAGACTTCCTAGTTATGAGGAAAAATTAATTTATCTTAGTCTCTATTAATTTTACTAATTTCTTTTCTTTGTTGCAAACGTTTTGACCTCCAGTGCCGTCTTCAGCGAGTAAGCAATCCGATTATAATATGATTAAGGAACTGGGTTGATTTCAGCATTTATGAAGTATTTTATTCATAAAGTGACGACTTATTTATTATATGTCGCAGTTATTTTAAGACCCACTGAGGTCGAAATGTTTGTAATAAAGAAAATAAAATAATAAAATCAGTAGAAACTAAGATCCAAATTAATTTTTCCTCATTGTTAACAATGCTACAAACAGTATCTTCTTGTAACGATACAGTAACACAACAAAAGTAACCATATGCTTCGAACTTCAGAGCAAGAATAAGACTCTAGTCCATTGCTCCTTATATTTAGTCTGAATTTGAATATTCTAGAAGGTTCCTGAAAAGCGTAGAAGATTCTCATACAATCAAAAACATTTACTAGAACAGTAAGGTAACTTTTCCAACAAAAAGTTTCGAACTCTTTTCATTGTAACAAAGCAAAATCATATGGTTTTAACTCACGTTAAACTTCATTTCATAAAAATTACATCTATACGTTAACCACTTAGAAATCCTAAACTTAATTAGGATATTTATAATAAATTATATGCATTATTTAGCCCTTCTTAATTAACCTTATTAATTATTATTTTCCTTCTTTTGATAAATATATCTTTTCCTTATGCAGAATGAAAGCGAAGGTGATATGATGATGTTAAGTTCAGATGACATGGAGGTTATGTCGATGGAATCACCTCTCCTTCTTGATGAACCGCCCTCTTCTTCTTCGTCCTGTTGTTTCGACAGCTCGGAATTCAATTTTGATAACAATTACAGGTTAATACACCTCACAAAACAACATAGCTTTATTTTTTTGGAAATAATCGCCTTTTAAAAACTATTTTATGATATTAGAATATCTTTGTATCATTGATTTAATTATTATATTTATTTGTTGTACCATATTATTAGATATTACGACGTTGGTACTCCTTGCTCATCGCTCAGCCCCGGAAGCTGCCTTCCTTCGCCACCATTCCCCCTGCACCGCTCGCCTTCACCCCCACCAACAACGGCTGACTTCTGCGAATTCCTACAAGCTTCCAACTCGACTTACTTTGAAAAGGATTTCTCTAATCTCACACTTTCAGGTTATTATCCGATTCCTTTATACCTTTTCTAAATTTCTTGCATTATCCTCTCCATTATTATTTAGTCGATAGTTGTCTTGAAATTAGAATATGGTTGGAATAAAAATACTTTCTTTCTTGGTTGCTCTTGAAAATCTGCAGAGGTACAGTTTTCAAAAAAATATATTCCATTTTTGTGATGTAATAAATTTCACATTTCTTAAGTAAAAATTATTTTGCTTAGATCTCAAAGTTTCAGGTTCACTTCTTCTTTTTCAGGAAAAATAGTATGATAATCACTCGTAAAGATAGGAAGTGACCCTTTGACATTGGGACATAGATAAAATTACTCTGTATCAAAAAAAATATTTCATTTCATCAGGATATAATTTTTTTTTTTTTAATTCTTATCAAAAGTAAAAATTTCATAAATTGGGCAATTAGCATTTAATTAAATTTTGTTTTATGTTTAAGTTGGCTAATTTTTTTTTAACTATAAAGTTCTGTAGTTGGTTCAGGAAACTTAAGTGTGCATTTTTTTAAAAACTTAATTATTTATTTGACATGTAACTCTGCCTAGATCGAGAACAGAGAGAACTGTACGAAGCCGCTAAGGTGATACAGAAAGCTTACAGAAGTTACAAGGGGCGTAAGAAGTTGGAACAGGATAAGGAGAGGCAAGCCGCAGTTCTCATTCAGAACTATTATAGAAGATATAAACAAGTGAGTTATAAACATGTTTTATTTACCCGATTTAGAATTTTTTAAATTAAAAATAAACTCTGTTTTTTTTTAATAATAATTAATAAGAGTTATGGCCTTTGTAGTAGAAAATTGCAAATTGACTATTGTTTGAATTCCTACTCTACGCGACAAAATGATAGGCCACCCCACAATTTTTAAGTTACAAGAACTAGTAAATAATTGAAAAGAATGTAATTATACTTATTTTACTTCTTTGGTAAGTAGATTATTATATCAATGTATAAATTCCCCCTAAGTTATCATTTTAATCCTTTATCTTCTTATAAGGCTTTTTCATGTGCGACAAAAACATAGGCCACTCAGTGTTTTATTAAATCCCCAGTCAAACTACTCGTGCTATTGAATTAATTTTTTGTTTTTTAATTACTGAAGTGTTTAGAAATAAATTTAAAACAATTGAAATTCCTAGAGATAATGTGCTGTGAAATGGGTGAAATTAAATCCATACGTGGAAAAATTGAACAATTTCAATAATTATTAGAGCTCAATACCGGTGCAGGCACGTGATTACAAATGATTTAAATATGGGAGGTAAAGATGACACAAAGAAATGCCCTGAAAGTCTAAGGGGTTACCCTATGCTAGAAAAAAGGAGAATATTTTGCGAAACATCCAACTCTGCAGGAGCTTCAAGACACATCGCTTTGTTAGCTGCAGTGATCACTAACATCCGAAACGTGCAAAAAATCCTTCTGAGTGCAGAACACTTGAAACGGCAGAGGATTCAGAAAAAAAAAACATCAGTTTCACAACAACGTTAAGTCGAGTATAAAAAAGTTTGTGCAGGATCATATTGGTTGTTAGAAAAGTTTGAGAAAAGTTATATTCATTACCAACAACCGGTAAATTTAGATTGTTTATAGATGACCTCAAATACTATTTTCATGACCACCAAGAAACCAAAGCATTTTAAGTCGCTGGCAAATGGGTGATGGTGGCGTCATGATTTGGGTCAGTAATAATTATTGTGGCGAAGTCAGATAAAATTTTTACTTTAGAAACTAATGCTAAAAAGTATTGGGAAACATAAGAGAGCCAGTAATGGAGCATATAAACGAGTTCATCAAAGAAAGGTCCGTTTCCCGACAAGACAACGCTCCAGCCCACACGGCTTGGTTGGTAAAAAAATATTAAAATAAGAGATTAAAAGCTTGTTCTTTTGATCTCAACTGCATCGAAAACTGTTTGGTACAATTGAGTAGGGCAGTATTCGCTGCAGGAACCCAATTCACTTCTCTGGACGAATTCAGAGCTCAGCATTCAAACTTAGTAGTTTAATTTAGGCACAGATATATACAAACCTCTTTAAATCCCTTCAAAATACTACAATACTAAAAGTTGCGGGTTCGCATCCCGGGGTGGCCCTAAGATTTTTTAATGGGAGTAAAAAATCCTTGGCTATGCCATCCATCGGATAGGATGTAAAATGGAGGTTCCAAGCCTGTACGATGTCAGGCACTCGTTAAAGATCCCAATCCTAATTATACCTGGATAGGGAAAATTTAGGACTCACACTGCAGCATCGTCCGATTAGCCTTAGTAGCATAAAGAGACGTTAAAGAAACAAACAAATAAAGTGATAATAAAATTATAGTTTTTATGCTGTTAAATGAATAACATGTTAATTTTGTAATTTTACAAAACTAAGGGTGAGTCTAAACTTTTGACTGGTACTATATATATATATGTATAAAGAGAGAGAGAGAGAGAGAGAGAGAGAGAGAGAGAGAGAGAGATTTCTAAGAGAAAAATACAATGTCTTTAAAGTTCTTATACGTATCTTACACACTATAAATTAAAAAAAAATGTTAAGTAATCTATAATAATAAGTAATAATCTAATATCAGTTCATTTTCTTTCTTACAAACTTATGAAGAATGTATAACACCCATTGTTATAACTTATGTTTTAGTACGCTTATTTTAAACAAATGACTCGTGCAGCAATGGTCATCCAGAATGGCTACAGGTCTTATTGCGAGAGCAAACGTTTCAAAAAGAATCAAGAGATGAGTAGCGGGACCCGTGTGTTCAGAAACTACAGGGAGGAGCCCGAAAGTGCACCTAATGGCTTAAAGTAATTTATTTTATCTTTTTATTTTATTATATAGCATTTTTTTTACTTATATCATTTTTTTTTAATACGAGGGTCATTCAATAAGTTAAGAGACAATATCTATAATTTTAAAACTTTTCAATGAATGTTTACAATCCTTTCAGGGGTGTTAGTTGGCAACCGTGGGATATCCTGTGATCAGCTGTTTCATCATTTTATGTCAACGTAACCTCAAAATTTTGAATTCACCATGGCAAGTCCACTAGAAGATTGCATCTTAGAAGAGCAGCACTTAGTCATTAGATTTTTAGTTGCAGAAGGTCTCGTAGTGACCAGCGACAAGGTCTGGATCCATCACTACGACCCTGAGACCAAAAGGCAGAGTATGGAGTGGAAACACACTCACAAAAAATTCAAGGTTCAACCTTCCGCCGGTAAAGTGATGCTGACCAAGTGAGCAAACGCCGTAGACTCTTGTCAAAAGGAGTCATTCTTCAGCGCGATAACGCCTGCCATCATACAGCCCAGCTGACCCGTGATAAGCTTCAAGAATTGGGTTAGGAGGTCTTACCTTATCCTGCCTACAGTCCCGACCTCGTCCCATCTGATTTTTACCTGTTTGGACCACTCAAAGACGCCCTACGTGGAAAAAGATTTGCTAACAATGAGGAAGTTAAGGAAGCGGTGCAAAAGTGGCTTCGGTGTAAATCGAAAGAATTCTTCACCAAGGGAATTAGGAAGCTGCAAGAAAGATGAGACAAGTGCATAAGTGTGGGGGGGGGGGGGTGATTATTTAAAAAAAAAACCTTAATTTTGAAAGATTGAAATAAACCGTTTTTGAGCTATAGCCATTTGTCTCTTTACTTATTGAATGACCCTCGTAGCTATCAGTAGCAACAACCCAGAAATCATTTCACTGTTTACATCTTCAAATATTTTGATAACTGAGTATAACTCCTGCAATCTTATATCATTAAATTTTCATCATCTTTTAAATAGTGGATTTATTTCTTGTAAGGCTTTCATTAACTTAAGATAACTATTTCAGAAATAAGTAAATATATCTTGTCCCATAGGAGAACATATTCTCAGCGGAGACAACACCAAGCGGCTAGAAAAATTCAGCAGTTTATGAGGCAGTCAAAAAATAAGTAAGTTCCTCCTAAAATTAACTCATTTATATTAAAGTTGAATTCGAATTTGTAACTTTCTCTGGAAAGCAGAAAAAATATGCATAATTCAGTTAATTGTTTTTTGAGACAATTATTATTTTAAAAGTTTAAATAATTGGATTTATCCCAATCTACAAGTAAAGAAAAAAAAACAGTAAAAAAAGGGAAAAATCAATAAACTAAGAAAACATTTGACATTTTATCATTTTAGTAATTTAACATTAGTATTAAATATTATTTAAAATTTGAATGTAACCATGTATGTAATATCTCTCTACGATTTAGAAAAAATAAATATAAATTAAACTTCAAATACAATTTAAAGTTTGTTTGTTTAGTTAATTAACATCACTTAATACAACCAAGGCTATGGGCTACAGTGGGAGTCCCAAATTTTGCCTAAGTATAATTATGATATGGATCTTTAACGAGTACCTGACATCGTACAGGCTCATGATCTTCATTTTATGTCCTATCCAAGGGACGGCATAGCCAAGGATTTTTTACTAACTTAAAAAAATCTTGGAGTCACCACAAGATGCAAACCATTGACCCTTAGTATTGTTGGCTACTATGTTAGCCACTTCACCACAGGTGACCGCCAATATAAAGTTGATTATTCACAATCTTGAAGTAAATAAACAACTTATCAATGGTTTGTAGACAATCACATCACAGATCATACTTATTTCGTTTTTCTATTTGGTTTTTCATTAAAAAAACTTTTGATATTTCCAACTATGTTTTGATTTTTTAAACAGCAATAATCAGCAATAGATCCAAAATATTTATTTGTATGTAATAATAAATTATTTACTAAAGTAATGTTCTTTTCTGTTAACTTTATTGATTAAGTCTTGTAATTAACAATTTTCTTTTTATAACTAACTTTTTCTCCATTGTTCCATTGCTTAGCTTATGGGATATAAGTGCTGGAACGATAGTAAGTATATTATCCCAGTTATAAATTGTCATTTGAATTATCCTTATCTTTAATTTAATATCATTAGTATAAATAAATAATATATATATATATACATATATATATATATATATATATATATATATATATATATATATATATATCCAACAGCAACATTGGCATGATTATGAACGTCGCCATAATATAGTTGTTTATTATTGACTGAACCTCAAGGACCCTATTTTAAATATATATATATATATATATATATATATATATATATGTATATAAATGATAATGTATAATTTATTATTATTTTTTACTTAAGGTTACAGAGAGAGCGAGCAGAAAAAGAGAAGCAGGCCCGATGCAGGGGGTCCCCTCATCAAAACTAGCCCTTCTTCCGTTCCACGTCTCCAAATGAAGGTTTTCTATTTATTTTTTATTTTAAGGATTAAACCACTTGTTTGCGTCTATTAGTTCTCTATTCCCTTATATCATTGGAGGTATTATTGTACAGTTCCGAAAAATTTATAATTTGTTTAAAAATGGCCAATTTGAAAAGGTTGAAACATTCCAGTTTTAACTTTATAGTCGGCAAGAAGATGGTTGAAACTCAAAATATATCAATTTTGTAATATATGTATCCATCAAAATATATCACTTGAGGTTATATAACGGGAGCGGGGTAGCTCACTGGTAAGGCAGTGGATTGCTGTGCTCAAGGTCCCGAGTTTGAATCTGACATGGCTCAGGATATCTTTATTATTCTGCCACAGTTCGTCTCGTGGGCCGAGAGACCCTCCTGGGGCAGACCCAGCCTCTATAAAGTGGGTACCCTTAATTGAAAAATAGAGGGGAAAAAGCCTGGCGGTTGAGCGTGATCACGGTCAAATCACCTCCTTGCACAACCGCTGACCAAGAAACAGTGCTCTTCCTTACATAGTACTGAACCCAAGACCCTTCAAGGGTTGTAGAGGTACAGGTTTTTTTTTTTTTTTTTTTTTTTTTTATAACAATCAAATACCTATATCAATTGGAGTATAAATTTTATTATACAATTCCAAACTTTTCAAAAATTTGTTTAAATATGGCCAATTTGAAAAAGTTGAAACATTCCAGTTTTAGAAGATGTTTACGACTCAAACTATATCAATTTTGAGTTATGCATACCGTTGGAATCAAAATGACAAAACCTACAATGCCAGAATATAGTCACAGTAATATTAATAGTTCAATTTATTTTACGTTCACAATTTTGATATTTTCTTATCGATCGGCATTACCTCAGTGTTAACAGTTAATTCCTGTAACTAACTCAATTCTGTAATACTTTAAGTGCCCCAATGGTAGGCAATTTGTGATCGAACACTATTTCTACTATATGTTTATTGGTTCATAGTAAAATTAAGATTGAAGTTGAAACTTCACATGTGATTTTCGAAAAAAACAGTTTTTTGAGTTGTAACCATCTCCTTTACGACATGTAATGTGATTTATTAAAATTTGTCATGAATTTTATTATACCATTTGATTTCCATATAATTAACTTTAAACTTTTTTATAAATGAAGTATTATTATTATAAACATTTTCATCTTCTAATATAAACAAAACGAAAACATTTTATCCTGAAATGAAGTTAATGATGAATATCAAAAATATATATATATATATTTTTTTTTCCAGGAAATTCTTATCATTTTGAGAACTTCTCTTTGCACGTCTTCTTCCATGAATTTTTAGCATCATATCCAATTTTCGCGATTTTAATTTATTTGATCATAGTTTTCTGTTATAGGGGATAATCCTTAATTCTTTTCTTTTATTTTTTTTTTAATTGTAATTAATTCTAAGCTACTGTTCTATTTATATATTTATAAAATATTCGAAACATTGTCAAGGCTGTGTGATAGTTATATTTTAACGATGAGTTGGATTAAGAACAATTTTATTTTCACATAGGACGTCATTTAGAGAATCATATATATGATTTCCAGCTGTGTGTTCTTATCTGTATGATAGATTGGAGTTTGTTTGTTTTTATGTTATGATTTATAACAAGAAGAAAAAAGGTTGGAATGTGACAAAAGATTTGGTAAACGGTTATTTTTTTGCCACCTCCACTATACTTCATTGTGTTCAATCACAAATTTTATCCCCTCTACCAGAGTCCGATTATTTTTTTTTCTCATTATCCTAATTCTATTATTGCAGTGGGCTTCAAAACGTTTTTTCAATCCACCGGAACCTCTGTGTTTAAATATCTTGTTGAACTTTTCTTGGTTAAATAAATATATATATATATATATATATATATATATATATATATATATATATATATATATATATATTTATTTGATATATATAGGCTTTCTAGTAAAAACTTTAACATTATTTTATTTTAATATTATTTCTTATTTATTTATTTTTAGATTATCTTAAAGAATTATTAGTCTATAATTATATTGGGTAAAAAAGAATGATTGACCACTTTTTTAATTTTGTGTTTAGAACGGAATCGACGGGATTTAACATTTAACATTTCTATATACATCATAAATTTATATATATATATATATATATATATATATATATATATATATATATTACAAACTATTTGAAATATTTCATTTATAGTTAATACTGTTTTTCACTTATAGCCTTCAATCTGTTTGAAGTTGTATTAATAAGTTTTATTTCTATTAATTTGTTTTATTCAAATTACAGTTATCTTTTAATTTATTTTTTTGGTTTGTCTTCTCATTGGTCTGGAATTATATCTACATGCTAGAAAAAATCAAGAGAAGAGATAATTTTACTTATTAAATATTTTCTTACAATCCTGCTCCCGTTGAGCAGGGCTGGTTTTTGGCCTGATATTAAGTTTGTATGATTAAGGTCAAGTTCTTCTTCGGTACCCATTTTTACAATATTCAAAATTTCACAAAATTCGTGAAGCCCTTTTACAATGTCTTATAGAAACACAGGGTTCCATGAAAATATGTTTGAATACCACTGCATTGTTATCTTGTTTTAGAGGTTAAAAATAAACTTTCTGTGCCATTGTTTTTATTTAGGGGAGGTGTCAAAACATCGGAGAAAATTGTAGCTTCAGGGATGTACATAAAATAGAAAGTCGGTACCGTAGAGTTTTAGAGCCCTGTTGTTGTTGTTTCTAAGATGATTAAAAATATTTTTCTATATGGTTCAGCATTGTGATTTGTTAGAATTTGTATTTTTGTATATCTCTAAGATATAATACGAGTTATTTTGAGTGTTATATATGATATATATATTAAATATTATTAAATGCTATGTTATTCTTGAGCTTTAAACTTTTTATTTGTTATGAAACTTTTATTTCAAAAATTTATTTCTTTTTCTATTTTACCCTTGCACTAGACGTCGATATAAACTGTACCTCTAGTAGTCGATAAGTTATGTAACATATATATGAACGTCTCAACAAAAATTAAGAAAATTTTCGTCTTTTAAATATGTACTTAAGATAGGCTCTAGGCGATTATCCTTTGATCTCATTTTCCACAATATTTTTCTATGATAAGCATTTAATCTTGAGATTATATTATTGCATTTATTTTTTCAGTCTATAGTAGTCGCATTTTTTTCTTTATAATTCAATCTTTAAAAAAAAAAAAATAATAAAGTAAAAAAAAAATATCTGGCTTCCATTGACTATTCCACAGATTATCATTCATTTATCTTTAGGACGTAATTTAAATAATTTATTAACAGATAACATTAATAAATAAGTTCACTATGGTGCTATTTAATGAACTATTGTTTAATAAATATAAGCCTTAATCGTTACTATAGGGACTGTATTCTGTAATATCATCCGTAGATTCCCAGAATCTTACTAGCTTTTTTTTCTTTTCATTTATTAAACATTTTCTTAAATCAACTTTTTTTTTTTTTATTATATCTAGTTATTGTAAAGTAAGGAGTTACGCTACTTAAAAATATAAAAAATGAAAATAAATAAAAAGTATATATACACAGCTCAAAATAATTATTACTTCTGGGGTTTTAGACTAAGAGTAATAATTCTATTACTTAAGTCTAGTTGATTCAGTAGTATTTTTAGGAAAACGGGAACTAGGGAGAGCTTTTTAAAATGTACGTTTAAATTTAATCTGTACTTAGATTCAACTGTGATCCGCGTGGGGTATCACTTTTACCACCTGTCTGAAATTTTATGCTTAACTTCATTTAATATTTAAATAAATTATTCTATTAATAATAAGACACTGTTCATTATTGCTTAAAGTAAAAGAAAAAAGTTTAATGATATATTATCGTAGAAGTACTTAAGGCTTTTCTTATCGAGTATAGTATAAATATTTTTTCCCCCTTTTAATCTAATTATGACATTTTTAAAATGTAGCTTAGATGTTAACATTTCTTTTTACTTAGATTTTAGAAAGTTATATATCTATGCATATATAAATATATATAAATTTTTTTGAAAGTTATATAAACTATAATAGCAGTCAAACTGCTGCCTGTTTCCAAATTTTTAAACATTAAAATTAACAAATCCAAAAATTAAATAATTATTTTTTAATTGTAAGGGTTGACACCTATTATATATTGTTTTACTTTTCCATTAATCCAACCCTTCTGATTTTTATTTTTTTTATTTTTATCTTTAACTGTTTACTTCCAATTTTCTAGTTTTTAAAATTCAAAATGTTAATTTTTTAAAGTAAATTTTAAATAAACTTACAAATATTTCTAATGTTATGTTTGTTTTAATTTATTCATATATTCAAACTTAATTAAAAACCTTAATTACTTAGTACCCAGTTAATCGTAATCACTAATTTCTTTCCTTTTTATGTTCTTATTATATTTTTTATTTATTATTTCATTTACTTCTTTATATGAATTAACAGTGAAACTTCTCGATGACACCACCTATTGGGTTCGTAATATTGTTCTTTATCAAGAGAGATATATGCGTCAGCACTGTAGAGCTCGAATTTTGGAAATTTTCGGATAATCAAAATTTAATAAAATATATGTGTACAGTAGAACCTTGATTTCTTAATGACATGGAGGGAGGTGCGCGGATAATCAAAAACAAGAGATAATCAAATTTGTTTACATATTTACTTACGTTTAATAAGAATGCAAGAAAAACTATAATGTATGGCAATAATAATAATTTACAGAAAAAAAAATAATAAAAAAATAATGTCTAGATATCATATAAGATATGATGCCAATACATTTCAGATATAATTTTCTACTTGTACTTTTTCAGTTTAGTGAGGAAGAGTTTGGTTTGTAGGGTAAACCATACAGTTATTGACACTCTATACAGTTATTGACACCCCACCTTTAACTTAAAGAAATAAGTATACAAGTCCTAATTTTATTTCAAGATATACATGAATCTAATGTTTGAAGGGTCCTCTAAGTCATCTATGAGGTAAGACTTTAACAAACTAACCATAGGGAAGATTTAACAATTAAATCACAGGGTGTCAATTACTAGTTTTTGCACTTTAAACAATAAATATTGCCATATGGTAAAACTTTTGACCCAAAAAAACCTCTTGAGTCTTTATGAGTATAGATAATGAGGAGCTATAGGAAGTTTCTATTTGATACCTTTATAAAAAGTATTTTTTTTAATTTAACCACAGAAATGTAGTCTTAAGGGTGTCAATAACTGTATCGTTTACCCTATTAGGTTTTTCTTTAAAAGAAAGAATCTCTTCCATAGGTTGTGACCATCTTTTATAATCCCAACCTTTTGGGCTTTTGGCCCATCTTCTGGGGATATCGTTTTTACATACAATTGTTCTATATAAAAAAATCTTCTTCATTTCCCTATTACACATAATAAACTTTTAATAAAATTTTTCTTGGATGTGGACTATTTCATTGTCAATGAAATGAAATAGTCCACATCCATATTATTCGATGTGAATGAAAAACACTGAAAAAAGATGTTCTGACGTATAATGTTGGCGGATGGTTTTCATAGAATTTTAAAACTGAAACACTAATTGGAGGATTCTTTTTAAAAGTTTCACCTCCAGAAATTCTTAATTATTTTTCCAAAATGATGCCAATACATTTCAGATATAAATTTTATTCTATCATCCTTTTTGTAAATTTAAATTTTATTATCATTTATTCAAACTCAAAGCTAGAAAAATAAAAACTGGGAAAAGCAGAAATCTCCGGTTAATAATAATCGAAGTTCTACTATATATGTAACTACGATTAGATTTACAGTTCTTAGTAAACAAGTATGTATTAAAGGTCTAATTGTAATTTCATTGAAACACACTCACATACTGCTACTATATTCATACCGAAAAAACAGATAATGTTTATGAATAATAATAATAATCGTTTGTTATTTTAATAAGAATAAAAAAATTACTAAGAGCAGGGGATTTAAGGATTAATAAAAAAGATAAATTGAATAATTATCAAGATGGTACATTTGAATGTCTGAAGTTATATTTTCCACACACTACGTTGTTTCTTGAGCTGTTGGCTTATGCTTGAAGAGTTTATAATTGTATAATATTTGTTATACATACGTTTTCATGAAAAATTTATCATAAATAATGAGCAATTGTGTTTTTATTAGTAAAAGTAATGCTTCCTGCCTTCCTTTTGATGTTCTTCAAAAAGATAGGATCCCTATTGATTCAATTTATAATGTGAATTCTTCTTCATACAGACTAACATCCAACGACTTTTAATCACAACATAGACAACAAAATTATTTTATTATAACTTCACCCTCATGATTTTAAAATAATTTTCCTATTCCAGATAAAGCAAACATGCATTTGATGTATATAACTATTGCTAATTTGTGGATAGGTGGTGTTTGTTATAGAGAAGTATCTATTACAATTTTCGCTGTACTTAATATCGACTGTAGTATCTATTTTATGTTAGTTAAATAATTTTATATCAGCAATGAACTAATCTCTTTCCTTTTAATTTTGTCTTGTAAATTGGTTTCTTCTATGCAATCTCATTAATGAAAACTGATTTCATAATTGGGGTTTCTGTGTTTATAAAGTGTGTGAAGGAAAAGCTACTTAAAGTAAAATTGAAAAAAAATAAATTATATCATTAGATAGAGTTGTGGGCCCGTGACATTTTTTTTTTTTTTTTTTTTTTTTTTTTTTTTTTTTAATGGATAGATTATATTTTAATAATTTCTTAATTTTTTCATTTTAAAAAAATAATATGTATATGTATATTCCAATCCCTGTAATAAAATATTGTAATAGTGAATACCACCCCTAACCATCCATAACCATCCCCAATGCTTGAATTTCAAAATTATTTAAAATTTTATGACAAAGTTTTTGAAATGGATATAGAAGACTGTCAAGAAGTAAATATAGTTTTTGGCTTCCTAATAATTTGGCATGGTCTGGAAATGATTGAAAATTATGAAAATTTATTTACCTACTCTCATTGTAATAATTAAAATGTCAGTTATTTTTACTTGTTTCCTATTTTGGGGATTCTAGGCTTCACATTGTGATAGAAATATTTATTTATTATTATTATCATTTTTTAATACTTGTTTGAATTACTGAGATTGCACTGTATTATTTTTATATTTTTTTAAAAATAATATTATCTTTTAATAATTTAATCATCATCCATTGTATGTTTAATAAATGCATCAAATAGTCCCTATTTCACTTAACCGAGGCCTATAAGATGAATATCGATAACTTATTAAGTACCTGCTTTTTAATTATATCGCGAATCTTAACAAATATTGTATATTGATTATAAATATTGTATAAAGTAATTTGAGCTCAATTCGATAGATTTTACCCACAGTGTATAAAAAAAAATAAAAAAATAGTTTAGTCAAACTGGCAAGAAAGTAATATTTGAAATAGTAAAGTACAAATAAAATAAAAAATAAAAAAAATAGAAATAGAACTTTTTTTTCTGCTAGGTCATTCTTTATCTACAATTTTTTAGCAATCTTGATACTTACATATGCCAGGACTATTAAACTATTAAGAGATGATTAAAAAATAAAAAAAAAAATAGAAAAAATCAATTGTGATAATCAATATAAACAGTAATGAGTTCTATTGTATTATAATTATTGAAAACTATATTTTCAGAGGTTACATTTTAAAAGATACTGTTAGTTGTAAAGTAAAAAGAAATTAATATAAAAATGTAGATTTAATATTTACGGTAAGCTATATTATTCTTATTGTAGATAAAATATGCAATATTAAGGGTTAAAAGATTACATTATCTTTGATATTTGGGGTTCTGTAATTTTTTCTATGTGGGAAGTGAGTTATTGAATAAAATGAAAACTGCCATTGACGGAATACTTATTAAATTTAGGCATGCCAAAAAAAAAACACCTGTGACGCAATTCTAATTTGGCTATATATATTTATATATTGCTTTTAGAATTTTTCAATAGTAATTTTTAGTATCCTAGAACATTATTTTTAATACTGGCAATATTTATTGAGGCTTCGTTTAATTCGGACATTGAACAGTTCTGACGTTCAATCATTATTCTAAACATTTCGTAATCTGTGATTTTTTATATTATTCCTGCTTCACCAGTATGATTGCAAATATATATTTCAATGTAATACATTGACTGTTATATCTTGATAATTATTAATGTTTTACCTAGTCTCAAATATTTTTATTAACATAAGAAGTAGCTTTCAGAAAAGATTATTAAGTTCTGTGCCGATGGGGAAACGTCCAAGGGACAGAGGTGGGAGAATTGCATGAAGGCAGATCTCACGTAGTTGGGTCTAGGTGACGGTCGGTGGATGGAGGCGTGTAGGTAAAAGCGAGTTGTGGTGTTGGCATCTAACTTTCGGATTCGTTAATCCTTTATCATTAAGTTGTAAATGAAGTAGCTTTCAGCAATTTTGTGCCATATTCATCTCATCTTTACTTTATTTTTGTGATTCACATGGACAAACTCCTACACTTTTAAAAGGTAATGCACCATCATCGGTACATTTATTATATACCTTTTAGGCCCATGCCTTCACTTAACATTTAGTTTTTTCCCTTATATATATATATATATATATATATATATATATATATATATGAAGGATACAGGGAAAAAAGAAGGATAGTCACAAATTCTTCGTTATGAGAAAATCTGATTTTTAAGTTTAAAACGCTACTAAAATTCTAAATTAACATATTTTTCAACTACTGCAATTTTGTTAGAACCACCATACTCACCGAGATACGTTACAACAAGATAGGAAGAATAAAAAAAATTACTACTAATAATAAGTATGTATTCTTCATAAAATCTCCAAACTTACAGGCACAAAACAAGGAGACTCATAATATTCATTGTTGGCATACGCCAATCTAAAGAACGTTTGGTGTAAGTAAAGAAAACATTACTAGTGAGGCAATTTCTTGTAAAATTCTTGATTTCTTGGGTGGCAAAATTCTTTCAGAACTTGGAGATCGTCATATTTTGGTTTGGACAACGGTAAGGGGTGTATGTATGCTGGTGGTGGTATCTCAAGACGGTGTTACCACCTGATAGTACTCGTCAAGACAAACAGAATGCGCTGAATAACAAAAAATCGGAAAATTATGGACTATCCTTGTTTTTTCCATGTACCCTTCATATATATATATATATATATATATATATATAGTAAATGAATAAGGTGCTTTCGAAAGTATTGAACTTCATCCATATAAATGACAACCATATAAAGTAATGATGAATATGACTCACAGTGCCAAAAGCACTATTGTATATTAATAAAAATATTTGAGCTGTAAAAAGCTTACAACATTGATTATACATATTTAATTATAAAAAAAAAAAACATTTAAATATTTTTTATTTATAGTGGAATTTTTTTTTTTTTTTTTTTTTTTTTTTTTTTTTTTTTTTTTTTTTTTTTTTTTTTTGAGACTCTTAGATCTATAGATTTTCCTATGTATAAATCATTAACTAAAAATTTTTTAAAAAGATATTTATGTCATATGCACCATTACGTAATTATATATTTTTTAAGGTCTAGTAGTATGTTCATTAATTAATAAATGTTGCAAACGTCCAGTATGGGTGATATAAGAAGTCACAAAAAAAATCTGGTTTGTCTTTCATCGAAACAGTTTAAATGTTTCGGGCAGCTTTTTTGCTAAGTTTCACATAACTTTTTTTTAGAAAACTATTTTGGATTTAAATATGCTTTCAATTTGATGTTATTGAATTCAGTATTGCTATAAAGAAATAATTTTTTTTTTTTTTAAATAACTCATTTGGAAATTTCTTTACTTGTTTCAATAATAGCGGCTCACAGGATCAAACTTTATAAATAGAGCTATATTGTAGGCAAAATATTTATTGGTAGGGAATATATGCAGTGCTTTAGATTTTTTTGCAAAATTTCCTATAAATTAGAAAAACAAATATGTATAAGGTAAATTTCAATCAACTAATTTATAAAAAGTTCATTAAGAAATACGTACTTAACCCGTGAAACAAAGGGGATTATTTTATAAATACAATCAGAATAAGAAATCTAATGTTACGTGGTTTGAGCTACAAACAAAGCTTTGCCCATCCACAGGAGAAAAAAAAAATCTTTATATAAATATATTACAAATCAAAATAACACCAAATCTAAAATCGAATAGATCGTAGACATTTTGATGCGTTTTACATTGATAAATATATAATAAATATAGCTACGTATATATTTTTTAATACAAAGAATAAATTTTATGTAAGTATTTATCTTTATATCTTTTCATGTATTCTTATCTTTCTTAACCCCCTTCTCAGACCTCCGATGATAACCGGGCAAACAAAATTTCACTAACAATGATTGACAGTTTTCAAACTCCTTTGGCCTAAATCGATTTGTAAGAAAACACTTTTTTTTAAAAAAAAGAAGATAACTCCTTTGTTCGATAAATGTAAACAATTTACCTTAAGATATTTAACTTGCTCTCTTTCAATCTTGTAGAAGTGTTTAAAAATTATTAAGAAGCTGATTTGTCTATTATTATTATTATTAGGCTAATTTACTTTGTTTTATCTTTTGTAATGTTGGTTAATATTTATAAAATTATTAATCCTGCTAATTTAAATTTTAAAAAGCAGATTGTTTTATTTTAAGCAATATTTCATATATAAGTATATAGTTAAAAAGCAATAATTTTGTATAATAAAAAAAATAATATTAACCAACAACTAAAAGGGCTCATTGTTGTATTAATGTTTTATTTAAACATGTTAAACATATGTTTTATGAAAGCATATGTTTTTATTATTATTATAAGTTTTTTTTTTTTTAATAAATCTATTCTTAATGTTAAAATGCTTTAGGGCTTTACTATTTTGATTATATTCAACTTATTAAAAAAAGAAAAACTTGGTACACTGTTATTGTGGCACTTTGCCTATAGATCTATTTTTCAAAGTTAGTTTAAAAAAAAAAAATGTTATCCTAGTCATTTTTAGACTTTTTTTCTACATTTCCTCTATATTTAAGACGTACTTAACTCTACCTGAAACTATTTAATCATTAATAGTATTTTCACCTTTCTTTGTAGAGTTGAGATTTTTGTCGGTTCAATTTTTTTAATTATACAATATTTATTACATTTGTTTTTTTTCTTTTCCCCTTCCAATCTCCCATTTTTCATCCATTGAAATAAAGAATATATAATTGAATTAATATTCATGTTTTTCTGTGTATATTTTAATAATTAATTTCCTATTTTTAAAAGACCACAGAAATTTTTATATGTTTAGCATGACCATTGATAAGCTCTGAACCAGAGTTGGGCACATTTAAATAAAAAATGTAATCATGATTAAGACTAATAATCAAAAGTGTGAATAATGATTGTAATCATCATTCAAAAATCATTCTTTAGGGCGGAATCATTAATCATGAATTGTATTAATCGCTGGTCGTGGAGTAGTCATGAATATAATGTATTCAACAATCATGGATAACCATTATTCATTATTAAATATTAGTCAGTAATCATGATTAAGAAGAATTCATTATTCATGATTACTCACTACTCATTAATCATGAATAATGGAGATTCACTACTCATGATTACAGATCATTCATTAATCATGATTACAAAAACAATCACAATCCTGTGTCTTACTAATCATGAATGATGATTGCAGATTTGTTTGCCTTTCCATTCTCGACAATAGACCTTTACTAGTACCCATTGGAATTAGAGTCTAATTCTTTACTGGTGACTTCGAATGCTGTTCAGTTGACTACACCCATTGCGTAGGACTTGTCCTTGCTCATTAGGACAACTTTTAATTCAGAAATGCATCCTCGTCTTTTGGTTATAAATATATCATATTCATGATGGATGATTGGTGAATATTTGTTATTCATGATTGATGAATATTAGGTAATCATGATTGATGAATATTAAATTAATCCTAGCCCATGAATATATTTCATTCATGAATAATGACTAACTGAATTTATCAGTATTCGTTAATCATGAATAACTGAATACCAGTTATTCATTATTCATTTCAAATGAATAACATAAACACTCAGTAAATCATTAAAATTACTCTGTACTGATTATGAATAATGGTTATTCATTATTCATTTTTTTACTTTCACTTACCTATATATGTAATATATAGTAAGTGGAAGTATTGCGATCGTGAAAAATTTCGACTTCCGGTTTTCAACGGAAATACACGTTTTGGGGTCCCCTGAGTCGAAATGAACAAGTCCCGCGAAATGGTCTGTGTGTGTGTGTGTCTGTGTGTGTGTGTGTGTGTATGTGAACAGACTAGCTAGAGAACTATAAACCGTGCGAACCTGAAATTGGGTATTTAGTGTAGGTATATGCCCGCGATGTGACAGCAAAAATTTCATCAAAATTGCTCAAAGGGAGGGGGTACTTTATTTAATAACTTTTTAGGTTTTTTTCGATTTTCTCAAAAACGGCTCTAACGATTTTGATTAAACTGAGTATTTCATCTATTTGTATGCCCGAGATATGACTGTAAAAATTTCATCAAAATTGATTAACCGGAGGGGGGACTTTACTTAATAAATTTTGTAACATTTTCACGTGTTTTTTTTATTTTCTCAAAAACGGCTCTAACGATTTTGATTAAACTTAGTATTTGATCTACTTATATGCCCGAGATATGTCTGTAAAAATTTCATTAAAATTGATCAACCGCAGGGGGCACTTTACTTAATAAATTTTGTATCATTTTTACGTGCTTTTTTTATTTACTCAAAAACGGCTTTCACGATTGTGACCAAACTGGGTATTTGATGAATGCATATGCCAAATATGTGATAGCCGACATTTCATCAAAATTGATCAACCGAAGGGGGGACTTTACCTAATAAATTTTGTATCATTTTCACGGGGTTTTTTATTTACTCAAAAACGGCTTTAACGATTAATAAAAATAAGATATGAATGTAGAAAAATGTGTGATTTTGGGAAATGATATCTAACAAAACACGTCAATTTCTTATCTAAGTAAGTTGGTAAGTGAAAGTTGTGTGTTGCGCGCACGCACCAGATTTTTTATGATTACCAATTATTTATATTCATTAATTATTATTCAGATTACAATTTGCCCAACTCTGCTCTGAACCATTGATATTTGGCATTTCTGGACTTACAAGATTTTTTTAAATTCTATTTTTCATCATAAGTCATGATATGATGTAAAAAAAACGTTTTTTTTTCTGTTGGTGCAGCAGCAGTTCACACGTGCGAAAACTTTGTTCGGCAACTCTTGGATTCAACATATAGGGCACCCATTGCTTTTGTTTCTTTCCTTGAGTGGACGGACCCAACATTTTCTGTATATTTTTTTTTAATCTTTGTTAAAACAAAAGCACAAACCAATGCCTTTTAAAAAAAAAAAAAAACATTTTGAAACTAAAATTTAGTAACTATTCAGTTGCCAGTGGGCATGTGGAGCAACCACGGCAAAAAAAAAAAAGAAATTCAATACTTTTTTATTTTTAAATAATTAATTTATAATTTCTAAACAATTTTATTAGAAAAGAAAAAAATTGACAATGGCTGGGAATCGAACCCGGGTCCTGTGCAATTATAATTCTATAGAGCTCTGCAACAGAGATGCAGAGGCCCTAGGTTCGATTCTCGGCCATTGTCGAATCTTTTCTTTTCTAAAAAAATTGTTTAAAAACTAAAAAGTTGTAAGTGTGGGGCTACTAGCCTTAATTTTAGGAAAGTTTATTACATGAAAAATGAATAATGAATTCATTGACATTATTAATATAATTTATTTACTGAAACAAAATTTATATACAAAGATACATGTATTCTCCGCACCTGTTACAAACTGTAACTTATAAAGAAAAAAAAACATTGAGCACATAATTTTCAATAAACTTTTCACATTCTCTCAATAAATACACTCATACTTGGCATTTGTTTTAAAAAATGCAAGTTTATAACAGTTATTCAGTTTTTACAATTACATCTCAATCTTACTCACATTTATACATTTAACTATATAATAAATTACATTTATTGACTTTAAGTATAAATATCCATTTATCAGTCCTACAATATCGACTTCGTGGTATTTTTATTATTATAAATAATAGGTATAACTTAATTGTTATAAGAGTTGTTTGTAAATAAGTTATTGCCTTTATTGTACAAACTATACATACACTGTATTGTACATGTTATGTACAATATGTCCCAAACCCGACACCAAAATGTACAATTTGAACATTACATCTTCTATCTCAACTAACATGGTAATTTAAGTGAAAATTATTTCAATTTTTTTTTTTACAATCTCGTATTTGAATTAATAGAACTAGATTAATAAAAATTTTGAAACAAAAAAATAATGAGTTAGTAATATTCATTGCTATAAAAAACAAACAAACAATAGTTATAAAATTTTACATTCGATGCTAAACTCATTCTTATTTTTTTAATATACATTATACATACCACTATTTTGGAAGAAGAGGGCCTCAATACAAAAATTTTAGTTTAATTGACTTCAAATCAGATTATAATTTTTATTTTAAAATGCCAGATTTTTAAATCCAACATTTAATGTTAGAAAGCGGTCAAGGCAGACTTCCATAGATTTGAGAAACCACAATTGATGATCACAAAAATTTCTTTTCCTGTAAAATTTCAGTTTTTTTATTATGCCAGTCTTCTCCCAAATGAGCAATTTTGATAGTGTCACTATTCACAAAAAGATTTTTTTTTTATCTTCTGTATTGTCGGTATCAATTTGTGACCAATATTTTAATAATCAGTGAAAAAACCGCCATGAATTGGGTAATTTTCCTTATTTATGCCACTATCAAAGTATCGTTGCTCTTAGTTTTAATAATTTTATTTGATTCATTATTAATTATTGATCTAGTTTTCCAGAAACAAAAGAAGATAATAATAAATAAATCTTGGTACTTATTCTCCATTCTTATTATTTCAGAATATTTTTTTTTAATATTTGATTAAATTTAGAATAATTGTAACGTTACAATAAAGAAATAAATAAAAAATATTAAATTATCTTTCTTAGTCTAACATTTCTTCTCTTGTTTTTTTCCTAAGAGGATTTATATACAGGAATATGTTTGTTTTCAATTTGCCGATGGCAAAACAACATATTTGGTGTTATCTGTTAGATTAGAAGGATGTATTTCGTGTTGAATCGTTTCCTTATTGTTGAATATAAACGCCAAGGCTACCCCTAGGCCAAATATTAAAATGCAAAGTACAACCACAAAACACACTATCCTATTGAGGTTTAGCGGCGAAGAGACTGCAAGTAGTGAGGAATCTGTGGAGGAAGCATAGCTCCATCTGAAAAAATAATATCATAACATTTATGATATATTATAATTCTAATGTAATGTGATATAGTTATATCAAATACAATTTAATATTTAATAAATTAATTTACCAATCATATACCATAACACTAATCACAAATAATAAATAGTAATATAAATATAAAATAGTAAAGTTAAAATTGCCTTATTATAAAAAAAAAACAAAAAAAAAAAAAAACAGGTAGGCATGGGATTCCAAATATATATGAATGAAAATTAGATTATATAAGTATTAGTGTTTTTTCATGTAAGCTGTATTTTTGTATCATTTGAATCATTGCTATATTTTTAGATGAATATGGTGCTGGATGCCAAAAGCTTATAAATAATAAATTTATTTATTAAATATATTTAACGATCTAGCAATTACAAGATACAATTTAATAGGTAATAAACTCATCTTACAGAAAGGAAGAAGATAGGTTATTTTTGCTAATTCAGAAAATTATATTAAATATTTAATTCACACATAAGTATGTTCCCATATTTAATATGGATTTCAATTTTGCATCACAATTTCAATGGTAATCAATGCTATATATATATATATATATATATATATATATATATATATATATATATATATATATATAATATACTTTGGTAGGTAGGCACCCTCTGCAACTGACCCCTTTAATGATCAAAACTTTGAAGAAATTAAACTAGCAGGTAGTGAGCCAATAATATTAATAATCTCACATATATGTTAAATGATTTTTTTCTATATATAAATTTAAAAATACAACAGTCTGACTTGTTTATATGTTAACGTCTGATTGAGGTATTGTTAACTTAAACAAGTAAGAATGCGGAATGAGTATTTTTAAATTTATATAGAAAAAAAAATCATTTAACTTATATGGCTTATTATTGATATTAGTTTATAATTTTGAATTTGTATTCCAATTTTGAAAATGACAGTAATTTATATATAGTACTATTATATTTTAATAAGTTATTACGTCATTATGTGGGTGCTTCTTTTTTAAAGTTGTAATTATAAAGATATATTTAGATTTGATAATGGTTGATGAATTTAATAAACAGAAATTTAAGGTTGTCCTGGAGTATACTGCAACCCACGTTCATTAACCTTAATATATTCAATCTTCTGCAAACATCTTAATGATTAGTTTATTATAATAAAATAAGTGATTTCTCCTTAAATAATACTATATAATATTATGATTTTTTCCAACCATAAACAGTTATTATTATTAAAAGATGTAGGATTAACCTGGGTTTCCAAGTTGCCTCCGGCCTGGGCGGTTGGGGCGCCATTATTCCGTGAGGAGTGGACAGCTGGGGAAGAGAGCCAGGCAGTCCTTCCCTTCTTGGCCTGACCTCGCCGCCTCGACGTACCTGAAGAACCTGATCACTGCCGGGTTCGAGAAGACTGGCTTCTGCAGCTCAGAAGGATCCCTGGAAAACATTAGAGTTTTATAATTCTTTGCACTACCCTCAAACATTATTTAAATAATAATAATAGTTCGAGAAGTAAAGATTTAATCAACATATTACGAAAATGCTCCACCATTTAAAAGTCGCTAGTTGTGATCCATAATGCACTCCTTAAAATTATACTTAAAAAAAATGGAACTTCGAAATTGTTCACAGAATTTAATTGATTGAACATTAGAAAATTATTTATTAAGAAATGTTGTATTCACAAATATAAAATATATCTAAACTATTAAATAAACTCATAAATATGAAACCAGACACGTGAAAACAAATGTTCTGCTGTATCCAAAGATAATACCTTATTAGTTTTTAGACACCCATTTTATGTAGCTTTAAGAATTTTTCAATTTTTCAAAATATAAATAAGTTAAAAAATATAAAAAATTTAATCTGGAATATTTCAGAAATTTTGTTAAATAATTTATAAGTGATATAATTTTGCACTCAATGTTTCCTTTTTTCTTTTATTTATACTTAAAATGTTTATAATTTGTCTAATATTAATTTTATTTCACTAAAGCACAATCTGTAGTTCTAATAAATATGACATTATAAAAGCTTGTATGTTGACTCCTGAGCTTTAACCTCACCACCCCTGCCAATAACTTTCTTGGGACAGGTCAGAATGATTTATGCATTTATTGTTAATTAATAATAATAATTTTTTGATGTTACTGTATAACATTCTGACGAAAAAGGATCATTCATTCATTCATATATTAGTGATACAGATTTTGCAAAAGAAACAAAAAAAAAAGAAAAGAAATGATCTATCTATTCTGAATCTGAAATCATTTAACACCAAATACAACACCATCATATTAACCAGAATAATATAAGGAAATTATATTATATTACTTTAAAGGTATTCTGACGTTGCAGGAGGAATACAGCAGGTTTTGTCTATTTTATCTTGGAGGTCTCAAAATATTATTATCTTTTTTCCCTCAAAACTAATATTTCCTATAAGAAAACCATCATCTATTAAAGCATGTTTACAGGGTTAAAGTTTTGGAATGAAATTTGGAACCCAAGGCTGCTTCACCTTTTGACCGCTAGTGGCGATTGCAATGGAGTATTATTTACATGCTTAGGTTGTTTTTATCAATATTGGGATGATTATTATCTGGTGACGATATTATCCTTATTAACCTGTTAACAAGTGAACGAAAACATTTAATCCCAAAATAAATAAAAAAAATAACCACATAAAGAGACCTTAAAAATAAAACGCCACATAGATTATAAGTGTATTGTATTGTAAATATCTGCATTTATTTCTGCAGATATTTGGTAAAAATATTTAGCTATAGGGGAGTGGGGTTGGTTGGCGTAGGGTAGGTTGGCCATTGGCTTATAGTTTCCGTCACACCCACCTTCTAGGCCAACCTGCGCCAAATAGGGGGTTAATTGGCAGACTCTGGATTGACGAATTCTTCAATTTTCTATGATCTTAGTATTAAATATTATGTGGTTAAAAAAATACTTGAAGTACTCTAATACTAGGAGTTTACAGTGGTATCAGCCCTATTGGGATTATATTAACAGGAACGAATCAACAATCAAAAAAGTGAAAACTGTTGCAAACTAAACCCGCTCTCCCCTATAATAAAAATGTCATATTATCCAATCGATGAATTGAATCATTTTTTCGCTTTTTGTTTTTTCAGTATGAAAATTTTATCTTAATAAGGTGTTTGATTTCAGGAAGAAATTCTGTTAAATTACCACATAGTCCTTGCTCGAAATGAACAATATTTTCACCTTAAGAATAAACAAAGAATCTTCCATTTACTTTTAACATTTTAGACATCAATGAAACATGTGTGTGCCCACACTATAACCTCCAAGAAATTATATAGGTTTGAAAAAAATAAGCTTGTTAAAAATCAGTAATATTGTTTATAGCATGTGTGTCACCAGCACCAAATAATTGGAGGGAGTCAATATTTTTATAGATAGGGAAGGAAGAAATTCGAGAGGCTAAATGTTGAAATAATAAGGCCTTAAACCAGCTGTTGGAACATTTAATTCCTCCCCCAACCAGGTGTTTTAAAGGTATTTATAGTCTCTTAAAACTTGTCAATTTATGTCTCAGTTAGAATATCGTTAGTTGCTAAGGCTTCATGTTGAAGGATGTGGGCTGAAATTCCTTGACTGAATTTTACCCAAGTTCTCCTTCCGTTCCAGATCCTACTAATTTCATTGCTTTCAATCAGCTTCTATAAGCTTCATCGAGTTGATGGACAGTATGATTAAGCTGCTAGTTTTAAAAAGAAAATGTAGAGCAATTCCGTGGATAAAACTTTGTTACAGAATTTATAAAACAATACAGTTCAAGCTGAAATAAAAATTATATAAATCATAAAATACACAATACGCCTGAAGTTGCTTTAAAAAAGAGACATGTACCAGATTGTGAATATAAAGTATCACATGGGTATAATCAATCGTTAGAGTATGCTGCAATTTACTAATATTACATTTATACATTTGTATTTTAGTAATAGCATTATATTTTATTAAATTTGATTGATTGAAATCGGATAAAGTTGCAACACCGTATTCTTATTTAATTTTTTACATTAGGGGAACAATTCCCTCCTGCCAAAATATTGGGACGCATCCCCCTGTCTTTGTGGCCAGTGGCGGATCCAGAGGAGGGGCGCGAGTGGAGCCCGGATAATTACATGGATTGTATTTATACATTTAATAGAAATTTACTACTTAAATGTGCACTAATATTTTAAATTAGGTCCAATATGACGCAAAAATTTAAAAAATAAAGATGTGCGCCCCCCTGAGAAAATTTCTGGATCCGCTACTGTTTGTGGCTTATATTAAACATTATATTACATAATAAACTTTAGGCTGAGACTATGATAATGCACCATATTGTATCAAACGATTTTTCAGAAATCCTCGTATTCCGAAGGATGGGAAAAAATTAGTTTAAATTGGAGTTCTCAACGACGATTACACACACGAAGTTATTGGAGTGGGAAAAAAACTTCAAGAAATCTGCGAACAGCTAATGCTATCACGTTTAAGTTGCCTTTCCTTTCTCTATAAATGTGGCCCGTATAAGAGGAAGAGATTACGAGTTAAAATTGCAACTTTCTGATAATATCCTGAGAGAAGGACGAAAAGCTGTTCTAATAGGAACAGGCGGGGTGGTTAGAAAGTTCTTAAATATTTCAAAAACAAAGCCTACTAACCCTTCCTTGAGTCACTGAGTCCGGGTCGGCCGAAATTCCAGTAATTTTATGAGAAAGTGAGAAGTTCTTAGTTGTGATGAGTATTAAGGTAGAGGAATGTCGAATATTTCTTCAAGAGAAATGTCGATCTGTTCTGGGATTATATTTTATACTCACGGATCACAAATTTCCCGAAAATATGCCTTGGAATATTTTTATATTTTTTGTTTATTAATAATTTAAGAATAATAATCATCAGCAGTTAATTATAATCATCCATAGATTAACTAACTACTCAACCGTGTAAATAGGACTGTTTTGTTCATTGTAATCCACTCTGGTGGTAAAAGAGCGAATTTGGTTCCAAACTTCGTTTTAAAACTAAAAACCGAATTAGGAGAAGGTCTGAGCGTAATCTTGGTAAAATCATCATCTTATAGAAACATTAATCGAAAAGTTAAAGATTTAATTGCTTGTTGTTGTTTGTTTAACGTCGCTTAATGTCACTAAGGCTAATCGGACGATGCTACAATGGCAGTCCTAAATTTAGCATATCCATGTATAATTAGGATAGGGATCTTTAATGAGTACCTGACATCGTTCAGACTCGGGGCCGCTATTATACTTCTACGTCCTCTCTGAGGGACGACATTGACAATGAATATTATATAACGAAAAGAAAATGGCGTGTAAAGGTCTGTTACACACTTATATTTTAGAAACGAAGATTAGAACCTAATGTTGGTCCAGGGGCGATTGGAATGGACGAAAATAGACTTGTTTAGAGAGTTTTTTTTTAATCAATAGGATGAAAATGTGTCAATTCATTCATTAAACAGTTAGTAAGAATAAATTCCATTCGTAAAAATTCGATTCACTTTTAATATTGGAAGCTAGGTAGCTCACGGGTAAGGCATTGAGTTGTTGAGCTCAAGGTCCCGAGTTCGAATCTGGCTTGGCAGAATATGTTTAATATTCTGCCACAGTTCGTCCCGTAGGCCAAGAGACCCTCCTGGGGCAAACCCAGCCTCTATAAAGCCTTAATTGAAAAGATATGGGGAAAAACTGGTGGTTGAGCGTGATAACGGGCAAATGTACTTCCTTGCACGACCGCACGAAGCAAATTTGCTTCCTTGACTGAGAAGCAGTAGTTCCTTTCACATACTGCACCCAAAACCCTTCATGGGTTATAGTGGTACAGGATTTTTTTTTTTTTTCACTTTTAACATTTTAGACATCAAAGGAACAGGCAGTGCATTCCAAGATTTTGTTTGTTTTAACGTCACTTTATATAAGTGGCGAAGCTACAGTGGGAGTCTTGAATTTTGCCTATCCATGTATAATTAGGATAGGGATCTTTAACAAGTGCCTGACATCTAACAGGCTCGGGACCTCCATTTTACGTCCTATCCGAGGGACGGCATAGACAAGGATTTTTTACTACATAACATAACATAATAATAACATAATAAAGGCTTAACGAACCCGAAGGTACGATGCCGACACCACCAATCGCTCCCTGCACACCTCCATCCATCGACCGTCTTCCAGACCCAACTTCGATAGATCCGCCCTAACGCAATCCTCCCACCTCCGTCTCGGCCTGCCCCTCGGACGTTTCCCATTCGGCACCGCGCATATTAATCTTTTCGGAATACGTTCACAGCCAAGTTTTGCAATTTTACACGCCCATTTTATTCGTCTTGCTGCAATCACGTCAATTATATTTACTGGGTAAAGTTCACTCAGTTCGGCGTTGTTTAAGCGTCTAAATTCTCCGGTTATTTCATCCCTCTTCGGTCCAAATATTTTACGCAGTACTTTATTTTCAAAAGCTCTAAGCCGTTGCTCATCCCTCAATGTCAGCGGCCAAGTTTCGCATCCGTAAACGACCGTTGGAAGAATAATAGTTTTGTAAATCCTAATTTTTAAGTTTTGGGACAGAAGGCGGGAGCTAAGCAATTTCGCGACTGAAAAGTAGCAAGCATTACCGGCTTTTAATCTAGCCTCAATTTCTTCATTGATTTCGTTTTTTCTAGTTACCATCGTCCCTAAATATTTAAATTTCTCTACCTGTTCAAACGTATACCCCCCTACATTGATATCAGCGTTTTTTACTGAAGGATTTTTTACTTCCATTAAATTTGAAGGATTTTTTACTTCCATTAAAAAATCCTAGGGACACATCGGGACGCGAACTCGCGACCTTTAGGATAGTATGTTCATATAGTAGGTCCCAACATAGTCATTTTAACTGATTCGAAGATCAGTTTAAATTAAGGTATTAAAGTGCTTTGAAATTATTGAATAAAAACGAAGATTTTCATTATTAAAATGACTTATGGATAAAATAAATATTTAATTTCCTGATAAATCAAGTAAAAAGAAAAGTTTAAATTTAAGAAAAATAGACGCCCGAACAGGGACTTGAACCCTGGACCCTTAGGTTAAAAGCCTAATGCTCTACCGACTGAGCTATCCGGGCTTTGCGCTAAGTTGTAAGCAGCTTGTTATTTCCTATAATGAGTTATAAATCATATATAAATGTAAATTTTAGTTTGTAAAAATTTACGTATCTCTCTGAAAATCAATACCTTTACCTCTGCAGTAGGACGTCATCATCGGCCATTTTTAATGTTTTGTCTACGTAAATTCAATTGACAGAATGACTAACTCCAATTTCAACATTTTTCTGGAAAGCACTTTTAATAAGTATTTTTCTTTAGAAAATTCGTACCTTATTATTGTGCATTCATATTATAGTAAACTGTTATGCATATATTTCATTGAGGTATCTACACCTGTTATGTTAGCAATTTTATGTAACAAATAATTAAACTCCTTACTTTAAATTTTCAACTAATAGTGAAAAATTAAAGTCGAATACTATTTTTTTTTTTTTTTTTTTGCAAGGATAGAAAATACATTTCAGAGTTCATCTGTGGTGTTGTGGTTTGTATAGCAACCTACAATACTAAAGGTCGCCTAAGATAAGATTTTTTAAAAGGAGTAAAAAATACTTGGCTATGCCGTCCCTTGGATAGGACTTAAAATGGAGGTCCCGAGCCAGTACGATGTCAGGTACTCGTTAAAGATCCCTTTCCCTATTATACCTGGATAGGTAAAATTTAGGACTCCCGCGGTAGCATCGCCAGATTTGACTCATTGTTAGTATCATATAGGGACGTTAGACAAACAAATACATTTCAGCTGTCTAAGTGATAAATATATTGAGACTGGACAGCCACCGGTGTCGTGTTTGTAGTAGAATACTCGTGGTGTTTGAATGCATTCAATCCAGCCACGAAACGCAGTTAAAGTGCCCATTTAATGTGGCTTGGTTAGCTTAAAAATAAATTAAACACGTATTTCGAATTTACAAATCATTTCTTATATGGAAATTAAAATACTCTTACAAATGTTTTAAATGGTAATAATATTTTAAACACAGCATTTTTTATAGGACAATTTTTACGGCTCCCCAAGTTTTGTTTTGGGGATGGCGGGATGACTTAGTGAGCAAACGCGTTTGTAAATACGTATGTAAATTTGTTATTTATGCCCATAACAAAGTATGATTGAGAACCGAAACATAGCAAGTTCGAAACCCGGAGCCAGGGGAAATTTAATAATGTTCGGCATTAATCCGCCACCCTCTCCCTTGTGCTGGGGTGACCCCGTATAGCCTAATCGGCGAGGAAGGGGAGGATCCCTTAAAAGAAACCCTTGTAATTTGTTTGATTATGCCTCAGAACTTCCAGATTTGTTGCCTGGAAATTTTGAAGGTACCACTCCAAATTTTATTGTTTCTTTCATTTTTCTTCTATTTATTATTTTCATATTTTTCTTCCAAGTTTTATTCGATTTAAAACGAGGAACGTTTTATTTCGAGGATTTGCTCGATATCGTTTGTAATGCAACTTAGTAAAAACTGACTAGCTCACTACGGGGCCGAGGAAATACGAACCTAAAACGAAGATTATTACGCTGTAAAAGAGATTTAGGGAGTTCTTTGGAAATTCAGCTTGGTGGAAATTGATACATGGGAAAAATAATGACACAACGCTCGGAAAGACGGGTTATAAATGGAAGATATAATACAGATTTATTTCTTCAGTTTTAAATATCAGATCAAACTAGATTTATGGGATTTACATCGATATAACAGGGAAAACGTTAAAAAAGGATTTCACTATATTATAAAGATATTAAAGCGCCGTTCGGCGTAGCCCCCGACTCATCCTAAATTCCGAGCGAGTTCCGGTTTCGCAATTTCGGAGAAACCCTTCCAGATTGCCAATATAATAATAACTAAAATTAAATGCTTCCGATCCATTTTAAAAGATTGGCATGAAGTAGGTTGACGATTAAGCCAGCACTGATCCACTGAACTAGTTCTTTTAAGATCGAGATCAGAACGTTAAGCGCCATCTTACGACCACTTTACCATCATAATTGTGCGGTTGACCACATCTGGTCACCAGTTGCTTCCAGAGGTTTATAAATATTAAAATAGAGGCTTTGCAACGTTTTCATTGAATCGGATGATGTGAGTCTTATACTCATTACATGTTTAACGGCGCTTAAATAATCACGTTCATACCTCTTTGGATCGGCGACGTTCATATTTGTAGAAATAACAACTATTAGGTTACACAACTTTTTACCCAGCAGGTTTTGTGAGGTGCGTCGGTGAAGTATAGTATGTTTAAAGGGTATATCAATTATCAGATAGTGGACTTATATGCAGGCCTCCTAGTTTGTTGTAGTTTTAGTATGTTTGGTTTGTTTGTTTAATGTCACTTTATACCACTAAGGCTGATCGGACGTTGCTTCAGAGTGAGTCATAAACTTTGTCTATGCAGGTATAATTAGGATAGAGATCTTTAACGAGTACCTGACATGATACAGGCTCGGGACCTCCATTTTACGTCATATCCGAGGAACAGCATAGACAAGGATTTTTTACTCCCGTTAAAAAATCCTAGGGCTACCTCGGGACGCGAACCCGCGACCTTTAGTATTGTAGGTTGCTTTGCTAACCACTACTACACAGGTGACCTTCGACTAATATCAAACTTTTAGTAAAATAATTCATCACGAGCAGTGCAACTTCTTTCATTGTGTTGTTCATTCCTTATATCCTTCTTATCTTTCTTCCAAAAGACAAATAGATTTCACAAGTTGATCCTGGGATGGGATTGCCAGGACTGAGGACGATTATTGATATTGCTAATATCGGATGGAGAGGCTTAGAGAGAGATCTCCCCGATTGAGGATGAAATCTCCTCCAGACAAGACAGAGCCCACTGCGAGATGAATCGGTACTGGTCAATTATACCCCCGCACGAGGATAACCAACCATCCCACGTAAGGAATACATCAATTTATCTGTATATTGATATTTTACGTATGCTTATGTATGCTTCGCTTTGCTTCTGCCAGGTTACTTGTTTAAAGCTTGTTAGTATCGTGGCATCAGTACCTTTGTTAGTTGTATTTTTTAGTTTGTTAGGATTTGTTAGTTTAGTTTATTTGTTAGTTATATTTGTTAGTTTGTTAGGATTTGTTAGTTTAGTTTATCTGTTAGTTATTAATAGTTACAATGTGGAACTTAAGACAAATTTTTAGAAATGTTTGTGATGAGGAAACGGCGGCCAATATTGTTGGATAAATTTGTTAAATGAAATAAATGTTAGTTGTTAAATAAATTTGTTGGGAATGTCATGATAAATTTGTTTTCCATATATTTCATAGATTCCAGTTATATTGGAAGGTTACACCATTGGTAGGTTTAATGTTTTGTTGTGATAAAATCAAAACAAACATTCGATATAGTGCAGGTTCGATACATCAGATGGGAAGGTTACTCCAAGGGTAAGCAGGTTATGCTCGTGTGGAGGTTTAATTGACCAGCACCGATGAATTTAAACTCACTCACCCTGATATACCAAATAGGCCGCATATCTTCTAGCCTTTCTCCCTCTTCTCCATTATGATAAGGAAGGACTCTATGGAGTTATCCAATCTCCTCTCTCGTTCTATGCTAGCCACTGCACCTCAGGTGACCCCTTTAGTATGTTTGTATGTATTATTAGGGTCTAGCATATCTGTGAGTAGTAGATTTCTAAGTTATCAGATGTTTATTTTAGTTGGCATCATTGGCTGATCGGGGGGCAGGAGGGGGAAGCCAATGTTCGCTCGACTTTACGTTTCAGTGTAAATAGCTGTTCGTAATACACCGGTAGGGCAAGGTTCGCACAGTGTAAAGGCACTCCTTAAAGACCCCTATCCTAATTATACCCGGTAGGCAAAATTTAGGGCATCCACTGTTGCATCCTTCGTTTAGCCTTATTAGCATTAAATAATAAATAAAGATACTTTATCAATAAATATTATAAAGGAACTTTAAATAAAAAAATAGGCGTAAATAGAGGTTTAGTAGACTCTAAGTGGTAAAATAAATATATTGCATTCGCAAATGAGTTGAAATGATTCCATATGTGCTCTGAAGAAAAGTCCAATATTACCGATGGCAATCTCGTACAGTAGCGTATATATCGTACAGTAGCTTTTTTTTCGTGACTAGTCTCGACATAGGTAAGGTAAGGTAGACATCTCGCATAGGTAATTAGACCAAAAATCTTTATTAGGTAAGACTATAGATTAGGGTGGGGGGAGGGTTTGGGTCTTTTTCGTTTAATCCAAAATTCGGTTATTAAAAAAAGTAACTTACTTTTACTTTTACTTTTATAGGCGTTCCAACACGGGTTGCCTTTCTACACCAGGGCTGAGCTCCAGAGATCGCGGTCCAGCCAGTCTCCATCCTGAAGGCCTCGGCCCGCCATTTCCTCTTCCACTTCACTTATCCATCTTTTCCTGGGTCGTCCTCTTCTCCGTCTTCCTGGCGGCTGCCAATCTAAGACTCGTCTTGGCCATCGCTCGCTGGACATTCTTCTTACATGGCCGTACCATCTTAGCCTTCGCTGTCCAATTCTGTGGTTGACAGACAAGGGGACCTCCATCCTGTCCCGAACAACGTCATTACTAATCCTGTCCATCCTTGTTACCTTTAGGCATCTCCTCCAAAAGTCCATCTCCACAGCTTGAACCCTTGAGTAGAGCTGGGATGCCATGGTCCAAGTTTCAGATGCATATGTTAGGATGGGCTCGACGATGGCGTGGAAGATCCTTCGCTTATTTTCCTTAGTAATGGTTCCGTTCCACAAAACCGGGTGCAGCATGCGTGTGGCTTTTCGAGCTTGCTCCACTTTTTTCCTCACATCTGTTTCCGAGGATCCTGAGGAATCGAGGTAAGATCCCAGATACTTGAAAACATCAACCTTTGTACATTTCTCAGAGTCGGCGAGGAGATCACCGTCATTTCCAGCGCAAATAGTCATATACTTGGTCTTTCCGAAATTTATTTTAAGCCCCATAGATTCATAGCAGTCCCATAGTGAGTACATCATTATTTCCAGGTAGACCTTCCTCCGCGCAAATACAACCTGGTCATCCGCAAAAAATAGGGAGATCAGCTGGTCATCGTCGATAAATGGCCCCACATCTCCGCACCGTGCATACCATTGCCTTACAGACGTGTGGAGGTAAATCTTGAAAAGGGTGGGCGCCATGCTGCAACCCTGTTTCAGACCCTTAGTGCCTGCGAAAGGTTCCGACAACCGATTTCCTATTTTGATTCGGTAGATGTCGTCTCGGTAGAGTTGCCTTACTGCAGATATCAAGTTGCCGTCGATGCCCGCCTCCGTCAGTGCCGACCACATTCTGCTTCTCGGGACACTGTCATATGCCTGTTCAAGGTCCACGAATGCCATATGGAGCTCCTGGTTCATCTCCTGGGATTTCTCGATTAGTTGCCTTAGGACAAAGATGTTGTCATTGCAGGAACGCCCTGCCGTGAAGCCCGCCTGCTCTTCTGGGGTTAGGAACTCATCCTCTAGCTTGTCTCGGAGCAGTCTTCCAATAATTCTACTTACAGAGCTCTGCACACAGATACCTCTGTAGTTTCTGCATACTTTTCTGTCTCCTTTCTTGAATATAGGTGATATAAAGCCAGTTCGGAGATCTTCGGGTATCCTGTCTCCTCTCAATATCAGCCTAATTACTTCAAGAAGGATGGTCCTCATCTTATCCCCTCCAGACTTCAGCAGCTCCATCGGGATCCCGCCTGGTCCCGGGGCCTTTCCGTTTTTTGAGCTCTTCAGAGCCTGAACCAATTCCTCCATGGTAATCTCCACTCCAGCATCCTGTGTTCGTGTAGCTCTCTCCTCTGCCATGAACTGGGGGCGGCTCTCTCTAAGGAGATCTTCAAAGTGCATTTTCCAATCCGAATCGCTAATTGGTGAGAGCACATTTCCTTTTCTGGGTGCACGCAGCTTTTTTAAGATACCCCAGGACTCTCTTACTCTGTTGTATCCCAACGTGCTATCTATGCGCCGGCAGCATCTTTCCCATGCAGCATTTTTCTCGTTAGCTACTATGATTTTGACCTCCTTATTTAATTTTCTATAATTAATCCAGTCTTCGCTGGTTCTTGAGGACAGATACCTCTGGTATGCTACTTTCTTTTGGTTCACCAGTCCAGCCACCTCATCTGTCCACCAGTCCGGCTTAGGGCGCCTCTCCCTCGGACCGAGAGCTTCAGCTGCCGCTGCATGAATGCACTCCTTCAAGTGTGCGTACTTTTCTGAGGCACTCATTCCTATACTGATATCTAACTTCGCATCTAGTCGTCCCGTGTATAGATCTCGGATGCTTGGATCCCCAAGTAGATCAAGCTGATAATGAGGAATGGTTTCTGCTTCCGTCGTTGTTCCACCTTTGCATTTGTTTCTCCCCACAGTCCAGGGAAAGTAAATCTTGGCACGTAGCATAAAGTAATTAATGTAAAGTAATTAATGTAAAGTAATTAAAAAAGTAACTGTTATTAAAAAAAGTAACACGTGATATAATTACAACCTCCATATCAGTAGAACATATGACTACATTTCTTATTTTCGTTTAAAACCTCATAATGGCTATGTTCAGGTTATACGAAGATTTTAAAGATTTGGACCCCCATAGTTAAGGGGGTGGGTCAGAACGGTTTTATATATATATATGATACTACGTAGGGTATACTAGGGGTATAGGGTTCTCTTCTATCCTTAGGGCCGTGTCTCCTCCCCAGAAATTAGTTATATAAAGAAAAAAACCTTAGAGCCTAATCTAAATTATGGTAAATCTAAAATTAATGTTAAAGAGGCAAATAAGGTTACTCAGCTGCCTTGTTGCTGTGCCAGAACCCAAAAAACATTTCCCAGCTCATATCGGACCCACCGCCCGGTTATCACCTGCCAAAAATACCTAGGGTGGGTGGCTGTGTGAGCTGCCGTTTAACCATGCCGTACGTACCTTATCTTAGCTCATTTGCTTATTGCTGTTTTACAGGTGCAAATAAAAGTACAAAAAAAAAAAAAAAATAGCATTACTGTACATATAAACAAATACAGACCTTGATATCTCGGCAGAGACTAGATTGCTGTGGGGGCTGAACCTGGCCGGGGCCTTGTACATGCTACACACCAGCCGCTCCTTACACGGCTCGTCCGTGAACCCCAGCTCGGCGAAGACTCGGTCCAGCTTCTTCAGGATCGGGGCGTAGAACGTGTCTTCGTTGTAAGCGGAAGCCACTATCGGAGGACCCGCCGGGGCTGCCGGGACCACTGGTACCACGGGCACGACTGGGATCGCCTGCAACAGAAGAAGAGTAGTTGGTAAGTAAATAAAGTTATATACCGCCCTCACCTCAGGTCCGGGGAAATAACCCCTATAGCCAAAAAAAAAGTGAAGAAACAAGAAAAGAAAAAATATTAAGTAATCTTAACCACCTTTTGAAACAGTGGGATTCGCTATCTCCTGTTTTATTTAATTTAGTTCTACAATGTGCCATTAGGGAGGTGATAAATACCGGAAAGGGTTTGAAGTTGGGGGAAATATATCCCTACTCGGCTACGCTGATGATTTGGTTTTGCTGGGCGACGCACAGTGGGACGAATCGCCAATCTAGGCGGAAATAGTTAACATCAACGAAATGAAAAAATCTGGTCGGTCTCTTGAAAACAATAGTCTAGCTAAGGCATTTACAAATTATTAATCACTTTAAGCAAGTATTAACAGAATAATGGGGGCTTGAATACGGTAGTTCCCTCATAATGCTCAGTCAGCTTATTTCCAAATTATATTGCAAAATCAATAGAATCATAGAATGGATCGTGTTTTTTTGAAAAAAATTTATGCTAGGCAATAGAAGAAGATTCAGAAATAAAGTTTATATAAGTTCTTGGTTCTTTAAATGTGGATATAATACAGAGTATCCTCCTTTCTTTTCAATAGTCGATAAGCTAAATTTTTTTCTTATAAAAAAAGGGGTTACTAAAAATCTACACCGAGATATTTATACAGAATAAAGTCCACACTATATAGAAATAAAGTATTCATTATGAACTGCTAATACCTGCTAATAAAGGTGTGCGCTTTTTTTAAAGGTATAAATCTCTCATTGTTGAGGGCCTATATTTTTAATATTTTGAGGCAATACGTAGGTGCTAATGAAATTTATAGATATATAGTAAACCAGTTTCATTGGAATACACTACGACAAACGAGATTCGTTGACCATAAGTACAACAATTAAAAGCAAATAGCAAGATTTTTTCCTTCCTAGGAATAAGAAAGAAATAAAGCATAAAAACATTATACCCTAGGTATATACAAACCATTAATCCTTAAAACAAATACCAACGGAATTACAAAAGAATAAACACGCCACATTCGTTACAATAAGTCAGATAATTTGAACATCTTATTGATAAAGCGGCAACATAGGTCAGCGAATTTCATATTGTTTTGGAAAAAAATTTATACCACGGTATGGAAGGCGATTCGGCAAGTAAGTTTATCTGTATTTGGCTTTTTAAATGTGATATACACTTTTTTATTTCCAGTAGTCAACTTAGTAAGCTACTTAATTTAAACTACTACTTATTTAATTATTGTTAGTAAAAATGCGATAACTAAAAATCTATAACGACTTATATAAATAGACAGATATTATCACAGAATACAATCAACATTATATAATAACAAAGTTTTCATTACGCATTTCTTATTCCTGCTACTGTGTGTTACGGTGTTTTTTTTTTTTTTTCCAGGTGTAAACGTGTCATTATTGAGATCGGATATTTTTAATATGTAGGAACAGCACGGTGGTATAGATGAAATGTATATTTCAGGTTTTTTTTCTTTCTTCCCTAATTACCGCTCGCATAGGTAAATATTCAAAAAGTCTTTATTATGTGGTGTAGTGGTGGGGGATCGATATCAGTAAGGAACGATTGGGTGCGATTACTCGACTCGAAACGAACAATAAATACATAGGTTCAGGGAACTTACCAGGTCTAAAATGAATACCGTAAGATACCGGAAGATTATTCCAGATACCGGAAGATTATTCCGTTACGTCAGGAAGCATCCTTTTCTTCAATATTTCCCGAATATCTGGGTTAATTCCAAGGACTAGGGAGCATCTGAAGGTACAAGTTTTAAGGGGTTCAATTTGATTTAGGATGGCAACAAGATTGGATGAAAGGCATTCTACCATGTCGTCAATTGATTCATAGGAATAGATGGGTCCTATACAACGGGATAGTAGATCAAGGGATAGATTTATTTCATCTGCTGTCAGGTAATCTAGGTTTTTCCAAGATATATATTTTAGAAATAAAGTAGGATTCGAAAGATCATTGGAAATACGTATTAAGTCGTGGCTAAGTCGTCGCTCACAGACTTTGTGAGTATGATACTAGTTGTTGACAAAAGTCCTCGAAAATATGATCGATATCAGTAAGGAAAGATTGGGCATGATTACTCGACTCAAAACGAACAATAAATAGGTTCAGGGAACATTCCAGGTCTAAAATGAACTGTTTTTTGGGAGAATTGGATAGAATATTTGTATTGAAGTCGCCGGATGTATGCATTCAGATGGATGGATTCAGATCCATCAGATTCAGATGATTCGGAATGAAAAACAATTTTTTTTTTTTACATTTCTATATTAGAATTCAATATATAATTTTTTAAAAATGTATTTGACGTTATTTTATAGTTAATATGTTTTTTTTTTCTTTTTGAATAATTGAAAATTGAATAAAGAAATATAAATAGAATTACTCCATTATTTACAATTTAACTAAATAATTGTATATTGGTTTTTAATATTTTTTTTTTTTTTTTTTTTTTTTTTTTTTTTTTTTTTTTTTTTTTTTTTTTTTTTTTTTTTTTAATGACCATTGGCAAAAACCACTATTTTGACTTTTATTTATTAATTCATGCTTAAATGCAATTTTCTACAAACATAAACATAAAATAAGTCGCTTCCAGAATTATTTCCCCCTAGATTGGCGATTCGTCCCACTGTGCGACGACGCGGAAACGATAGAACTAAATACAAAAGTTATTTATTTATGGTCTTTGGTAGAATAATTTATAAATACAAAAGCATTGATGAAAGTCGGAAAAGAAGTAGGGCTAGAAATAAAGACGGAAAAAAACAAAATATAACTAGAGAAAACGAAATCGAAGAGGAAATTAAGGCTAGGTTAAAGGCTGGAAATGCTTGTTATTTCTCGGTTGCAAAATTACTTAGCTCACTTCTAGCCTTCTATCCCCAAATTTAAAAATTAGGCTTTAAAAAACTATTATTCTTCCGACTGTTCTTTACGGATGTGAAACATGGCCGCTTACAGTAAGGGATGAGAAACGCCTTATGGTGTTTGAAAATAAAGTGCTGCGTAGAATATTCGGGCCGAAGAAGGATGAGTCAACAGGTGAATTCAGACGCTATGTAACCTTGATAATTATTTGAGTTTTTTTGTTTGTCTGACATTGTCAATCATTATTTTCACCTAATAAAAAATATTTAAACCACAATAATGTTACAATATTTTTACTTTCTTCATTGGTTGGTTGGTTGTTTCACAATAAGACGTTTTCTGTCACCAAGTGTAGTAATGTCATCTTATCGACATTTCCAAGGTAAAATAAAACAATCGTTTTTGCCAAGTGGGGAGAAATGTTAAAAATACTTTTGTTGACACTAAATTAAAGGTACAGCTCAATATTCAAAGGCATTCTTTTATTTATTTATTTTATTTTCATGAACTGCTGAAACCGTTAAAATAACAGGCTGTTAATCCTTTTACTACGATGATTAAAAAAAAAAAAAAAAAAAAAAAAAAATACAAAATAGATTCTGCTTGGAAAAACAAATAATCCTTAAATTATCTATCTATCTATCTATCTATCTATCTCACTATCTATCTACCTATCTATCTATCTATCTATCTATATATATATATATATATATATATATATATATATATATATATATATATAATATTTTTTTCCTTTTGTCATGACATGACACATATTTAATTTGCATATACATGCAAGTACCTTATATATTGTTACATTTTTTTGGAAATTATTTTGAGTTCATTATTTATTTTATAAATAAAATATAAATTAATTATTTTAAGCCCTAGCAATTGAAAATCAATTAAATAATATATATATATTTTTTTTTCTTTATTTATTTATATTTTTCCTTCTATGGTAGCCCCAAAGAAGATGAGTTTATTGAACGATTTACATGCTCCATGCCTATTTTATTGGGCACATTACATGTATTACATATTACATTATATCGTGAACAAATTATATATATATATATATAATTTAATTTCCTTTCTCTTGCACTTTTGTATTAAAAATCAATTTTTTTTATTATGTGGTGCATATATATATATATATATTACTATATTATTATACTATATATATATATATATATTACTACTACTACTAGCAAAACTTGTGAGATAGGGGGGAGTAGGTATCAGTGAAGAGGAAGGATTTGCTCTGCCTTGAGCCGAGCTCTGTGGTGTAGCGGTTAGCATCCTCGCATGTAACGCAGGAGACCCGGGTTCGACTCCCGGGGGAGCCAAATCTTTTCTCTTCAAAAAATAAATTATTTAAAAATAATTTAAAATTGGTGGTCAGCCACAATTTAAGATTGGATTAATTAAAATAATTTAAAAAAAAAACTGACTTGCGTCAATAAATATCATAAATTGGACAAAAATTGTCCACCTCCCGCTACTACTCGCAAAACTTGTGAGATAGGGGGGAGTAGGTATCAGTGAAGAGGAAGGATTTGCTCTGCCTTGAGCCGAGCTCTGTGGTGTAGCGGTTAGCATCCTCGCATGTAACGCAGGAGACCCGGGTTCGACTCCCGGGGGAGCCAAATCTTTTCTCTTCAAAAAATAAATTATTTAAAAATAATTTAAAATTGGTGGTCAGCCACAATTTAAGATTGGATTAATTAAAATAATTTAAAAAAAAAACTGACTTGCGTCAATAAATATCATAAATTGGACAAAAATTGTCCACCTCCCGCTACTACTCGCAAAACTTGTGAGATAGGGGGGAGTAGGTATCAGTGAAGAGGAAGGATTTGCTCTGCCTTGAGCCGAGCTCTGTGGTGTAGCGGTTAGCATCCTCGCATGTAACGCAGGAGACCCGGGTTCGACTCCCGGGGGAGCCAAATCTTTTCTCTTCAAAAAATAAATTATTTAAAAATAATTTAAAATTGGTGGTCAGCCACAATTTAAGATTGGATTAATTAAAATAATTTAAAAAAAAAACTGACTTGCGTCAATAAATATCATAAATTGGACAAAAATTGTCCACCTCCCGCTACTACTCGCAAAACTTGTGAGATAGGGGGGAGTAGGTATCAGTGAAGAGGAAGGATTTGCTCTGCCTTGAGCCGAGCTCTGTGGTGTAGCGGTTAGCATCCTCGCATGTAACGCAGGAGACCCGGGTTCGACTCCCGGGGGAGCCAAATCTTTTCTCTTCAAAAAATAAATTATTTAAAAATAATTTAAAATTGGTGGTCAGCCACAATTTAAGATTGGATTAATTAAAATAATTTAAAAAAAAAACTGACTTGCGTCAATAAATATCATAAATTGGACAAAAATTGTCCACCTCCCGCTACTACTCGCAAAACTTGTGAGATAGGGGGGAGTAGGTATCAGTGAAGAGGAAGGATTTGCTCTGCCTTGAGCCGAGCTCTGTGGTGTAGCGGTTAGCATCCTCGCATGTAACGCAGGAGACCCGGGTTCGACTCCCGGGGGAGCCAAATCTTTTCTCTTCAAAAAATAAATTATTTAAAAATAATTTAAAATTGGTGGTCAGCCACAATTTAAGATTGGATTAATTAAAATAATTTAAAAAAAAAACTGACTTGCGTCAATAAATATCATAAATTGGACAAAAATTGTCCACCTCCCGCTACTACTCGCAAAACTTGTTAGATAGGGGGGAGTAGGTATCAGTGAAGAGGAAGGATTTGCTCTGCCTTGAGCCGAGCTCTGTGGTGTAGCGGTTAGCATCCTCGCATGTAACGCAGGAGACCCGGGTTCGGCTCCCGGCGGAGCCAAATCTTTTCTCTTCAAAAAATAAATTATTTATATATATATTTTTTTTTTTTTATTAAATATTTTTTCCTTTTTAATCATTTATTTTGTTTACATGAATGTTAAGAAAGTTATACTTTATTTATATCTAAATTTAAATAAGCCTTGTGGTCATGTTTTATTTTATAATAAATAAGGTTAGCATTTTTGTTTAAATAATTTTTCGTATTTGGTACCTATTACCTAGCTGCATCCCATCCATAAAATATTAACGAATTAACATAGGAAAGGCTTCTATGAACCTCTATAACGTCCGTAACAGGAAGACACGAACATAGAGCCCTAGGTTTAGTATATTGGTAGGAGCTAACAATATAAATCTCCAAATATTAGACCTAAAAATTAATGGATTATAAACTATAATCCAATTTATAATAAAAATATAAATTTATAATAAAACATATCTTACACGTGAGAATGTATACAGTGAGATAGGACACAAAAGCAGAGTAGACGGTAGTGTAGGAAGTACTCAGCACATTCTTATCACTATTGCTTCCTAATTCAGATAATTACCTTCTTAACAACTTTTTTTATTTTTTCAAGATAATGGTATCTTCTGAATTTTAAAATACTTTTCTGAAAATTAAAAATTATCGGTTCATTATTATTTTCCGATTTTCCAATATTATCGATGTGCAAGACCGCTTATAGGGCGCGATTGTTATCATTCTTAAACATTTTAGAAATAGAACAGGAAATCAACGGACAACGGATATCAGGGGGTCAACTGTGGTGTAGTGGTTAGTACACTAATAATACTAAAGATCGCCGGTTCGAGTCCCGCGGTTTTCCTAGGATTTTTTAATGGGAGTGAAAAATCCTTGGCTATGCCGTCCCTCGGATTGGACGTAAAATGACGTCCCGAGCCTGTACGATGTCAGGTACTCGTTAGATTAGCCATCAGGCTTCGATCGATTAGCCTTGGTAGCATAAAGTGACGTTTAACAAACAATTTTTTTTTAAATGATAAAAAATTAGCAAAAATTATCTTCCTTTTTTACCATAAATATTTATTTACAGCACATGTTGACGTTTCGGGGCTGTTTCCCCATCCTCAAAACATAAATAATTTTTCAATCGTATGATTTATGGTCTTTTAATAAAATTTCTAACAAATATATCAATGTCATATGCTTAAAATACACCGTTATACTTTTTATATATGATAGCTCATGCTTGTCTATTTCTAATTGACTAAAGGCTGCTAGACTCTGTCCTCAATATGTAGATATACATACAGATACAATTTAATGATAATTACATTAGTCTTTCTATAATATGAGACAGATTTTTTTTAACTGTGTCATGGATACCTAACATCGCTACCATTGTATTAAATTATTTTAAAATATATTAAATATGTTGGAAGTATTGATTTATTTCGTTTTCCTTATCTATCATCGTTTATTAATCGTTATAGCGATAACTTATGATTTTATTCAATTTAATTTATTCACCATTCAATAAGGGAACGTGACTCGAGAAGAAAAAAGAAAAATAAGCCAATCTTCTTTTGTCGAAATAATGATTGGATTTCACTTGCGATTTTTTACCAGACTCGTTCAAGCTTGACCGTATTCGCTTGGCTTTGGAGAATTCTTTTCAGAGAAGAAAGGCAGGCCTTTTTATAATTAAGTATCACCACCCATTTTAATGAGAAACATTTGATATTTTGAAAAATAACAGTTTTTATAAAAGAAACAGGAGTTTTAATAATTTTTATTTTCACTGACCTATATAATTATATAGTATATAGAAATATGTATTAAGGGAATGTATTGCGAACTTATAACTATATATATATATATATATATATATATATATATATATATATATATATATATATATAAATAACTGTATATATATTTATAAGCTGCACCCTCATAGTTATTTTTAATTTTATGTCAATAAGAATATTCAATTGGGGGGCCGGGATGGCCGAGTGGACAAGGGCGCTTGCAATAGGTAATCAAAGTTAAGCAACGTCCATCGTGGTTAGTACTTGGATGGGTGACCGCTCGATTCGGGTGACCGCCCACCAATGAACACCACGCAGTCCAAGTCTACCCCCACCCCCCGGGTATGTGAGGCCCGTCAGCCTACTGGAGGCGACTCACACCGACCGGGCGTAGGAGTGATGAACCTTCCCCGTGTATCTCATCGAGAATCGTGGTGTGTTCTTCCAGGATGTTAGTAACCGCCCGGAGGTTTGGTTCAAGGACGGTATGCTCCAGGGAAAGAAATATAGGTCCTCGGGGCCTGCTGACTCTGAGCAACCATAATCCTTGGACCGAGACCAGTTTGTCACTGTCCTTGAACCCGAGAGAGCTGACGCCATCGGTGGGAAGGACACTGCCAAATTGGCCCCAATGGGATTGGTCATGGAGCTCTGGGCAGTCTGCCGCTGCACCATGGTGACCATGTCTTGCAGCAACGTGAGGTTTGGGCTACCCCCTCCAGGCTGTCTGTGCTCCAGCAAGCAACACAAATGTCTGTAAGAAGACCACACTGCGCGGCCAAAGGTCTCATTAGGTCTAATGCGCCAATCGAAAAAAAAAAAAATATTTAATTTACTTTTAATTTTTCCTTCATAAGAACTTTAATTTATTATTTATCATTATTTTCACCTTTTTTTTTTATTAATTTTGATTTTCTTTGATTTTTTATACATTTTTTTCTTTGATACTTTTAATGAAAAATTCAGGGCTTAATGTCCTGGAAAATATCAATAAAATTTTAGATAGGGATAATTCAATTGTCCTCAGCGACATATACAACAAACCAATATTTTTAGGCGCTTATAAATTTGCTCTAATCATATCAGTTGATGTCGAAAGATCATTTTCGAATTATAAAAATACTAGCTGCGGGGCCCGGCTTCGCTCAGGGAGTTGTGGAATAGGTGGAATGAAAGAATAACTATAAAATGTAATAGTACAGAAAAATAGACCAAAATTAATCATGGTTAAAACAAAATTTGTACCATCCTGAAACTTCAGTTTAGTATTAGTGGTAAGTTTCGAAACCTCAGAGTCCGCCCATATAAGGTTTGGGTATAAGAGATCCTATTAATGCGTTTTCTTCCCTTTTCTAGATTAAGAAAAATTATTTTGGCAGCGAATATGTCCTGGTATGTACCATTTATTATGGTTTCTATGTTCTGATTCCATTGAGACCATTCTCATGACGAAACCTCATCCTTATCAAGTTGAGTAACTTCTCCTTTTTCGAATTCGGTTGAAAATTCACGAACAGAACAGAACTATTAAACAGAAATATTATATGAACACTTTATTTTCGATATATAGGTTATATCTTTTATTCATATAACCTATCGGTTATATATTTTATTCAGAGTCAGTTTTTATTCGCTCACTACACTAATAAGCAAGTTTTCTTTTGTTGTAAATTTACTCTTATATAGTATACTAATTAAAGGAAATGTTTCGACCAATTCTTTCCTCTTCTGTAAAACTTAATTCGCTTAGGAATCCAGTTGGTTTTGTTTATTTTTAATTTCAATTCATTGCAGAGATGTAATGACCTTATTGAAAAATAAAAAGGAAAAAATAATTATTTATACATAATCTCGTGTAATTTAAAGAAAACTGTTGAAGCTAAAACCATAACAAACTGAACCAATGAACGATTACCTTATGAATTGAGTTTAGCTTGCGCTCCTGGCTTCCAAATGTCGAACTAAATTTTTCGTTCATTAACTCGCCTGGGCTTATTAGAGGGGCTAATTACATGTAGCGAGAGGCTTAAAATTACAGCCCTTGTCCCTTCAACATTACACACTTAAAATGAAAACTGAAACCTTCTTCATCGTTAGGGGCAATAGGGCAATACGACGACATAACATTATTAATAGTATGTGTAGTCGTTTTTGAGCCTTTTCTGCACGCACATTGTACACTTTGTTTTATAATATATATTGATTTTAGATAGAAGGTTAAGATTTAAGAAATGCGTTTAATAATTAATTTTATTGATTAATTAGCTTGGTTTATATAGATTATAATTGATTCTTAATTTAGTTATCTTTATCAATGTGGTTCTTGTATTTTTGTTGTTTAATATTAAGCTTGAATTATTTTTATTTTCACTTACCTATAAATGAAATATATAGTAAGTGGAAGTATTGCGATCGTGAAAAATTTCGACTTCCGGTTTTCAACGGAAATACACGTTTTGGGACCCCCTGAGTCGAAATAACCAAGTCCCGCGAAATGGTCTGTGTGTGTGTGTGTCTGTGTGTGTGTCTCTGTGTGTGTGTGTGTGTGTGTGTGTGTGTGTGTGTGTGTGTGTGTGTGTGTGTGTGTGTGTGTGTGTGTGTGTGTGTGTGTGTGTGTGTGTGTGTGTGTGTGTGTGTGTGTGTGTGTGTGTGTGTGTGTGTGTGTGTGTGTGTGTGTGTGAGTGTGTGTGTGTGTGTGTGTGTGTGTGTGTGTGTGTGTGTGTGTGTGTGTGTGTGTGTGAACAGACTAGCTCAAAAACTATAAACCGTGGGAACCTGAAATTGGGTATTTTGTGTAGGTATATGCCCGCGATGTGACAGCAAAAATTTCATCAAAATTGCTCGAAGGGAGGGGGTACTTTATTTAATAACTTTTTGTGTTTTATTCGATTTTCTCAAAAACGGCTCTAACGATTTTGAACAAACTAAGTATTTGATCTACTTGTATGCCCGAAAAATGACTGTAAAAATTTTATCAAAATTGATTAACCGTAGGGGGGACTTTGCTCAATAAATTTTGTATCATTTTCACGTGTTTTTTTTATTTACTCAAAAACGGCTTAAACGATTTTGATCAAACTGGGTATATGATGTATGTATAGGCCCGAGATACGACAATAAAAATTTCATCAAAATTGATCAACCGGAGGGGGGACTTTACTTAATAAATTTTGTACCAATTTCACGTGTACATATTTTTTATTTACTCAAAAACGGCTTTAACGATTTTGAAGAAACTGGGTATTTGATGTATGTATATACCAAATACGTAAAAGCCAACATTTCATCAAAATTGGTCCAACTGAGGGGGCACTTTATTTCATGACTTTTTTTCCAATTTTTAACTTTTTTTCGATTATCTCAAAAACGGATTTAAAGATTTTTATCAAATTCGTCATGTTTAATGAAAATTAGGTTTTCTTTAATATCAGGTAAGCTTTATCATTATTAAAATGTTCTGAGGAGGCTTTTTTTTTGGGGGGGGGGGGCCTTTTTTGTTTGTTTTTTCTTTCTTATAAAGTACCTTTGTTTTTGTTTACATGGAGAAATTAACTGTCTCTCGTTACGCCTAAAAATAAGAAATGGCTAAATATGAGATATGATAAAAATAAAGAAAACATAAAGAGGAGAAAAAAATATTCAGTCAACTCATAAAACTCTTTGAGCCCACGCATGCGGAGTACGCCTTTAATGACAGACCATTGTTCATAATTAAAACCGTTCTGTTCATTTGAGAAGTGGCAATTAACAAAACGCATTAATTTCTAATCTAAGTAAGTTGGTAAGTGAAAGTTGTGTGTTACGAGCACGCACCAGATTTTTATATTGTAGTTTTGAATAGGTTTAATTAATGATCTTAACGGAAATATATGTTTGTTTAACATTAAACAAAATTTAAGATCATTTTGGTTTTATTTTTAAATACTTTCCTTTCTGTGAAATATTTTATACATTAGTATCTTTGAATATTAAAGTTTTAATAGGATATTTTTAGATTTTATGCAGCTTATTTAGATACATATTTTATTGTTTTTTCCTACATGTTATATGGCATATTTTGACACTTTTCATTGCTAAATCCGAGCTCCCTTATTATTATTCCACACTCTGCATAAATATATAGCATCTTAATTTGTTTATAATATTTTGCTAAATTATATTAAGTTACCTTAGGAGTTAGTGTTGAATATAGTTGAGAGAGTGAACACACACAAGGTGACAGTTTGAAGAATACTGATTAACAGGGCTAAGCTTTCTTGAAGTGGGTAGATAAGTCTTATCTGTATAATGACTTTTTCTACTGAGTATTATTTTGAGTGTTATATAATTAATTGATTGTACATGTAAGGAATGAGAATATTATTTCAATATATAATCGAAATTTTGACGGATTGCCGAAAGAAAAAAAAATATAAGTAACATCATGCTAATAAGGCAAACAAAAAAGTAGTAAATCTGTAATTTATGTTACTGACTTCACATTGGTTTCTTACATTAATGCCTTTACATTCGGCTCGTAATGAATAAAACAAACGGACATTCACCGAAAAAGCAATTTGAATACACTCGAACGCTTGCATTAACCTGAAGGGGTCACCAGTGGTGTAGTGGTTAGCATAGCAATCTACACTGCGAAAGATTGCGGGTTCGCATCCCACGATGGCCTTAACATGTTTTAAAGGGAGTAAATAATCCTTGGCTATGCCATGTCCTTCATGTCATTACTTAGATTAGAAATTGACGTGTTTTGCTAAATATCATTTCCCAAAGTCACACATTTTTCAACATCCACATCTTATTTTTGTTAATAGTTAAAGCCGTTTTTGAGTAAATAAAAAAACCGTTGAAAATCATACAAAATTTATTAAGTAAAGTCCCCCCTTCGGTTGATCAATTTTGATGAAATGTTGGCTATCATATATTTGGCATATACATACATCAAATACCCAGTTTGATCAAAATCTTTAAAGCCGTTTTTGAGTAAATAAAAAAAACACGTGAAAATGATACAAAATTTATTAAGTAAAGTCCCCCGTTCGGTTGATCAATTTTGATGAAATGTTGGCTATCATATATTTGGCATATAAATACATCAAATACCCAGTTTGATCAAAATCTTTAAAGCCGTTTTTGAGTAAATAAAAAAAACACGTGAAAATGATACAAAATTTATCGAGTAAAGTCCCCCCTCCGGTTAATCAATTTTGATGAAATTTTAACAGTCATATCTCGGGCATATACACACATCAAATACCCAGTTTGATCAAAATCGTTAAAGCCAATTTAGAGTAAATTAAAAAAAACACGTGAAAATGATACAAAATTTATTAAGTAAAGTCCCCCCTCCGGTTAATCAATTTTGATGAAATGTTGGCTATCATATATTTGGCATATACATACATCAAATACCCAGTTTGATCAAAATCTTTAAAGCCGTTTTTGTGTAAATAAAAAAACCCGTGAAAATGATACAAAATTTATTAAGTAAAGTCCCCCGTTCGGTTGATCAATTTTGATGAAATGTTGGCTATCATATATTTGGCATATAAATACATCAAATACCCAGTTTGATCAAAATCTTTAAAGCCGTTTTTGAGTAAATAAAAAAAACACGTGAAAATGATACAAAATTTATTAAGTAAAGTCCCCCGTTCGGTTGATCAATTTTGATGAAATGTTGGCTATCATATATTTGGCATATAAATACATCAAATACCCAGTTTGATCAAAATCTTTAAAGCCGTTTTTGAGTAAATAAAAAAAACACGTGAAAATGATACAAAATTTATCGAGTAAAGTCCCCCCTCCGGTTAATCAATTTTGATGAAATTTTAACAGTCATATCTCGGGCATATACACACATCAAATACCCAGTTTGATCAAAATCGTTAAAGCCAATTTAGAGTAAATTAAAAAAAACACGTGAAAATGATACAAAATTTATTAAGTAAAGTCCCCCCTCCGGTTAATCAATTTTGATGAAATTTTTACAGTCATATCTCTGGCATATGAATACATCAAATACTCAGTTTAATCAAAATTTTTTCAGTTTAACAAAAATCATTTTTGAGAAAATCGAAAAAAACGTAAAAAGTTATTAAATAAAGTACCCCCTCCCTTTAAGTAATTTTGATGAAATTTTTGCTGTCACATCGCGGGCATATACCTACACTAAATACCCAATTTCAGGATCTCACGGTTTATAGTTTTTGAGCTAGTCTGTTCACACACACACACACACACACACACACACACACACACACACACACACACACACACACACACACACACACACACACACACACACACACACACACACACACACACACACACACACACACACACACAGACCATTTCGCGGGACTTGGTCATTTCGACTCAGGGGACCCCAAAACGTGTATTTCCGTTGAAAACCGGAAGTCAAAATTTTTCACGATCGCAATACTTCCACTTACTATATATTTCATACATAGGTAAGTGAAAGTAAAAAGGTTAAAATATCACTTGTAAGGTATAATCACTTTTATTAACACACGATCGTTTTATATACATTAAATTATAATATACAAAAATAAAATAAAAAATTTATGTTTTTATATATTATGGACCGACGAGGTTACGAAGTCGAAAATGTCTTTTTTCTACTTCAGATATCCCGTACAGTTTGTTCGCCATTTCCTAGTTCATCGGACAATTTTTAACACTTTTACCCTTTTCTAATCTGTTTATAGTAGTTAATTTCTCTTCAAGCATTAAAACGATATGTTTTCTTTTTTCCGACATTTTGCTACTTCGTATGTATTTAAATCGAGATCAACTGACAATATTTTGTTTTGTAGCCAAACAGGCCAGAGTAGGAGTTTCCTGGAAAGACTTGAAAACAATACCGTTCCTAGATTATGAATTCGAGTATTAGATACCGGAAGCATCTCATAATACAATACACCCTTTCTGTGTTTTTCCATTTATTGTTTTATTTCATAATAGATAGTTAATCATTATGTAATTGTTAAATATTTACGAATTCATTTTTTTTAAATATTATACATACAAATTAAATGGTATACAAATTAAAAAAAGCTTATTGAAAAAAATTTGCTCCTCGGGACCCCAGTTAATTGGATCCCCGGTTAATCGAGGCCCGGATAATGGACTCCATAGACCCGTCTATGGAGGAGGAGCCAATTTTTTTTAATAAGCTTTTTTTAATTTGTATTCCATTTAATTTGTATGTATAATATTTAAAAAAAATGAATTCCACAAAAACCTGTACCTCTACAACCCATAAAGGGTCTTGGGTTCAGTACTATGTAAGGAGGAGCACTGTTTCTTGGTCAGCGGTCGTGCAAGGAGGTGATTTGACCGTGATCACGCTCAACCGCCAGGTTTTTTCCCCTTAATTTTTCAATTAAGGGTACCCACTTTATAGAGGCTGGGTTTGCCCCAGGAGGGTCTCTCGGCCCACGAGACGAACTGTGGCGAATAATGAAGATATCATAAGCCATGTCAGATTCGAACTAGTAGTCGATGGAGGTCCTCCTAACTTATCGCCGGGTGTACAATTCCCCGTTTAAGCAGGGAATCAGGTAAACGTCGTTTAAACAAGATTCCGTGTTTATTAATGCTTTATTTTACTTTTCTTTGTATGTGCAATTTATGCCTGGAGAACTTCCTTGCTCCAAGATGTAAAATCTTAATACCAATAAAGAGAAATAAACTTTAACCACAGAACTACTTTTATCTGTACTAGGTACAATACTAGTACTAGGTTAGAGAGTGCACTGTCAACTTAACTGGTATCCTTATAAAATATAAATCAAACAACACAAACAAAAAAATCTGGTGCGTGAGCGCAACACACAACTTTCACTTACCAACTTACGTAGATTAGGAATTAATGCGTTTTGTTAATTGCCACTTCTCAAATGAACAAAACGGCTTTAATTATGAACAATGGTCTGTCATTAAAGGCGTACTCCGCATGCGTGGGCTCAACGAGTTTTATGAGTTGACTGAATATTTTTATTTTTTTCCCCTATTTGTTTTCTTTATTTTTATCATATCTCATATATAGCCATTTCTTATTTTTAGGCGTAACGAGAGACAGTTAATTTCTCCATATAAACAAAAACATAGGTAATTTATAGGACACAAACAAACTAAAGGCATAAAACCACTCCCCCCCCCAAAAAAAAAGCCTCCTCAGAACATTTTAATAATGATAAAGCTGACTTGATATTAAAGAACACCAAATTTTCATTACACATGGCGAATTTGATAAAAATCGTTAAAGCCGTTTTTGAGATCATCGAAAAAAAGGTAAAAATTGGAAAAAAATTAAGAAATAAAGTGCCCGCTCCGTTTGTCCAATTTTGATGTAATGTTGGCTATCGTATCTTTGGCATATACATACATCAAATAACCAGTTTGATCAAAATCGTTAAAACCGTTTTTGAGTAAATAAAAAAAAACACGTAAAATGATACAAAATTTATTAAGTAAAGTCCCCCCTCCGGTTGATCAATTTTGATGAAATTTTTACAGTCATATCTCGGGCATATAAATAGATCTAATACTCACAAGGGGAGGGCACAGCTATGGGGTCGTCGATCGGGCCCATTTTTTTTCTGGTGATTCTACATCGAAAAATAGTCGACACGTGTCCGAGCGTTCCGTCCAATGGGCCTTAGGTGCTGAGAAATAAAATAAAATACCCTGAAAATCCTTTATTTTTTATCTTGAGTTTGAAAAATGACATCGCCATGATTCTTTCACTAATTCATTTATTTTAGAGAGTAGATTAAAGGAAAAATACAATCGTTAAAGAATTATTCATATTTCTTCAATTTAATTTAAAAAAAGCTTCAAGTGTTCAAGTAAACTAGCTTTATAAAATTTTTCACATAAAAAAAAATAGCAGAATTGAGTTCAGCACCTCAAGAAACCCTGATGTCTTAAATATCATCCAAAACAAAAAATAAAATTTTTTTCCTGTCAGGAGCAGCTTAAAAATGTTTCAGCAAAATTGTATGTGTAGTTTCAAATTCTGCATCTCGTGTTGAGCTGATCCGATTTTCACGTTCTTGAGCTCGTTGCATAGAAGAAAGCTTCCTTTTTCTAACCATATAAACAACTATTTTATTATCTCGGGAAGCTCTTGTAAAAAATGGTCCTCAAAATAAATATTAAATTCAAACTTTTCTTTATATTATGTTGATTCCTGAACACGTAAAAATATCTCGATTAGGTAAAAATGTGTAACTCTAGATCCTTTATTTACCCTATAAATTTGATGAGAATCGGTAGAATTTTCTCCGAAATATGGTCGGATTTTTGAATGTTTAACGAAATTGTAAGGGTCTAGCCTTAGCAAGACTTTTAATGCAATTTTTTATTTTTTTTCAATCTTCCCAAAATTTACTTATAGGGTTTTTTGATTGTCCTCAAAACGAATCTGAAAACTGTTATGAAACAAAAACAGTTTTGCACAAAATGATTTTTTAATGTCAGTATTTTGCCAGAATATTCCATCAACATAACTCTAAAAAGTAATTATTTCCCTCCTTTTCACGATGTTTTTATCACTATTAAATTCATTTTACGTAGCCTATCTTGTTTTTCTTGGTCGGCTAGGAGAAGATGGGTTCATCCCGATTGTTTCACGTTCGCCTTACAAAAAATGATTTTGAACTTCAAACGAACTAAAATTTAAAACTACTTTTTCTCAATGATCTATATGCAATGTGTTTTTTCTATGCCCTCGCCATCAACAAGTAATACTTTTTTCTTATGGATATACTTCCAATGTGAAGATGGTATAATGAAATAAGTGCGAACTAAAATAGAAAAACGTACCTTGTACTCGTCAGCATATACTCTTTGTTTACTTACTGGTGAGGGTAGGTGGGAGATTTTAAAACTGATACGATGTGAATCATTCCTAATTGTTATTTGTTATTGAAAACTCTTACAAACCTCTCTCTCAAAGTGATCGACTAACTTTTTATTTTCTTTCATTCTTCATCTTGGATTTTTTTTAAAATTATTAGTATTGTTTTTGGTTGTTACTCGGCTCATTTGTTTCATAACAGTTTTCAGATTCGTTTTGAGGACAATCAAAAAACCCTATAAGTAAATTTTGGGAAGATTAAAAAAAATAAAATAAAATAAAAATTGCATTAAAAGTTTCGCTAAGCTAGATCAGTTAAGAAAAGTTTCGCTAGACCCTTACAATTTCGTTAAACATCCAAAAATCCGACCATATTTCGGAGAAAATTCTACCGATTCTCATCAAATTTATAGGGTAAATAAAGGCTCTAGAGTTACACATTTTTACCTAATCGAGATATTTTTACGTGTTCAGGAATCAACATAATATAAAGAAAAGTTTGAATTTAATTTTTATTTTGAGGACCATTTTTTACAAGAGCTTCCCGAGATAATACAATAGTTGTTTATACGGTTAGAAAAAGGAAGCTTTCTTCTATGCAACGAGCTCAAGAACGTAAAAATCGGATCAGCTCAACACGATATGCAGAATTTGAAACTACACATACAATTTTGCTGAAACATTTTTAAGCTGCTCCTGACAGGAAAAAAATTTTATTTTTTGTTTTGGATGATATTTAAGACATCAGGGTTTCTTGAGGTGCTGAACTCAATTCTGCTATTTTTTTTTATGTGAAAAATTTTATAAAGCTAGTTTACTTGAACACTTGAAGCTTTTTTTAAATTAAATTGAAAAAATATGAATAATTCTTTAACGATTGAATTTTTCCTTTAATCTACTCTCTAAAATAAATGAATTAGTGAAAGAATCATGGCGATGTCATTTTCCAAACTCAAGATAAAAAATAAAGGATTTTCAGGGTATTTTATTTTATTTCTCAGCACCTAAGGCCCATTGGACGGAACGCTCGGACACGTGTCGACTAATTTTCGATGTAGAATCACCAGAAAAAAAATGGGCCCGATCGACGACCCCATAGCTGTGCCCTCCCCTTGTCAGTTTAATCAAAATCGTTAGAGCCGTTTTTGAGAAAATCAAAAAAACGTAAAAAGTTATTAAATAAAGTACCCCCTCCCTTTGAGCAATTTTGATGAACTTTTTGCTGTCTCATCGCGGGCATATACATACACTAAATACCCAATTTCAGGTCCGCACGGTTTATAGTTTTTGAGCTAGTCTGTTCACACACACACAGACCATTTCGCGGGACTTGGTTAATTTGACTCAGGGGACCCCAAAACGTGTATTTCCGTTGAAAACCGGAAGTCGAAAATTTTCACGATCGCAATACTTCCACTTACTATATATTTCATATATAGGTAAGTGAAAGTAAAAAGAACTTAGCGGTAACGAAAAACAAGCAAATATTAGTACTTTAAGCAACTCACTATGGTCCAATGAATTAGTAAACAGAAATAATGTTAGGTTATAGTTAACCTGTGTTTAAACGGCCATTCTTGACCGGTTAACTTTAAATGCTGTTTAGTCCTTATCATAAATTTAATCAAGCGATTTCTCATGGTGTACTAGGCATGAACTACACTCTGTGTTTAATCAACTGTTTAAGTAACCTGTTCAACCCCGTTTAAACGACTATTGTACACCCGGCCATTAGAGTTGACTTAGAGTTAATTAGAATAACTCCTAAAATAAAATAGTCCTGGAAGAAATGAAAGCTACACAAGGAAATAGAGTGTTACAATCATCACTATTGTTCATTCATTAGCATGCTAATCTCAGATGAACATGACGTGAAAGGCAATTTGCAATGAGATTTCTTCAAAGAAACTTTATCAATTAAACGGACGGTTTGAGTTTGTTTTTGTTATCATTAAGTTAATTATAGACAATTAAAGATGATTAGTTAAGCGAACGTTAAAAAAAAAAAAATTGGTTTTAGAAAACGAATTTTCACTTTTCAAAACATAAATAAATTCAGTAATATAAGAGGGCAAGGTGGTTACACAGATACTCGAGTATGAAATATAGTTGTTGAATATAGTATGAAATTTTTTTCTTGCTACGTAGTAGCTTTAATTATAACTTATCGTGCGGATTGATGTATCTTATGAAATCTGGGACATTATCATCTGGTATTGGGTAATTTTGTAAAATGGTCTGAAGATATTCTGCGAGGTCGAGCGGTAATGCATTCAGGCGGAGAATCGTGAGACATTAGAAATCCGTCGGTCAGTCAGCGAGTGCCTTTGGATTCCGTCGTAATAATTGGATCATCCCGAAAAGAAAATGCTCAGTAGAAATGGATATTTAATGAAAATGAATTTCTCTAGCAGGATGTGGTGTTTTTGTCACAATGAATCTTGAAACACGTTGTATATTTTCAAATCATAAACCATCGCGAAGTGATTCATGTAGTATATCTATTCAGTAATATCCTAACCATTCGAATTGAAAGCTGTCAGTGAACGATGACTGATGGAGAAAGAGAGAAGTTGGTAGATTGTAGATAGGGTCACTGTGCCAGGCACTTACCATCCTATCTCACTGGAACCGCTTGTTGGTAAGTATTGTAGAGCGGCATTTTACGCTACTAAACTAGTTTTTATTGAGTTTATTTAAAAAAAATTATTGTTCGTCCAAAAGTTTTAACTGAAAATTGAGAAAGGAGCACAAAGTGGATGGCAGTAGAACAACATAGGACACTAGGAAGAAGTCCATTGACAAAATGGCGAGACCACAAGAATTGGAGAACTTGGGCTACTGTGACCAGAAAAAGGGCTGTATGGAATATGGTTATAAGAAATCTGCAATCGTATACAGGCAAATTTCTAGGGAATGGTTTGTAGGTACTTGTGTAACCTCCAGCAACCGTTGACAGCTGATGTTAACACTAAACCTACCGACATATTATATATACCTATTTCTACCGATGGCGGTCAGATGACCGCTTTTGAAGTAAACATTCAGAAACCTGCCTTTGTCAGTGTTGCCATATAATTATATAAATGTATTTATACCTGGCTACACTGCGGGTATCCAGACATATAAACTCTCTCAAAGTGTGTGTTGATTACGTGTGTGGGATACTGTGACTTGCTAAAAAAACTGCATAATTATATATACGTTTTGTTATTTTTATCTGAATACAGTGTTTTTTTTATTTTATCAAACGTTTTTAATATTTTCATCCCGTACTGTTACAAATGGAACTAATCACGTCGCAAATATTTATAATGCCGCGTACAGAGCCAGTAATCTAATTTGAATGGTCGCCATTTTACCTCACCTCGTGAGTTACCAGCAGTCGCTCTGTACCCATCATAAAACAAACTGTAAGCACATGACGTTTTCCTAGAACACAATCGGATGACATTTTCTTGGAAAACTACTGTTTTTGTGTTAAGTTTGAGATTTCAATGCAGATAACTTTATAAAATTTCATATATTTTCTAGCGGTCAAAAGACCGCTCAGGGTAGACAACGGTAGAGTACATATTATTATCAGGAATAACGAAAGAAGAAGAGAAATATATATTGAAAAATTAAACAGCTATATACTATAGAACAAATTGTGCAGTAAGTTCAAGAAAAATGAAAACCTGGAATTTAACATTTTAGTTTAAAGTCTCAAAAGCGGTCAATTGACCGCTCTGGTAGGTTTAGTGTTAATAACCTGAACCTACACTCACCGATAAGGCGGTATAAGCACCTCACTAATATGCGGTATATTTATTTGATACAGAAATCTTAAATTTTTTGGTACCGTTATACTCGTATCATCAGACTATTATTAAATGTATTTCAGTTTCAAATATAAAAATATTATAGTTTCCTATACTCTTTTCTCTTATGTTAAAACATCGCAATAATGATTTTTCTTCAAACAATACATTTTACAAATAAAATCCTAATTTGTTATTTTAAAAAGTACTTATTGGTTCTAAATATTAGTAACTCTTTAAACGAAGCGTTTTTGACAGCTTTCAACATGGCTCAAAATATGTGGCATTAAATTGAAGTAAATAATATACTGACTCCCACCTCATTTCAAATCGTTCAAAGCCACTAATGAACTTAAAGCTTGGTTTAAAATTATAAATAAATAAAAACTACACTCAAAGTGCCAATCGATAATTTTACGGATAGTTGAGAAGCAATATCAGACGATTCACTTTCGGAAATAGAACAGAGGGTGATCCGATTGGCTGGTGTTGTCACCAGAGCGGAGAAAAGTAAACTCAGTCACGGGTACTTAGTTCGTTTGAAATAGGCGCTCGTTCAATGTCGGCTAGCTTCTCAGTTAGTGTACAAAAAAATATAAGTTTCAGAGATATATATTTATAAAAATATATATTTCAGAGCGGAGTAACGCGTTGGTAAGGCAACGAGTTGCTGCCACAGTTCGTTTCGTGGGCCGAGAGACCCTCCAGGGGCAACAAATCTAGTCTCTATAAATTGGATTGAAAAATTAAGGAGAAAAGCCTGATAGTTGAACGTGATCCCGATCAAATCACCTCGTTGTATGATGACTAAGAAGTAGTACTTCCTTACATAGTACTGAGCTCAAGACCCTTCATATCATGGGTTGTAATGGTACCAGCGGTATTATGACTCTTTAACCCTTTTAACCCCCTGCACCGTTTTGGATGTCACCTACCGGCAACTCGACGCAACTTATTCGCGAAAACGTACGTACACCCTGAAAACGTAATATTATACTGTAAAATTTTAAAACCAGGTAAGGAATTGTAATGAAATTTAGGATAATATGTATTTGTGAAGCCTCAAGACCACATTGTTACAAAATAAATTTTTTTTTATAATTTTATTATTATCATTATTACATATATAAAAGCATAAAAAATCTAATAGAAGTAAAAACAGATAAAAAAATTACGAGATGTGACCGTTTTAGTTGAAGTATTCTCAGATATCCAATCAGAAAAGCTCCTAAAATGTGAAAATCTACTTAATAACTTTCCGGTTAAAGTAGAAGCACATGGGAAACTAAATCAAAATAAAGTGATTATTTGGTGCCATGCACTAAATTATTGTACAATTGAGGAAATAAAAGATGAATTAAAACCACAAAATATAGCCGATCTTAAAAGATTAACGTACTATAAAAATAATGAAAAACACCGCGAGCCGCGACCGTCATTTATCACCAAAAGCGCAATATCATATAAATAGTTTTTACAATTTGTTTGTGTCCTTATATGTTAAAAACTGAAAATCATTTGTATTGTCTCTGTAGCGGAGCCATCGAGTTTGAAAACAAATTTTAAATGGCTCCGCTCCGGAGACCTCGAGTGCAAAGGGTTAATTTAACGTCACTATGCCACTGAGGCTAATCGGACGATGCTACAGTCTGAGTCCTAAATTTTGGCTAACCGAGTATAATTAGAATAGGGATCTTTAACGAGTACCTGACATCGTACAGGCTCGGTACCTCGATTTCATGTCCTATCCGAGGAACGGCTTAGGTAAGGATGATAGCTATAATGACCACTACGCAACAGGTGATACCATAATAATAATTATTATTTTGGTTTCATGTCATAAAAAAAAAAAAAAAAAAAAAAAAAAAAAAAAAAAAAAAAAAAAAAAAATACAGTCAATTGAATTCTTAAATTAAAAGAATTCTCCTCCAAGTACATGAAGGGGTTATTGTGGTTAGAAGCATTAAAGATATAATATAATATAAGCTAATTTAATATAATATGATAGGTTAAAAATCCCTATCGAAATTATAGCTGGGTAGGCAAAATTTAGGACTCCTACTATACCATCGTTCGATTGGCCCTAGTGGCATAAACCGCCACTAAGGATAAATCGTGTTGTGCTAAAAAATGTTCGAAAACTCTTTTTTTCTTTTCTGTTTTTCTTTTAATGACCTCAAAACTTAAGATATTACACCAGCTTGATATGGTAATTTATATTTTGAAATTTACAGCTGTAAAAAGCAAAACAAAAAAAATATCAAATGTTAAGATGAACAAAGGGAAGATTACAATGAAATATTGGGTTGTCCGGAAAATAGTGCAGGTTTTTAAGTTTTCTTTTAAAACATTCTATATATAGTAATCTGTTTACTTTTAGGGGATTATTTATTTGTACGAGTGTCAACAGTTGCTAATCCTCTTCTAAACGACAATGTTAGTTTATCTCTATATCATCTCGCTACTTGGAAATAATCCAGTCTTTCCTACGATGTCACGTCGTGAATTTCGTACGATTTTCTTTTACGAGTTTAAACTCGGCCGCAGTGGAGCCCAGACGGCTAGAAACATCAACCAAGTGTGGGGCGAGGGAATTGTTACTGAGTGCACTGTTCAAAGGTGGTTTAAAAAATTTCGGGAGGGAGACTTCAGCCTCGAAGATAAAGAAGGCCGTGGAAGGCATTCCTCTCTTTATGACGATATTCTCCGATCATCGGTGGAAGAAAACCCCAGAATAACTGTTCGAGAACTTGCGGAAAAACTTCAAGTAAGCTAAAAAAAAAAAAAAAGAAACCCAAATCCTGCACTATTTTCCGGACAACCCAATAATAAGTTTCCGAAAGTGGCCAAACAAGCGAAATCCATTAATTCCATAAATTAGAAAACCGTCCAACCTCCAAATTGCTGAATGCGGTTTTGCCAGCCAAACCTTTCCCTTACTGTTTCCTAAAATATCCCCATCCGCATTCGACCCAGATGACTCTCTTCTGGCACCCTCGCTTACAGGAACTACCGGATTGGATGGAGTCCAGTCGCTCTAGGAATTGGAACAGCTTGGAGTAACTCCGATACTTTCTATTAGAGTGATTATAGGAACGAAGGCACGCGCACAGGTAACTAACGATGCCATGGTGCGTGATCGTTGAATGAATTCGCATCGCTTAGATATATTTTCATCTTCATGTTCTCATAATCGCTAACAATTATTTTATCCAAAAAAAAAACCTCTAATTACTTAGCATGCTGAAATCGAAATCTATGTGTGCCTTGCGTGCGTATTTGTGAGAACGTTTCATTCAATAATGTTAAATGTTCATGCTCAACTTTCATCTTCATCATTTTCAACCTTGGCCTTAAAAACTTAATCCAGAGCTTTTATTGACAAATATTATTACGAATATGTTATCTTTTAACTAACTTGAGGCTAAGTAATCAAAAGATTACACCTGAAATAAAATGTGTTTACTTATTATTAAGATAATTTAGATTCTCTTTTAAATTCTTATTATACTAGAATGCTTATGTAGTATATTTGTTCCAACAACACTTACAGTTAGTTCCATCACAGCAAAGTGCTCGTAGGAACAAACTTTATGAGTTCGTAATATATTTTTTGGACATTTTTGGGACATACCATGGGGCTATGGTATGACTATGTTATATGGGTGATGGTAACTAGAAAAACAAAATCAATGAGAATATTAAGGCTAGATTAAAAGCCGGAAATGCTTGCTACTTTTCAATAGCGAAATTGCTTAGCTTAGGAGGATTGCCTGAAGGCGGATCTGTTGAAGTCGAGGGATAAACAAAGGGTGAGAGTATTCGAAAATAAGGTATTACGTAGAAGATGGACGGATCAACCGGAGAATTTAGACTTTTACTCAACGCCTTAATGCACATTCTATATGGGCTTATAAACGCTTTCCAGGCAGAAGTAATTTCACATTGCTTAATATTGCAGATGAAAAGTAAAAGCAAAATTCAAGGGTCGAAGTTCTAGTGTCAAAATAAATATTATTCTCCAAGAATTTTAATGAAGCGGGAAAAAATAATCACGCGAACCACAAGAGCAGTATTGTGTTGTGGTTAGCATGACAGCTTAGCAAACCAAATATCGCGTTATCTTTTCTCCACCGTGGAGTAAAGGGAGTTAAATTCCTTCGCTATGCCTTCCCTCAAATTGGATGTTAAGTATAGGTCCCGAGCCTGTGCGATGCCAGACATTCGTTGAAGATTCCTGTCCCTAATTATACTTTGATAGACTCAATTTAGAACTCCCACTGTAACATCGTCTTTTTGTAGCATAACTTGGCGTTTAATAGATAAAAGATTATAGCAACTCAAAAGACTGTGTTTTTTACTTTCACTTACCTATATATGAAATATATAGTAAGTGGAAGTATTGCGATCGTGAAAATTTTCGACTTCCAGTTTTCAACGGAAATACACGTTTTGGGACCCCCTGAGTCGAAATAACCAAGTCCCGCGAAATGGTCTGTGTGTGTGTGTGTGTGTGTGTGTGTGTGTGTGTGTGTGTGTGTGTATGTGAACAGACTAGCTCAAAAACTATAAACCGTGGGAACCTGAAATTGGGTATTTAGTGTAGGTATATGCCCGCGATGTGACAGCAAAAAATTCATCAAAATTGCTCAAAGGGAGGGGGTACTTTGTTGAATAACTTTTTACGTTTTTTTCGATTTTCTCAAAAATGGCTCTAACGATTTTGATTAAACTGAGTATTTGATCGATTTATATGCCCGAAATATGACTGTAAAAATTTCATCAAAATTGATTAACCGGAGGGGGGACTTTACTTAATAAATTCTGTATCATTTTCACGTGTTTTTTTTATTTACTAAAAAACGGTTTTAACGATTTTGATCAAACTTGGTATTTGATGTATTTATATGCCCGAGATGTGACTGTAAAAATTTCATCAAAATTGCTCAAAGGGAGGGGGTACTTTGTTGAATAACTTTTTACGTTTTTTTCGATTTTCTCAAAAACGGCTCTAACGATTTTGATTAAACTGAGTATTTGATCGATTTATATGCCCGAAATATGACTGTAAAAATTTCATCAAAATTGATTAACCGGAGGGGGGACTTTACTTAATAAATTCTGTATCATTTTCACGTGTTTTTTTTATTTACTAAAAAACGGTTTTAACGATTTTGATCAAACTTGGTATTTGATGTATTTATATGCCCGAGATGTGACTGTAAAAATTTCATCAAAATTGATCTACGGGAGGGGGGACTTTACTTGATAAATTTTGTACCATTTTCATATGTTTTTTTTATTTACTCAAAAACGGTTTTAACGATTTTGATCAAACTTGGTATTTGATGTATTTATATGCCCGAGATATGACTAAAAATTTCATCAAAATTGATCTACGGGAGGGGGGACTTTACTTAATAAATTTTGTATCATTTTCACAGGTTTTTTTATTTACTCAAAAACGGCTTTAACGATTAACAAAAATAAGATATGAATGTAGAAAAATGTGTGACTTTGGGAAATGATTATTAGCAAAACACGTCAATTTCTAATCTAAGTAAGTTGGTAAGTGAAAGTTGTGTGTTGCGCGCACGCACCAGATTTTTTTTAATAATCCTACTAGTAGCACTGCTACTAACTGTAACCTTACTATTGATACTGTTGTGACTGTATTGTTGGATTTGGCATTCTGCTTTCTACGGTATGCATAATTCAATGTTAAAATATTTTGAATTGTAACCATCTTCTCGCCGGCGTGCGATGAAAGCAATAGCGTATCCGTAAATGAGGAAATATTCCTTTTTTTCGCAACAAGGCATACTTTTGATAATCATATGTGTTTGGGTAAGTATGTCTATGTATTCAGTTTCTAACACAGTTTCAGTGTGGCACATTAAGCGCAGAAAACACGCAACAGGAAATCCAACTTTCGTTTTTTTTCTCTATTTCAGCTGATATTAAGAATGTTAATGGAAAATTATATGCTACATTTAATTCTACCTAATTTCCTTGTTTAGTTATTTTCTTCTCTCTGGTTGGTTGTTTTACATTCATGATTATTCAGAATTAGAATTTAAATTATCCCGAGAGGATACACCTTACCGGATTCTTTTTTTTTTTTTTTTTTTTTTTTTGATAGAATGCATTTTACGCATCCGTGATAATTACCGAGCCTTGAGTCGACTTATCAAACATAACTGTTCTTGATAATTTGCATACCTGGAAGTAGCAAGTGTTGACAAAGACCTGCAACACTGCGACGAAGTACATCAGATCATACACTGTACGAATGTCACCAACGAACAGACAGTGTTAAGCTAATCTAAATAAGAGACCACGAAGAGTTACTTTATCCGTCCAACTGTGTATTCGGGGATAGCGCTGGTGTGGTTTAGAGTTACTTCAGATAATCTTCTTGATCTTAAAAATGACAGAAATATAACATTTAACTGGTCTTCTGAATTATTCCATGGCGAACAGGCAGATATTTTGAAAAAGAATAAAACTAGCCCCTTCAAAAAAATAAGGAATCATTTGTTTTCAAAAGATGTTGAGGCAGTAATAAATTCTTCATTTAGTAGGGGAGAGCGGGTTTGGTTGGCATAGGGGGTAGGTTGGCCATCGGCTTATAGTTTCCGTCACACTTGTGAAGGCCCCAACATTGTACCATGTGACCCGCTCGAGCTCGGGAGTCTTGCCCTGAGTTTTCAATCTGATGCTAACAATGTAAAGAAGAGTGTAATTAAATTTTTATATTTTCAGTAAATTTGGTTTAAAGGCATGGAAAAACATTTGACTCCGATTCTGTTCACATAGCCCCAAACTCCTTTGAAAAACCTATCCTTTCGACTAATCAGTTTCTTATTTGATTTTTCTTCCCTGTCCTGGCAGCCATCTTTCATATTATTTCTCCTATGGGGTTAGTTGGCGATCTTCAAATTGGGTTTGTTGGCGCAGTAGCAATTCACAAAAGCAAGGTAAACATAAACAAAAGTGAAACTACCAATTGTCTTTAGTTCCAGCGAGGAAGATGAGAGCAATTTTTCTTATGCAAAAAGTGACGACAGTCTAAACTTCTATCTTCTTCTATCCTCATTCTATTTTCCCTTAAAAGCTGTTAAAAACCGATTCAAAATATACCATTATAGTGCAGCTTTTAAAAACAATAATATGTGTCAGGCAGTACTTGAATGAGATGGCTTAACAACCCCAACTTCTAGGCCAACCTGCACCACATAGGGGGTTAATTGGCATACTCTGGATTGACGAATTCTTCAATTTTCTATGATGAATATAGTGGTATCAGCCCCATTGGGATTATATTAACAGGAAAGACTCAACAATCAAAAAAGTGGAAACTGTTGCCAACCAACCCCGCTCTCCCCTACCATTTAACTGGTCTTCTGAATTATTCCATTGTAACATAAAAATATTTTTAATCCATGTTTAATGAAATAACAACTTCCACTATTAGTTTTTATTTTTCTATTTATTTTTCATTTTCAACGTTTCGGGGCACCCGCCCCCATCTTCAGGAAAAAACAACTTAAAATTTCTTTTCATGCTTTATTGCATGCTGTCAATTTCATCCTATATGTACATTTATTACACTATCCAATACACATATATTTACACATATTCATCATTTTTTATAATTAATTTTTAATAATTTAAAGTTAACATTGCTTATTGGTCATCTCCTTGCACAGAAAAATAAATAGAAAAATAAAAACAAATAGTGGAAATTGTTATTTCATTAAACATGGATTAAAAATAATAATATAATGCCCACCAGTTATATCGGCGACAACCAAATTCCACAGACAGAAACTGTGCGCTACCTCGGACTTCTGTTCGACAGAAGGACTTGGGGCCCACATGTCAAAATGAAAAAGAAGACCTTAAACATACGCTTAAAAATTCTTTACTCCCTTTTTGCCAAATCTTCTAAATTGAATATTAGACAAAAACTGAATACATACACCTACTTACTTAAACCCATTTGGACATATGCCTCACAGATTTTCGGCTTAGCTAAAAAGACACACTTACAAAAATTACAAACTTTTCAATCCAAAATTTTAAGACTAATTACGGACGCTCCCAGGTACGTAAGTAACCAAACTCTACATACAGACTTACAACAACCGACTATCCAACAACATATACGAACGCTTTACTCACGCTTCTTTGTTAAATTGGATGGACATGACAATAGATTAATTCACGACATGGCCACGGTTGACTTGCCCGTTCGAAGGCGGCTAAAAAGAAGCTGGATGAGAGACCTCCTCTCCTGAATTTGCTGGTGCTGCTGGGCCCTTTCCTTCCTTCAAGCCATACATGCCTTCAATAGTATTGCGATGCTGCAGCCATCGGATTTGCTGATTGTCGCAGACGGCTGACGGGTGCGAATAAATGTTTGAAAGAAAAAAAAAAAAAAAAAAAAAAAAAAAAACTTTCGGAAAAATCAAAAAAAAATAAATGATATAAAAATATTTAAAATTGGCGATGTCAGGAGATCCCGCAAATTGGACCAAATTTGTCGTCCCCCCCGTAAAAATTCGTAAAATGCACATCATAGACATCAATTGTGATGATTATTGAATTTTCTGACAGGTGCTTAAGAAGAAAAAAAGTTCAGTTACCTTTGAATGATGATATTTCCACAACGCCTGACCTTTTCCTTGTTGATCCATTTTCCCCTAATGCGAGAAAAGCTCTTTTTTTTTTTGTCATAATTTTGCAAAAGAAAACTTAATAGCAGACATATGCTCAATTCGACATGCTTTTTGGGTCAGACTTCTGTGGGAACTGTAATGGGAAAAGTATGACAGTTTCCCATTTTCATGCTAATGTATGAAAATTTTCCAATCAGATTCACTTGTATGTTCATTCTTCCTCTTCATTCTTATATTCATTTGTTTGCATTTGAAATGTTTAGCTAATAGAAGTGATGAAGTAGGTAGATATCCAGATCTGGCTCCTATATTTCACAGTCAAAAGTTATAGTGCGGCTTTAACATAGTGTAAATCATTGTAAAACATCATACAACTACAATTTAGGGGTAACTATTGTCAATTATTGCGATCGATTGTTGGAACGTTCGATTGACATTCGGTTTTTTTTTTCAAGCAATCGATAGCTTAGGTTTGTAGTTAGGAAAACAATGAACAAAATTTAACCGTGTTAGGGTCTGGCCACACATGTCCGCACCGGATCTGCACTGCAGCACTAATATAGGTTATGTTCAGAATATTTTTAATTTAACTTATATAATATATAAGTTAAATTAAAAATATTATAGGTTATATTATTACCTTTAGTTATGCCTAAAGGTCAGGCCACACATGTCAGACACAGGCCACTTTAGGTATAACTAAAGGTAATATGTAAGTTAAATTAAAAACATTCTGAACATAACCTATATTAGTGCTGCGGTGCGGATCCGGTGCGGACATGTGTGGCCAGACCTTGACTTTGTCTATTTGATAGATTTTAATCGCCCCTAACGGCCAAAAAGTGAAGCTACTTTTTTCTTCTAAACTTACTTTACAAAAAACGTCGATTTATTCTCTAAATTGGTTGGTAAGTGAAAATTGGGTGTTTTATTCACTGCATCAAATCTTTTTTTTTTTATGGGTTAATTAAGTTTTTATTACTTTTTTAAAATTATACTTTTGATGATTATTAATCGCAATATGTAAATAATTTTGTAATTTCTTATAAAATACCCAGACTCAAGGATGTATATCAACAATTTGTACAAGAAGTTATCTTTAACAAATGAACATTTGTTCAATTATACTATGCGATTCTAGTCATCATTGTAGAATAAAGACCATAAGTTTTGTGTGAGTGTGTGTGTGTGTGTCTATGGTGATTGTAATCTCATGCTCATAACATTTCTTAAGTGAGATTTTTGCCAGAGGTGTGCTACGTTACATGGTAATATCAGAATTGATGTAATGATACTAAATTACCCGGTAATACAGAAGGCAGAGGCGTCGAGCGGTATGTGACTGTACGGTTGGTTGCGCAGAACTCCCGGCAGTTAGGAAAATAATTAGGTATAGTACAATTGAGGATGTTGTGGTTGCTTTCCTCTACGATTACACGTATTATTAGCCTAATTCTGCTAAAGGCATTGCTCTTAAATTATTCCCCCAACCTTTTCGTCAGCAAGAGTCTGGGGTCACCAGTGGTTAGCATGACAATGAACAATACTAAAGGTAGCAGGTTCGCTACCCGTGGTGGCTCTAGAGTGTTTTAGAAGGAGTAAAACTCCTTTGCTATGCCGTCCCTCGGATGGGACGTAAAAAAATACGCTCATTAAAGATCCCTATCCTAATTATACCTGGATTGGCAAAATTTAGGTCTCCCACCATTATCCGATTAGCCTTAGTAGCATAAAGTGACGTTAAACAAACAAGAGTCTGCAAAATAAGCAAGAGTCAGCTTTAATTTGGTTAGGAAATGAGAAGTGACGAGCATTCAGTGAACATACTATCATAAGGATTAATCAGCTCATCTCTAATCTCAAAGTTATTCACATTCCTACTCTAATCGATATATCGAATCGTGGAATAAATGTTGAGTTTAGAAACCAGCATATGATTTAGATCTTGAAAAGAGAAAGAAAAAAATTAGATCGCGTTGCATTTTGTTTTTCACTTTGACCCCATTTTTCGTATTTGATTACTTTCATGACCTTTCACCAACTTTAAACTGATACAACCCTGTAATATGAACTATTTATCATTCCATCTTGATTATTCATTTTGTTTGTTGCAACAAACGTTCATTTTGAACAATTGTACAGTGGGAGTCCTAAATTTTGCCTATCCAGGTATAATTAGGATAGGGATCTTTTAACGAGCATCTGACATCGTACAGGCTTGGGACCTCCATTTTACGTCCTAACCGTGGGGCATTATATCCAACGATTTTTACCCACATTAAAAAATCTTAGGACCACGGCGGGACGCGAACCCGCGGCCTTTAGTGTTGTAAGTTAACCACAGTACCACAGGTAAACCAGAAGATTATTCATTATTACAGTCGACTCCGTTTTATTGGGCCATAAAGGAAAGCTTTGTTTTGTCCCAATTAGGGTCTGGCCACACATGTCCGCACCGGATCCGCACCGCAGCACTAATATAGGTTATGTTCAGAATATTTTTAATTTAACTTACATATTACCTTTAGTTATGCCTAAAGTTCAAGCCATACATGTCAGACACAGGCCACTTTAGGCATAACTAAAGATAATATGTAAGTTAAATTAAAAATATTCTGAACATAACCTGTATTATTGCTACGGTGCGGATCCGGTGCGGACATGTGTGGCCAGACCTTAAGGCCGAGGACCCGATAAAGCGGAGATCGTGAATCCGCAAAATTCAAATAAAAAATGCTTAAAAAATCACTGGGCTAACTTACAAGTATGGTGATTGATGCCATAAAATGGACATATGTTTTGGAAAACCAAGCATTTAGATGTATTTATTCTCCTCTATTTTATCAATTTAATGATGGGGTCAAAATTATACGATTTATTTAACTGTCAAAATGTATTTTTGTTAAATAGGCGTTTTAATATACGAAATATACAAAATGAAACAAATGTATCAAACTGTTTGTGTATAATATGAATTAAACTTATAAAGGCAGAATTTCGAAGTAACAAATGAATCAGAACATGTTTTGATTTCAATTTTTATTAACAGGAAATATACATTTTCGCTTTACTTGTAAACTTACTAGCCACATAATTAGCGCATTTAGAGCGTTTAAAGGACTTTCCACGATTCCTTTTTGAAAAAAAAAAAAATCTGGTGCAATGCGCGCAACACACAACTTTCACTTACCAACTTACTTAGATTAGAAATTGACATGTTTTTTTTAATTACCATTTCTATAAATAATATTAAAAAAATGACTTGATTTTGATTAAAAATGATTAATTTAATCAAAATCATTAAAGCCGTTTGAGATATTCGAAAAAAATGTAAACATTGGGAAAAAACGTTATGAAATAAAAAAAAAAAACACCTGAAAATGATAAAAATTTATTAAGTAAAGTCCCCCCTCCAGTTGATCAGTTTTGATGAAATTTTTACAGTCATATCTCGGGCATATTAATACATCAAATGCCCAGTTTGATCAAAATCGTAAAAGCCGTTTTGAGTAAATAAAAAAAACACCTGAAAATGATACAAAATTTATTAAGTAAAGTCCTCCCTCCGGTTGATCAATTTTGATGAAATTTTTACAGTCATATCTCGGGCATATTACTATATCAAATATTCAGTTTAATCAAAATCGTTAGAGCAGTTTTTGAGAAAATATAAAAAAACGTAAAAAGTTATTAAGTAAAGTACCCCCTCCCTTTGAGCAATTTTGACGAAATTTTTGCTGTCATATCGCGGGCATATACTTACACTAAATACCCAATTTGAGGTTCGCACGGTTTATAGTTTTTGAGCTAGTCTGTTCACACACACACAGACCATTTCGCGGGACTTGGTTAATTGGATTCAGGGGACCCCAAAACGTGTATTTCCGTTGAAAACCGGAAGTCGAAATTTTTCACGATCGCAATACTTCCACTTACTATATATTTCATATATACGTAAGTGAAAGTAAAAAGCGTCTAAACTTTTCGAAGCCTTGCTTCTGGTAGAGAAACAGGCGTGGTCTTAGATACTTAAGTTATTCGATTAACACCGGAGCTCATAGTTTTTTTTACATTCTGTTTATTGGAAATGTTAAAGTTCCAGAAAGCTTCGGCCCGATTAGCCGATGTTTTGTCCCAATAAAGCGGTGATACCGATAGGTTAACCCGTATTTGATTCCATTTTATTAAAAATGGGTCAATTAAGCGATGGTCTCAATTATCCGATGACCCAATTAAATGGAGTCCACTATGTATGTTTTACATTTAAAAAAAAAATCCACTAAAAAGTTTATTATAGTCTGGGGTTGGACTTAATTCTCTAAATAACTCAATTCAATTACAAAAACGCAAGCGAACGGAAATATCAATACTATTGTGACTATATTATGGCATTGTAAATTGATTTGCAACCATCTTCGTGCTGACGTGCGATGTGTGGATATTTTCTATTTGCCGGCCTCAAGTGATTTAACTGGCTAGCTAGTGATAACATCTGTTATAGAAATATAACCTACAATAAAATAGTCTGTAATTAAATGCTGAAATAAAAATAATCTTTATTAAAAACATCAATAAGTATCTGATATCAATATTTTAATTATTAGGAGACATAAAATTGGAAACATCTTTCAAAATAACTTCAAAAAGTTCGACATCAAAGGTCTCTCCCGTCCAGCTGTAGATGAAATATATTACTATTACCAAACTCAACCTAGTTTTCTCCAACCATGTTCCTTTTCTTAATCGGATTGTTTGCCTGCAATTTGTTTTATAACACCTCCATCGATCACCTTCTTCAGATAATGTAAGTTTCGTTTTATGACCCTGGCTGCAATATCTTTGCCTGTGAAGAATCCCTTTGGACTGCAAGAAGGTCACTGCACTGGTTTAGTCTGGAATTCCCTTTACAATTTTTAGCAGACCCATCTTTATTGAACACTGAATAACTGTTTATATTTCCCGAATGTATACAAACTATAAGGTTTTTAAATAATTTATCTTTTTAAGAGAAAAGATTTGGATGCTAACCACTACACCACAGAGCTCGGCTCCAAGTAGAGCCAATCCTTCATCTTCACTGATACCTACTACCCGATCACGCAACTTTTTGCGAGTAACGGGAGGTGGACAAGGTTTGTCCAATTTATGGTATTTATTGACGTACGTCAATTTTAAATTATTTGATATTAATCTAATCTTAATCTGTGGGTAACCACCTTTTTTAAATTATTTTAAATAATTTATTTTTTAAAAAGAAAATCTTCCGCTTGGAAGCGAGCTCTGTGGTGTAGTGGTTAGCATCCGCGCATGTCACGCGGGAGACACGGGTTCGACTCCCGGCGGAGCCAAATCCATTCTCTTTAAAAAATAAATTATTTAAAATAATTTAAAAAAGGTGGTCACCCACAGATTAATTTAAGGTTTTTAGGTTATAAAATACCATGTGATAGTATTTCTATAACATATGTTATCACTAGTTTCCCGGTTAAATCACTTGAGGCCGGCAAATAGAAAAGATCCCGATGCGTTATGCATATTGCTCATAATGATAGATATGGTGTCCTACCTTTGTCGGGGGTGGCACGTTGTACACCCTGCTGTCCGCCGACTCCGGCTCGGGCTGGTACTCGATGCCCCAGGACGAGAGCTCGTTGCCGGCCTGCTCGCTTCGGTGGATGATCTCCGCTCCCGGGGGTGGGTGAGCGTAGTACTCGGAGTGAGCGGGGTAGTAGACGGGAGGGGGGTGGTGGTGGTGGTGCGCCACCTGGTGGTGGTGGTGGAGGTGGAACTTGCTGTGGTGGTGGTGGTAGAAGGCGCAGAGCTTGAAGAGGTGGGCGAGGGCCGGGAACAGGAAGAGGAGGACCTTGAGGAGGATCTTCTTGGCGGTGCTGACCCCGACCACCAGCGGCAGGAGGAACATGAGCTTCACCTTGATCAGCTTGATGATCAGCATCGCCGCCATGAAGCTCGTCATCAGCTTCTTCTTGAAGTACTTCCCTGCAACAGGCAAAAACGAAGAGAAATGTTAGGATATCAATAAGTACTAATTTCAACAGGTATATAAATCTAGTATATAAATGTATGGTAGCGAGGCGTGGACCCTATCAAAACAGAGGGAGAGACTTCTAAACGCATGGGAGAGAAAGATCCAAAGAAAAATATATGGCACAACGAGGATAGATGCAAATAAGTTTCGAATAAAAACAAATAACAACAAATTCCCCCCCCCCACTGACTACCGCGACCATCTTTGTCAATGCGATCTCTTATTAGTTCTCGCGAACTAAAATTTAAGAAACCGTAATTAATACGGCTTTTTTTCGTGACTAATCACCTTTCGCATAGGTAATTAGTCCAAAAATCTTTATTAGGTAAGACTATAGATTAGGGCGGAGGGGAGGGTTTTCCACGACCCCACTAGGGACCATCACCGTTGCCGACTCGTTGCCCTCGCGCTCAAGTTGGCTCTCGCACACGTAAATTTTCATTAACTAATTACTATGGGGTTTTTTTTCCTAGCTAATTACCTCTCTCAAAGGTAAATATTCAAAAAGTCCTTATTATGTGGTGTAGCGGTGGGGGAGGGCGGGTGGGGATTTACCCCCCCCCCCCTGATTAATATACCATTAATTGGTAATTATTTACATATAATGTATTATTAATTATTAATGTATGTATGTATTATATATACATATATGTAATCATAAGGGGTATACATGATAAATGGAAGATAATGTTTTTAGCAATCAACATTGTTTTTGTTTTTTCAAGAAGAAATGTTTTTGTTTTGTTTTTTTGCATAAGTTTACTACTTTTATGTTTATACATTTTTATTATTTATAGGAAATCCAATTTTAATCCCATTTTTTTTTTACAACTTTTAGAAGATCCGTATATTTTTTTTCCAGACCTTAAAGTTTTGTATCGGAAAGTAGTATTAAAAATTCCTATAGAATATGCAAATATGATTACATTGATAACCATACTCGATTTTTGTTCAGAATAAATTGAAATCATTAGGTTTAATCATGCTAAGGTTAATGTTCTGGCAGATACGATCCAAGCCTGAAGAATTCATAGTTATTTAAGCAAAACTGTTAATTAGTTAAATATTTTTAACTATTCAAATAAACTTTTTATTTAACAATACACACACATTAGAATGATATAACATATGTAGAAAAAGCAAAGGTTAAGATCAGTGTTGCCAAGTTACAATTTTCCTTGACACCCTCTCTCAATTAGATGGTTTTTTTTATTATATTTTTTTTGTTGGTTACAAGCATCTATAATAACAAATAGAAACTAATTTCTCGGACTCCATCCAAAAACAAACAAACAACTAATCTAAATTAAAAAAAAACATCTAATTGGTTACCATTAAATCAATTTCAAAACAAACATATTTTCAAGAACGCCGACTAGTGAGCAGAGATCTTCTAAAAGTTTCAAATTTTTCTGCTCCTAGAGCTTTGGTGAATAGATCAGCTATATTATCCTTGGAACTTACATAATCAATTTTAATAACATTGTTAAGGCACAGATGTTTGATAAAATGAAACTTAATTTCTATGTGTTTTCCCCGTTTGGTGTTTGAAAATGTATTTGCTAAAGATATCGCACTTGCGTTATCCATTTTAAGAACGGCTTTCATTTCATCAGGCTCTTCTGCCGTTTCATTTAATACATTTTTAGCGGACTTTAACATATTTTCACTGATTACTTCACTATTAGCCCTTTTCATTCGGCACAGATCACTTAACACCCCACGAAGATTAACCAACTCTTGAGCCGCGAATCCAGCTGCAATGTATTCAGCTTCCATTGTTGATTGAGCAACACATCTCTGCTTCTTTGAGTACCAGGAAATAGGATTTCCAGCATGAAAGCATATAAATCCGCTGACACTTCTCCTAGAGTCGTTTTGATCAGCTCCCCAATCAGCATCACTCATGCCTTCTAAACTTCCTGTACCTTTAGTAATAGAGAGTCCCAAATCTTTTGTGCAGCTCAAGTACCGTAGCACTCTTAGACCAGCTTTCCATGTCTGACTGGTTGGCTTGTCGAGATATTGACTCAAATATGAGACAGAAAATGTTATATCTGGTCTGGTTGTGATAGAGAGGTACATCAGACTACATATGAGTCTCCTATATGGCACATCCGTTAAAATATCCAAATTTTCATCTACCTTGAACTTAACTTCCATTGGTGTTGAGATTGCTCTACTTACTTCCATACCAAATTCTTTTGTTAATCGATCTATCATTTTAGGTTGAGATAAGTTTAATCCATCCATCACATGTTGAAATTCCATTCCTAAAAATGATTTAGGATAACCTAAATCTTTTATATTAAAATTTCTCTTGAGATCTTTTAATAGAGAATTCACATTTTCTTCGGTCCCAGCCAGTATTGCATCATCTACGAATAGGATTAAATAGATATTATTCTTGTAGTAAAGACAGTAATCGTAATCAGATCGAGTAAACCCAAGATTTTTCATAACGTTAGAAAATTTATTGTTCCAACATTTTGGAGCGGAGGGAAGACCATAAAGGGATCTATTGAGAACAAGAGTATTTTCCTTACATTTTAATCCTTTTGGTGTTTTAATGTAGACCTCCTGTATCTATATCTCCATTCAAAAAGGCGGTGGGTACATCGATTTGATTTAAAATCCAGTTACGCTGGACTGCCACTGATAACATTAGTCGAACTGTAGGGATCCTACATACTGGTGAATAGAAATATTCCCATTCTCCCTGTGGAACTTGAAAGCCTCGAGCAACAAGTCTTGCCTTTTTGGTACCATCCTCTTTAATTTTGAACACCCAACGTGTTTCTATAGCTTTCCTTCCTTCAGGTAATTTTGCAGGAGTCCAAGTCTTAAGTTTCTCGTGTGAAACTAATTCCGACTGTATTGCACTTCTCCACTCTTCCGATTCTATGGCCTGTTCAAACGTCTTTGGTTCATCATTAGTGGATGCTAGAAAACAGTATGCTGTGTACAGCTCGTAGTCTTCCAGATATCCGGGCTTTTTCTTTGTTCTGCTTGTAGTGACATTTTCCTCTTCCGGGTTCCTATTATTACTTTCTTGCAAATTACTCTGAACCTCTTCCTCTTGTTCACTTCCTTTGTTAGTTTCCTTTTCTGGATTTATCTCTATCACTTCATGTGGCTCCAAGATTTCTTGAGAATTATCTTTGATTTTATATTCCATGATAGATTCATCTAATTTGACATCCCTTGACTTAATTATTTTTCTTTCATTTGGTAACCACAGCCTGTAACCACCTCCACAGTAGCCTACCATTACAGCACGAACTGCTCGGGGTTCCAATTTAGCAGGTTTAGGTGTCAGAGTGTGCCATGCTCTACAGCCGAAAATTTTTAATTTAGTGAGGTCAGTTCTTCCATTCCATAAGTCCGAGGGAGTTTGACCTCTAGGTAAAACTGAAGTTGGGGATCTATTTATTTCATACACCGTACATTTCAGTGCTTCCCCCCATAAAAATTTGGGAACCCCAGAATCTATCAATTTTGTTCTTAATTTTGATAGAAGAACCCCATTCATCCTTTCACACCTGCCATTCATTTGAGGAGAATGGCTTATAGTATATTCTATTTTAATACCATTATTTTTCAAAAAAATTAAAAGCTGCTTTGATCTCAGTTCACCAGCATTGTCGATTCTTACACGTTGAACGTTTAAATCGAACTGAGTTTTTATTTCTTTAATGTACCTCATCAAATTTTCCGCTGCTTCACTTTTTTGTTTTAATAGCCTTACCACGACGAAGTGAGAATAATCATCTAAAATTATTTGAAAATATCTCTCCCCATTGAGTGTACTCGGTGTGATGGGACCAACTATATCGCTGGAAATAAGACCACCTATCTCTGTTGCACGTTTTTTGTTCGCATAAAAGGGTTGTCTTTTTGCTTTTCCTTCAGCACATGATTCGCATGTTTTGTTTAGAATAGGTAAACTCAATTGTGAGAGCCCATCATTTGAAATATGGCCCATTCTTTTATGCCATAAGTCTCCTTCATCGTCGGCAACTAAGCACTGTTCAACAAATCTGTCTGTTTCAAAGTAATATAAACCATTTCTAAGTTTAAAGATGAGAACAGGAGTATTTTTCATGTACACAGTTGTACGAAATTCATCTGTAATTATTTTTGCCCCACGGCTTGCTATTTTTGATGAAGAAAGCAAATTATGCTTCATACCTGGTACAATCAATGCCTCGATTACAAATTTTTGACCCTGGCAATAAAGAACCAGCTCTCCTTTTTCATTTGTAGTCAATTGCTGACCATCCGCTTGAACAATTTTTACTTCACGATCTAATTTTGTAATGTTTCTCATAAAACGCTTCAATTCACCTCTGACAAAATGATTTGAAGCACCACTATCATATATAAAAGATTTTTCATGGAAGGTTATACTTGAATTGCAGGTTTCAAGGGTATATAAAGTAATTTCACTATCACCTTGTGCATGAGTGGCATGGCTATCCCTTAAAAGGTTTGTTTCTCCTTTGCCCTGCTGCGAAGTGAAATTGGTACCTCGGCCCCTTCTCCATTTATAGCCTCTGTTCATTCCACGCCCATTTTGGCTTCCTCCTCTGAAAGTTTTAGGACAGTTTGCCTGGAAGTGTGAACTGTCCCCACATCTAAAGCAACCACTATTTAGAGCTTTAAGACCTGTCTCAGAAATATCTTGCGACTTAATTTTTAACTCATGATCCAAGAGACGTGCTTTTACAAAGTCCATTTTTATATTTTCGACAGTTTCTAATGCAATTACGACACTATCATAATTTTCCGGGAGCGATAGAAGCAAGTGACATATTTTATCACTTTCATTAAGTGTAGAACCTAAATCATTCAGTTCTCTGATTAATTTATCAAAATTAAGAAAATGATCTTCTAAACTTTCGAATCTTTCACTTTTTAAGTTTACCAACTTTCTCCATAAGGTTAGTTTAGAAAAAGAACTAGACCTAGCAAATATATTCTTCAAAGATTGAATCATCTCTTTGGAAGTTTTACAGTCTTGAATAATATCAAGATGTTTATCGGAAAGACCTTGAATCAAAATAGCTTTTGCTTTAGCATCATTAATAAGAAAAGTTTTCTTTTCTGTAGCATCAGTTGGTGGATCACTTACCAGAACGTCAGCTATCTGTTCCTTTTCAAGGATAGCATTTATCCTAAACTTCCAGTTTGTGAAATTATTCGACGTGAGTAAAGGAACAGGCAAAGTTAGCACCGACATTGTCTTGTACACAGCAGTAATTGAAATTATTCAGTTTAATCTGAGCTCTGGGCCCATAACCTGTTAATTAGTTAAATATTTTTAACTATTCAAATAAACTTTTTATTTAACAATACACACACATTAGAATGATATAACATATGTAGGAAAAGCATAGGTTAAGATCAGTGTTGCCAAGTTACAATTTTCCTTGACAATAGGGGACTTAGGGACCTGTACGAGTTTCCTGTATCCAAAAAAGTAGAATAAGATGGTTGGGGCACTTACAACGGATGGGTCAAGGAAGAACCCCGAAGCAAATGGAAGGACGCCCGGATGGTAAAAGAGAAAGAGGCAGACCTAGACTGCGATGGCAGGAAGATGTGGAGGCAGATCTTCGACTGATGGGAGTGGTCGAATGGAGGAGAGCGGCAGAGGATCGAGCCGAATGGAGGAAGATTGTCGAGGGGGCCAAGGTCCTACAGGGACCATAGCGCCAACAGAGTTAGTTAGTTATATTGGGTCTGTTTCAGAAGCCTACCTCCAGTTATTTTTGCCATGGCAACGGTTACTTTTTAAGAACAATATGATTACTCTTTTAAATAACCTCAAAAGTAATTGATAAACATTATATTTAACTTTAAGCTTTAGAAAATTTGAGGTATATCCTCTTGACCAGGAAAATATGAAAAAAATTACTTTAGAAAATGACAATTTACTAAATTCTAACCAACTTCCGCTTCTTAAGCCGATATTTTTCAAACAGGAACGCTTGAAGCACCTCCATCTTCTTTGCTTAATCCCATTTCATGGCCGTTTGGACAAAGCTTTACTTTACAGAGAACACCCTTTTCTTGTATAAACTTTACGGCAGAATCTTCATCATTTATCTTCCTAACCAAATCTAACAATCCCATTTTAATAATGACTTTTTCACAATATAATATTAAGTATCAATAAAAAAAATGGTTAATTTAACATATGTTTCAGTAAAACAATTAATACCCAGTTATTTTGATGGATACAATTCAATAACATCTAAGGTTAAGTCAATGATAATCATAAGTAACTGTTACCATGGCAAAAATAACTGGAGGTAGGCTTCTGAAACAGACCCGTTATATTAATCTAGGTATGTACGTATGGTCAAGTTGGTAGTGTTGTTCAGTTTGTTCATTTGTTTAACGTCATTTTATGCCACTAAGGCTAATCGGACGATGCTACGGTGGGAGTCCTAAATTTTGCCTATCCAGTTATAATTAGGATAGGGATCTTTAACGAGTACCTGACATCGTACAGGCTATGGACTCTATTTTACGTCATAACCGGGGACATAAACTGGATTAGTATTTAGTAGAACCTTATTTCAGAAGACATATTTTAAACATTATTGAATGCTCTAATCATCTTAATTCAAGTTTGGTGATGATGAGTTCCTCGAAGCTAGTATTGGGAGTTATGACAAATATTTTTTAGATGACATCAGAATGACGCCTCCAGCAATCAGTTTTATTCAGATTGTAACAATATTTATTTTCTAACACACTCAATTAATATCAAGTATGATGTATGGTTGTATGGTTTGAAAATGGTTAGAGGAACCGAAACGTTGCCTTGCTAGTGATCTTTATCGAGTACCTGAAATCGTACAGGCTCGGGAACTCCATTTTACATCCTACCTGATGGACGGCATGGCTAAGGGATTTTTACTCCCATTAAAAATTCCTACGGCTACCGCTGGGCGCGAACCTGCGACCTTTAGTATTGTAGGTTGCCATGCTAACCACTATACCACAGGTTACCCCTTGTTGTTCAGTTTTTTTTTTTTTTATGATTATTTTATTAAGATGTCGATTATACAGTTTCGCCATATGGCTGAGTATCACGCACCACGATTGGGTGATATCGACACGCACCAGCGAAATTCCTCAAGCTACAAAACCAAATTCACTCGAGTAACTTCCAAGGCGAGCATGCAGAGTATAGCAACCAGGATTCACAGATGTATTTATTTATTTAATAATTCTGAAACTTTCTGCGTTCGGAATACCTTTTTGTTTATCTTTCTAGGATCTTCAACAGAGATAGAAGGAAGAAGAGGAGGGAAAGTGAGTTGATTTTTTAGCAGGAGGTGTTCGATTGAGGAAGGAGAACGTGATAGTACAGCTTAGCTTAAATCCGAACCGCAGCTACTGAATCCGTAAAGCATTATCTTTTTAATAATTTAATTTATAAAATGTTATCGGAAATAAGGTTCAAATCATAAAGAATGAAGGGCCTGAATGAGTAAATGGCTCTCATAATTTACGTAACTTATTTACCGTTGGACCCTGATTTCCGATAAAACCTTATAAAGTAAATTATTACAATGAAAATGCTTTACCGATATAGTAGCCCTGATCGGTTCAGATCAAAGGCAGGCTAAATGAGTAAATTTACTTAAGTAATATACTTCAGGTGTCCAGTAGGGGCTAGCATATCAGCTGACAATACTAATGTCGCTGGTTCGCATGCCACCAGACGGCCCTAGTTAATGGGTGTTCATAATCGGGATTCCCTGCTTAATAAAATTGGGATATTCCCTGCTTATAATTTTTAAGTGAAATGAATTGAGTGGACTGTATTTATTGGTTGATAAATAATATATGTTTACTGCATAACAATATATTTATTTGAACGTACCTTTTTGTTAATAAATTATTGACAAAGAAAAGCGTAAGGCTGATGTGTCGGCTACATGATTTAGGTGCATGCGTTATTGTATAACTTATTTCTTGCTGTGTTTCTTGATTTCGACGGGGGTGGCCAACCCATCTTCCCTCCACGTCTTCGCCGGCTCTCCCCTAACTAATTTAGCTCATGCTAAAGTATTAATGAATAACACATAAACAAAACCAAAAACTCCTTCTCTAACTGCCGGAGCTTCCTCCATTAATCTCCTGGGCTTTCTTAGTCTCCACATCACCAGTATGCCTCCTGGCTCTGGCGGGCAAATTAAATAGGCCGTGCATAGGCGCCGGAGGGTGATCATTTGAATTGGTGAAAATTGAACAATGGGAGTGAAAAACCATTGGTCATTCCGTCCTTCGGATGGAAATTAAAATAGAGACCCGGGCCTATGCGATGTCAGGTACTTGTTGAAGATTCCTATTCTAATTATACCTTGATAGGCAAAATTTAGGATCGTCTCCACTGTAGCATCGTCCGATGGGGGACGTTAAACAAACAAATAAGAAAGAAAAACTAAATCCTCCACCAGATGTTCTTTTATCGCACTTCCGGGAATCCAACGCCTCTTCGATTTACCATTCCAAGTTAGTACGCTTCCTTGTAAGGGTATTCCTAGCGGTGCGACGTCTCCAGTTCGTTCTGCTAATGTCCTGAATGGCTAATGTTGGACAACTTGTTTCCTTTCTATACAGGAATAGATCAACCCCTTTACATGTTAAATTGTAGACGCGAATTATTTTGGGAACATGTTCTTTAAATCAACGTTTGTACAATTCAGTTGAACATTCCAGAGGAACATTTCATTTAATTTCACCTTTGATAGTAAAATTGGGAAACTAAAAAAAAAACTAAGAAAATTGGCATAAAAAACTGAATAAAAACGGAGAAGAAACTAACTTATCCATATTGTCTTGATAGACTGCTTTATTTATTTACAATAATGAACTAACAGCATCCCATTACAGTCTCATGTTATATATGTTTATATTTTTTCAATCTGGTGGACATTTCGGACCAGTGTGTCCGTATTCATCACCTTCTCTTTTGAATATTAAATAATTTTTTCTTCTAATGATATTCCTAGTGCAGCAGATGCTCTTCGGATGCTAGTCTCAGGATTGTTGTCGAAGTGGCGTTGGACACAATTTCTTCTCCGATAATCTGCTATTATTGCTGCCTGGAATTGGTCGCCTTCATTGCGTATTAAGAATGACCCAGTCTCTCGTAGTCTATTACTAGGTTGTTACAAAAGTCCTTGTTCACAAAATTAATTTTATTCAAATGTGAGTACAAAATTTACAAATCAAATTTATTCTTCAAAATACAGGCCATCATTTTCAACTACTTTAACCCATCTTTCATCCAAAAGTTGTATTTGATGTTGATACCACTCTGCAGTTTTCGAGGCAAAGAACTCCTCGCATCCAGATTTGACATCATCGAAGTTTTCGAAGCGCCGACCTTTCAAAAAATGCGCCATTGACCTGAAAAGTCCATAGTCAGGCGGTGCGACGTCTGGGCTGTAGGGAGGGTGGGGCAAGACGCTAATCCCGTTCATTTCTGAAAATTTTTCTTTAACTAATCGTGAGCGATGAGCAGGGGCGTTGTCTTGCTGAAATAACGCTTGCTTCCTATTAATCAAAGCGGGGTATTTCACTTTTAAAACTTCATATACCCTATCGAGCTGTTCACAGTATAGCTCAGCGTTGATAGCCCTGCCCTCTGGAACCAGCTCGAAGTGATCTAGGACGACCTGGTCTAGGTTCATCTTCAAGGCTTGTATTCCCAGAATTAAACCGCCTGAACCAAAATGCGGCCGTGTTTCGATGCACCACACTTTCCCCTTCCACTGCACAAATTTCCTCGGCTGAGGCCTTTGCACTAAAACCTTTTTTCCAATAATGCCTAAGAAGGCCGCGGATGACATTTCTAGTGAAATTTAATAAACTGAATGAAAGGCAGGGACAGTTGGCGTACATAGATAATTAGAGGATTAGTTAATGTAAACATTGACATAAGAATTGTATTCGTCAGAGATTAAATAAGGATTAAATTAGAGACCTCAATGTAAACAACTTGATATGCACAAGGACTTTTGTAACAACCTAGTAAAAGTTAACGAAAAGACTCGTCGATTAGGCACTCTTCTCCCGCACCGCTTCTAAAGCATTACCGTTACAGAAACCATACACAAAAATCATATCAGCGTATTCAACATTAGAATATGTACGCGGCACTGTGGCTGATGCTATTCACACAAAAATATCTGAGTAACTGACTGAAGACTGATTTAGGAATTATAATCCTAGAAGGAAGCCAAAATGTAAACAAATAAAAGAACGTAAAGGATAACATTACGTGTTTACATATCTCACTGCCTAGCCTGACGAACTTTGAAAGATGATAATCGCTACCTATAACATTTTTGTTTTATTTCTTTTTTTGCGATTTTCTCCAAAACAAAGCAAAGACGAGTAAATCTCTAAAGGCCTTTTTGTCTTAGTTTTTCGGTCCCATATAAGTTCCTGAAGTTTTGCCATTAAAATTCGGGACACCATGTATATATTAAAATGGTGTATGAAGTGTGTATGACACACTGGTCCGAAACGTCCACCAGATTGAAAAAATATAAACATATATAACATGAGACTGCAATGGGATGTTGTTAGTTCATTATTGTTAACTTATCCATTTTTGCGATTAGCTACTAGAGATTTCCACAGGTTTTATTTTAAAAGATCACAATCAATTTTTTAATTTATCGGATTACGGGGGAAACGACTCTAAAAATCGTTGACATACTAAATGTGCTTCTTTCTTTTTCTTTTTTTAACAAAAAGTTTAATGTGAAGCATAACAGTAAGACATTTAACCGTGCAAACAGAACTATTTAATCCATCATAATCGCCCCTGGTGGTCATATAGTAAAGCAAGTTTTTGTTGTGAAAACAACCGTGTGCGTAGGCCTTTTCAGTGCCTGCTAACCAATTTCTATATTGTAAATTATCGCCGAGAAGTCGCAAAAAATAACAAGCCTTTATTCCGATTTTTTTGACAAAAGTGCTAGATAAAAACTAAAGAAACAGAAAAACTAAAGGAATATTTTAGTGAAAAGGGTGTTAGAGATGATACGGAAAGACGAATGGGATATTGTCCCACTAAAGGCTCTTGCGGTTGCGACTCCTCCGGTAGCTTTCTCTTCTACTTCCTTCTTCCTCAGAGGATTCAAAAAGGACAAGGTCCTCCAAGTTTAGTCCGAGGGACGGCATAGCCAAGGATTTTTTACTCCCTTTAAAAGATCCTAGGGCCATCTCGGGACGCGAACTCGTGACCTTTAGTTTTTTAGGTTTTTATGCTAACCATTACACCATAGGTGACCCCAAAAATGAAGGTTAAAAATCTAAATTGGCAGGTCCAAGGGAAGCCCCTTTACAACCGGCTGGATCCGCCCATGTTAGTTAACCATTTCACTTGACAAAGAGGAAAGTTCCACTGTTTTTTACACGGTTATTGACATTGCCACAACATTTGATCACACACACAGTTCAAACTAGTCTTCCCTCTAGGTTCATACTCAACAACAACAATCAATAAACTCGGGTCTAAGAAGGGCTTGTTAGAGAGAAAGCAAAACTTTAGTGCTCATTTTTGATTCCTTAAGCTCCCTGGGTTTCATAAAAACTTCATTCTCAAAAAAAATTTCTCAAAAAATCAGTTCTCCTATTGCGTTTTCTATTCAACCTAAAGATTACAAATCGGCTCGTTCTATTTATATGTATTCCAGGCAACAATGACATACAAAGACAAGCAATCGCAAAGCTGATGATGTGGAAAAAGCCACATTCTTAATTTGACTGCTTCGAGAATGATTCAATGAAGTGATTCAAGTTTAGTCGATAACTGATAAAAACTTTGCAATTATCCTGTGATTGTAATACAACTAATGATATATTACCCGCGACCTTTAGTATTGTAGGTTACTATGCTAAGCCCGACACCACAAGGAGGCCCCTTAAATGGTTTGTATTATAGTTATTAATATGGTTGAATTGTTTGGTTTTTATAGCGTACGAGTCTTTCAGAGACCATCTTTTAAAAGAAAACCTAGGCGAAACACTCAAATAGAACCTCTATTTTAGACCGAATGTGTTGACGGTATTGGCAAGCTCACGGTTAACAGTCACTGAAACCTACATTGTAAAAATATATGTGTATACTTAATCTTTACAGATTAATTGAATGAACTAAATTATTTCTATCTAATCATAAATATACTCTATGTACTGGAAGATCTTAATTATGTAAATGATAGAATGGTGAAATACTCCTTCTAAAATTCTTTTTTTTTAAATTAAAACAATTACATTAATTTGCCAACGTTTCGGAATATTCGTCCCTCTTCAGGGCTCATTTCTTCTTTATGATATAGTATTCTTTACCTGACGATTTTTGGTGGCTTGGTCTATCTATTTCTATATTACAGCTTATATTCCATTACATTGTAAATTGGTCAATTTTATAAAAAAAAGATTGTTCACATGTCTTACACTTTTTTGTAATAGATAGTGTGACAATAATAAATGTAGTAAATGTAGGTGGCAGAAAAAAGTGTAAGACATGTGAACAATATTTTTTTTATAAAATTGACCAATTTACAATGTAATGGAATATAAGCTGTAATATAGAAATAGATAGACCAAGCCACCAAAAATCGTCAGGTAAAGAATACTATATCATAAAGAAGAAATGAGCCCTGAAGAGGGACGAATATTCCGAAACGTTGGCAAATCAATGTAATTGTTTTAATTTTTAAATAAAACAATTTTAGAAGAAGTATTTCGCCATTCTATCATTTACATAAATTATGTCTCTGCAACAAGACAGACGAAGTAGAACGAACGATTTAAGTTCTCAAACAAGAATAGAATCGGCCGCCTGCTGCGATAACTACAATGATCGCCCGAGGTGTTAGTTAGTTGGAGTATGTTAGTTGTCGGCGCAATAACACAAGAACTTGTTACTGTTAATGAGATCTCCGGGTGCCCACGTCTCAATAGAGAGCAGGGAACAAAGAGAAGACAGTAAGAAGAAAGTAACGAGTATCATTCTCTATATCAAATACCTTTGTTTACTGTTTCATTAGTACAAGATAGTACCTAATTTAACTGTTCTTAGCTGGCGTTCATTATTAAAACTGACAAAGTTATTAGCAAATTTTTCAAAGTATTTGCAGGCAGTGGCGTTCCTAGAGAATGTTGTGTTCAAGGCGGATATATTTTAGATGTCCACAAAGAAAAGGCAAAAATAAAACAACACAAGATCTTGTTGAGAGATAAAACTATAACTATAAAATACACTAGAAAGTAGAACTATCGAAATCATCCCTCAAATAAAAACCCATACAATAATTAAAACTCACGTCCTGTCCGAAGGACGGCATAGCAAAGGATTTTTTACTCCTTTTAAAAATTCTAAATCCTATTGCCACCTCGAGACGCGAACCCGTGATCTTTACTATTCCAGATTGCTATGCTAACCACTACACCACAGGTGATCCCCTTAATTTTTATTTATTTATACTTTTGAAATTTAAAAACGTTTTGACAACAAATATATGAAGTAAATATGATGGTATTGAAATGAAGAAAAGTTAATGCCATGGAGAGGTATGCAGAGAAACTACCCATTGGTAGGTAGCACTCACTAGTATTTTTATAAGGTCTCGATAACGCCTTCTTTTCAGATACCAAGGATGATATTCAGGAATAGAGAGGAAGCAAGGTTGGGAAAAAATAGTTTTGGATGGAGCGGGAGTTTATCATGAAAGAACTGGTACATGGAAGGAGTCTTAAGGAACTTTTAAGTCTTATTGGATGACTTTATTTGTTGCAACATCAGGAACTCCTATACAATTAATTAGTATGTTCATATTTTTTTTTTCTCAATGAAATTCTCAAGTTATTCGTTTCGATTAAAAATAAAATATAATTGAAGAGAAAAGGTTGACACGGCTTCAACTGACCCCACGCTTCGACGGAGATGGAGAGCACCCGGATTCAATCGTGTCCGTGGGCAATATTTTTTTTCTAATGCACTTTTTTAAAGATTATAAAACAATTATTTAAAAATAATCATATTATTTCTCAAGTCCTATGTTTTTTGTCGATACGCCATTAATTCATTAATACTTCATCAAATTTCATAAATGAGGCATCATTTTAAAGATTTACTTAACTTCTATATGGTGTCAATCTTTTAAGGTTTTCAAGGAGAACATTTTCGGTCAAATACATTTTTTCGATTAACCCCTTCGTTTGCGAGTTGTAAGCGGTCAGTTGTAAGTGGCGTTTTCCAATGTGCGCTCTTTCAGTACCATCTATGTTTATGTGAAACAAATCCACCAAATAATCACAGATGACCATATCGTAACTTTAAACGTATGGTTCAAAGAGGTCCTGTAAATACTATGTAAATATGTAAATACCTTCAAATTATGTTTCAAAAAATAAATAATCTACAATTTAAACACATCTATTCTTTACTTCAACCCTCGCCTATGCCCATGACGCACTAAATACACACTATACGATACTAAATATTTGGTGTTTACTTTAATTAAGTGGGATTTAAATAGGTTAGGGTGTGAATGGGGGAGTATAAAACTAATTTTCAAAAAATAAAATAATCTATTAAAAGTACTCCATGTAAAGTGGGTCTATAATGAGTCAGTGCAACTCCCCACCTTGACTCCTAATGTTTACATAAAAAATGTAACACAACTACGTAAATATTTTTAGATTTGCCCTAAATATTTTTGTAGAAAGGTCAGTGTAATGCAGGAAAAATTTGACCACAATGATCAGAACCACATCAGCAGCACCGTAAAAAAAAAAAATCTGGTGCGTGCGCGCAACACACAACTTTCACTTACCAACTTAGTTAGATTAGAAATTAATGCGTTTTGTTAATTGCCACTTCTAAAATAAACAGAACGGACAGATGAGTAGACAAATGAACAGAAAATTTTGATGACATGTTGGCTATCACATCTTTGGCATATAAATACATCAAATACCCAGTTTGATCAAAAGAGTTAAAGGCGTTTTTGAATTAAAAAAAAAAACACGTGAAAATGATATAAAATTTATTAAGTAAAGTCCCCCCTCCGGTTAATCAATTTTGATGAAATGTTGGCTATCACATCTTTGGAATATACATACATCAAATACCCAGTTTGATCAAAATCGTGAAAGCTGTTTTTGAGTAAATAAAAAAAACACGTGAAAATGATACAAAATTTATTAAGTAAAGTCCCCCCTCCGGTTGGTCAATTTTGATGAAATGTTGGCTATCACATCTTTGGCATATAGATACATCAAATACCCAGTTTGATCAAAATCTTTAAAGCCGTTTTTGATTAAATAAAAATAACACGTGAAAATGATACAAAATTTATTAAGTAAAGTCCCCCCTCCGGTTTATCAATTTTGATACTAATACTCAGTTTAATCAAAATCGTTAGAGCCGTTTTTGTGAAAATCGAAAAAAACGTAAATAGTTATTAAATAAAGTACCCCCTCCTTTTGAGCAATTTTGATGAAATTTATGCTGTTACACACACACACATACACACACGCACACACACACACACACACACACACAAACCATTTAGCGGGACTTGGTTATTTGGACTCAGGGGACCCAAAAACATGTATTTTCGTTGAAAACCGGAAGTCGAAATTTTTCACGGTCGCAATACTTCCACTTACTATATATTTCATATCCAGGTAAGTGAAAGTAAAAATGTATCACTTCTGCGTAAATATTTTTACATTTTCATGTTTTGTAGAAGATCAGTGTAATGCAGGAAAAATTTGACCACAATGATCAGAGCCACATCAGCAGCACCGCAAAAAAACATTGTCGTAACGAGGATTAAACTACTCATTCTTAGTCTAGCTCACACTCCAAACGTAACGGTAGTTTTCAAACTATTATTTACTGATGGATTGTGACCTATCTATCTGGTGTTCCTAATAAGCTCCTAGATCTTTCCGATCCTCTGCCATCATAGATAATGATGTGCCTCCCCAGTTTTAATATGACGGGTGTCTCAAGTCCAAAAGAAAGTAGGATATCCTGGAATCCGGAACTGGAACGTTGGAATATTCCGAAAGGCTCGGGACAAGTAAGTTGTGGAACGGGTTTGACCGACACAAGTAATCGCCCAGTGACGTATGAGCTGCACTGTAGAAATGAACAGTATTCGCACACTATTACACGCAAATACCTCCTGGCATCATTTCCTTACCAAGTTATTCGATCTCGCCGTCCTTCATATACCCTCGAACTCCTTCAGCCCAAATCCTCGGTCCATTACCGCAATAGGCCTTCAGATATATGTATATGTATACCGGTCCACCGAACGTCACCTTTTGAAAGATCTTTCATATTCAGGTCCACATCCGAATGGAATTCTATTCCTCCTTTTATTCGTCATTCCAATACCCTCCCTACCTTCAAATCCCGCCTGTACTATCACTTCCTATCAACCCAGTTTCCCGAAAAATTGTAAATAGAAACTTCCAATTCGGAATCCAAATTTTAAAGCGGAAGTTGTCATTGTTCAATACAAGTTCTATTCATTTTATTTATAGTTATGTATGTACGTGCACATTTAAGTAGTGCAATGCCAGTTATGTTTGCCAATTATTTTTATGTAATGTTATGCTTAATCTTAGCACAAAAAGTTTTCCTTTTAATTTATGTTTATATTATTCTTTCAATTTGTTTTATTTTAATCTTGATCTAAAGCTCTTAAGCCCATAAAATGTATAATATAATTTTGTTCCGAGGGTACTTGTCCCGGAACAATCTAATAAAGAATTTATTTATTTATTTTGTCTCACCGATGTTCGCGTGGGGTACATAATTAACACATTTTCATGTTAATAATTTTATTTTTAGAGAAAAGATTAGTCATATCCGGTATTAGAAACCAGGTCTCCGTATTTTTTTTTTTTTATCTTCAAAAGATAAGGAATGTCCACTTTGCAAAACAGATGAGGACATTATTGCACATATGCTACTTCAATGCCGAATTCTACAAGACTTCAGGAAAAAATATCTCAACCAAATCATCACAGAAAATCTGTCCATCTCTTAAAACCTAGCGAACTCCCTTACAATAGCAGATGGAATTAAAGAAGAAATAAACAAAAGATTATCCTTATTTACCATGCACAGCTTAAGGATGAGGAAAATTCTATTAGACTAAGAGACCCCGAAGAATAAGAAGATATTCTTCATCACTGTTACTACAGTTATATTATCTTATTTAACCATGCAGTACTCTGTAGTTTTTATTATTTTTTTTTTATTAGTTGATTTTACATTACTAAATTTGTAAATAATTACTTTGTAAATATGTAATATGTGACTTATAAATATTAATATTGGCCAACTCCTTGCTATAAGAATTCTTAAAATTAATAAAGATATTCATTCATTCAATTCCGAACATATTCATATAGGAATATGTTCCCCATCATATGTCCATATGTCATATGTCATCATATGTCCGAACATATGACAGGGTGAGCTCCTTCAGTGACATCTATGTCTGTGTACCTCAAACCCACCAACAAACAATTGCAGATGACCATATCGTAACTTCAAACATAGTGTTTAAACAGATCCTGTAAACACGTAAATGCAATGTAAATACCTTCAACTTATGTTTCAAAAAATAAATAATCTACAATTTAAACACACCTATTCTTTACTTCAATCCTCAGTCTGGTCAAATATAGAAATCGTTTATAGGAAACGGACCATATGCCAATTACAAAACAATACTTTTACTAAAGTATCGATTCTCGATACCATAGCACCACAGCTATTATTGATAATAGTATGCTGCTCATACGATTAGAGGATCCTGGGTGTAGAAAAAGGAAAGTAGAGAGGATTGACAATGAGCTTGAATAAGTGTGTCAGTTTTTATCATTAAGCAGTCGGTGCTTGCAGTCCTCCGGTTGGACGAAGGGTTTCTCCTTTGTCTTATAGATGCCTAAGATATCCTAACCATCAATCAGCTAATGACTGACTTATCGAAGGCAATAGGTCATCATCATTGGAACAATGGATCGCATCATGAGTCCAATTGCTCATCGTTAGGAAGCCGTTTCGTTTCGTTATGTTTTTTTATTTATCACAGCTATATACTTTCTATATTCTAATCATCAGTAGGCTTGTCCTACTGTATTCAATATGCATATCTTTATTTCATAAATTTTGTCTCATTTTTTCAAAAACGGCTGTAACGATTTTGATCATACAACGTCGTGCTTAATTGGAATCAAGTATTCTTCATTTACATTGCTGTAGGGGTCACCTATGGTGTAATGCTTAGCATAGCAGCCTACAATACTAAAGTTCGCGGGTTCGCGTCCAGTGGTGGCACTAGGATTTTTTAAAGGGAGTATAAAACTTTGGCTATGCCGTCTGGATATGACGTAAAATTGAGTGTCCTGTGAGATGTCATGTACTCGTTAAAAATCCCTACCCTAATTATACCTGGATAGGCAAAATTTAGGATTCTCGCTGTAGCATCGTCCGATCAGCGTCAGTAGCATAAAGGGTGCAAACAAACAAATGCTACATCGCTGTATTTAGAATATTTTAATCTGTGTCTTGTTCATTTAGCCTTGAAGAAAATCTGTATTGTTCGGTTGAAAAATAGTTTAATACTATTTGTAGGTTTTTTTTGAATTCTTGAATTCGTCAAATATCTATCAATCATCAAAAATTGACTTTAATTTTTTCGATTTTTTGCACTTGAAGCGTTTTCCATTTACTATCCAAATTTAGGTAAGGATTAATAAACAATTAGAATAAATTGGGGTCACCTGTGGCTTCGGGGCAAGCACAGCAGCTTAAAACACTAAAGGTCGCCGGTTCACATCCCAATATGGCCCCAAGATTTTTTTAAAAGAGTAAAAAATCCTTGGCTGTACCGTTCTTCCCATGGGATGTAAAACGGAGGTCCTGTATGATGTCAAGAAGTCTTTAAAGGTCCCTATCGTAGTTATACCAGGATAGGCAAAATTGAGGACTTCCACTGTAGTATCGTCCGATTAGCCTTAGTGGCATAAAGTGACGTAAAAACAAAAAAATAAACTATTAGAATACAAATGATCAGAGGTTAAGAAAACTCGCCCATACCCGGAAGACCCACCCTATAGCAAGCACCAAGACCCGACGACAGGGCGTTGCCTGTAGCGAAGAGATGACTCCCACCTGACCAGAGTGGCTTTCTCTTCCAGAGTGGAGTGCCCTCCATTCCTGGCCCAGTCGGTCAGTTGCTCATTAACGACCTCTTCGTCGTCCGGGTTCTGGTTCGCGGCCGGCGGGGAAGGCTACTTATGGAGGCGTGACATCGATGGAACAATGCTTAGAAGGTGCGGTGCTACATGGACGCTTTTATGGCGGTCAGCTTGTAATTACTCCTATCACCCATACAGCAGGTCGCTGTTAACTGCCTCCAGTAGTCTGACTGATCTAACGTATTAGTTAATAACTATATGGAGCAGCATTATTTACGTGTGAGGCCTTTGGTTCGGATCTGTATGGAGAATCTTGGTGTCGAGACCAAGTTGTTGTTGGTGGAAACGTAGTCTTAGACCCGTTAGGAATCTCCTCCTCACCACTTTTGTTTGTATCTATACGCCCTTCAAAAGTCTCTAGAAGGGGCACCAATGTATATTCGTTGTTTTTTTGAGAAACCCGATGAAGGGGACTAGATAATCTAAGTACACAAAGCAACACAAGTTTTAAAAATGTGACAATATAATAAATGTTATGCCAAACAAATGTAAAATAAAAACAAGGACAGATGTATGTCTATATATAAAAAATCACATTGATGACAATTGGCAATGGGAAAAAAATAACTCAAAGATAAGGTAATTATAATACCAATAATAAAATGTAAAATCCTCTCATATAACATAACTAGCATTCCCGTCGCGGCTTTGCCCGCGAGCCCTTAAAATCAATTCAGTTCAAATCATTATCTTGGTATTGATTTAATATAATATGTTAACTGATGTTAAGGAGATTTAGTAGAATCGGAGCTTCCGGTAGGTGGAATGTTGGAGGGGGAAGTTGCCGGCTCGGTAGAAGAGAGGGAGACGTGCAATGGAGAGAGTTCACTAAAACCACCAAAACGAAAAATTGCTTACTCGTCGTGAACGTTTCATTTTTCGGCTTTAAAACATGACCCCGTAGGGGCTTTCGAGTTAAACTCGTCGTATCAAGATCTTTAAAATGAGTCCAAATTAGACATTTTTTCTCGAAGTGCAAAAATAGTTGTCCGTTAGAGTTAAACGACAATGTCTCCATTTAAACGCCTTAGGGGTTACATTTTTTAAATTCCTTTCTTAGTGGTTACCTACATCACGTTTAATATCTAAATTACTAAAGTTTCTATCATAAGTAGTTTTTGCTCTGCGTTGATTCTGTCAGTCAGGACAAAGCCTCTTATATATATGGAGAAGAGATCGAAATAAACACGCACCATCCCTAATCATGGGAATCACAGTGTGCATAATTTGATTAGCACTAATATTTAAATAATCAGTAGCCATATTTTATGTGAATGCCTATTTTAATAATATTGTCACGTTAAATCGATATTCAAATAAAAAACATATGGTTTAAAATCTCAACAATAGATTTCCGTTAGAGTTAAACGACAATTTCGCCATTTAAGCCCCTTAGGGGTTACATTTTTGAAATTCCTTTCTTAGTGGTTACCTACATCGCGTTTAAAATCTAAATTCCGAACTTCAAGTTTCTATCATTAGTAGTTTTTACTCTGCGTTGATTCTGTCAGTCAGGACAAAGCCTCTTATATATATGGAGAAGAGATCGAAATAAACACGCACCATCCCTAATCATGGGAATCACAGTGTGCATAATTTGATTAGCACTAATATTTAAATAATCAGTAGCCATATTTTATGTGAATGCCTATTTTAATAATATTGTCACGTTAAATCGATATTCAAATAAAAAACATATGGTTTAAAATCTCAACAATAGATTTCCGTTAGAGTTAAACGACAATTTCGCCATTTAAGCCCCTTAGGGGTTACATTTTTGAAATTCCTTTCTTAGTGGTTACCTACATCGCGTTTAAAATCTAAATTCCGAACTTCAAGTTTCTATCATTAGTAGTTTTTACTCTGCGTTGATTCTGTCAGTCAGGACAAAGCCTCTTATATATATAGAGATTATTGTGATAAAATATTCATAAGTATAAATTTAAAAAATATAGATAACCCCAGAGGATGGGCCAACAGCCCGAAACGTTAGGATAGTCAAATAAAATTCAAAACATATATGGCAGATACTCCTTCATTAAAAATATCCGAAAAATAAACACTCTTCCTCACTATAGTGTAAAAAAGAACCAAGTAGTTTTTTTTTATTTAATTTATTTTAGTTTATTTGCTTAACATCGTTGCTTTAGGTGTTTGAAAGTGCCCTCTCCGTTTGACCAATGTTGATGGAATTTTTGCTCTCACGTCGCGGGCATATTAATACACCACATATCCATTTTTGAGGTTCGTACGGTTTATAGTTTTTGAGCTAGTCAGTTCATGAACACACACAAACACCATTTCGCGAGATTTGGTTATTTGGACTTATGGGACCCCAAACGTGTAGGTATTACCGTTGAAAACCGTTAGTCGAAATTTTTCACGATCGCAATACAATCCCTTTCTATATATTTCATACATAGGTAAGTGAAAGTAAAAACCCAATCGACACCTAAAAGCATATAAAATAAGAAAAGATAAAAATATGTAAAACAATTAACAAACAATTCGATAAATAAAATGTATAACACATAAAATAAATAAATGACTAACACATAAAAAAAAAAGAAAGCGTAACCATAAATTGAAGTATAGATGCTTTATTGCTTGCTTTATTATGCTTGGTGTTTTATTGCGTGCTTTATTAATGTTGATGTGCGTGATATATTATTTTCAAAACGTTATAAAAATGTTATTGAGGTAGGATGGAAGCGCACTTGTGAGTGCCTCTTCGTGAGCTCTTGATAACCTCAGACGATGTCCTTTAGTAGCTGCTAATGCGTGACGGAGGATGAAGAACTGATGAATGAAGTTTGGACTTGTGGAGGGGGGGGGGGGGAGGTGAATCTAGAACCGAGAGTTTTTCTTAAAGCCAGTGCCGTTAGGATGAGAGGATTAGAAAGTAATGCTGATCTTAATGGCAGTCCCAACCTTCTTAGATGTCATTATTATTTTTTGATTAGCTGTGAAAAAATTAAATATATAAAGAAGATAAAAAAGTATAGTTTCCCTAAAAACTATTGTTTCAATAATAATACCTATAATTCTTTGTCATAAACTAATTATTTGAGAAAAAGTTCTAACCTGGGATCACGTGTATAGTCACCATAGCAACCAGTAATACCAAAGGTCGAATAAAATATCCTTGGCTAAGCCGTCCCTCGGATAGGACGTAAAATGGAGGACTCGAGCCTATATGATACTACTCGTTACTCGTTAAAGATCCTTATCCTAATTATACTTGGATAGGCAAAATTCAGGACTCGTCCGATTAGCGTTAGTGGCATAAAGTGACGTTAAACAAACAGACAATATCAAATAGTTCTTACTAAAAATAAACGATTGACCGTAGCCGGGAATCGAACCCGGGTCTCCGCAACCCTATTGCGATGCTTTGTTAACTTGATAACAAGGCCAAAAAAAAATAAAATAAAAAATGTTAGCTTGTGTTGCTATGTTAACCACTACATCACAGGTGACTCCATTGGTTAGCAGTGAATTAACCCTAAGACTTCAATTGATAATGCCTATTTATTTACCCTAAATAACACTGTTAGAGTTAAGATTTTTCAAGCAATGATTTTACTTTACTCTTATTATTTTCTAATGATTCATTGGTATTTTATTTTTTATTTTTTGTTTTTTTGTAAAATTGAAGTTATTCTAAATTATCCCCTTCACCTGCTCCACTACAACCCACGGAGGTCATAGGATTCAATACTATCTATTGTAATTTTGTTTCTTGGACGTTGTGCAATTCATTTGCAAACAGCCGTTGTGAAAGCAAGTGAATAGACCGAGATCACGCTTAACCACCAACTATTTCTTAATCGTTTCCAATTTATAACTCGTCCCCTAATTTCCTGGGATTAAATTTTTCTATATCCTTTAGTAGATCTATACCATTAGGTAGGAGCAATCACCAGAGCAACTTATTTTTTCTTAATTTAATTTATTTAAAAGACTACGTTTCGGCCACACGGTCATCTTCTAGTCTCAATCTGTCAATTTAGTAATATGCTAATATTATACATTATGTCGTCCAATGAAGTAGTTTGGAGTAGTTAAATGTTGGGACCCTTTCAGTTAAGTTGTTAAAAACGTTTTGACAAGGTGTCACCCGTGGTGTACTGGTTAGCGTAGCAACCCACAATACTAACGTTGCGGCCCTAGGGCTATGCCGTCTCTCGGATAGGACGTAAAATGGAGGTCCCGAGCCTGCACGATGTCAGATACTCGTTAAAGATCCCTATCCTAATTATACTTGGATAGGTAAAATTTAGTACTCCCACTGTAGCATCCTCCGATTAGCCTTATTTTCATAAAGTGACGTTAAACAAACTATTTGACAATACTATAAAATGGTGAAACCTATTCTATTTAAAAAAAAAAATTAATGAAGCAATAGTGTATAATATTGTTGACTAAATAAGAATGAAAAATTACAAGTATAGGCAGTTTGAGACTAGCAGATGGCAGTGTGACCAAAATGTCTTTTAATAAATGAAATTAATAAAAAATAAATTGTCATGTGATTGCCCCTACCTAGTAGTTTAGATTTACTAAAATCAATAGAACACTAGGTATTTCTGCCTGATTAATTAATTAAATAAGATTATTAAATATACCGAGGCTGAGTGTGCCCGAATAACTATTCTGTATTAAAGTTATATCCGTTATTGCTAGAATATTGCTTACTGCAAACTAGGGTTCCCAATATCCTCTAACATGGACATTATCCACGCCAAAAGAAGCTGTCAGCACAGTTTCTCACGGCCTCCTCCATTTCGTGAATAACTAGATCCTACGGGATAACTAGATCCTCTTCTCCTCTCGTTGAAGAAGAAATTGAAGGCAGCGAAACCGCGAAGATTGGCCATTCAGAAATCCACACACCTAGCATAATGTTTAAAATATTACAAGAATAACGGTATACTTCATAAAGAGGCTTAATAATAATTATTACTAGCTAAGCCCGGCTATAGTTAGCTGTGACTAACTGTAATATGAAGTTTTAGCGAATGGTGTGGTGGAGTGGTTTGCCTAGCAACCTATAATACCAGGCGTCCTGCGGTGGCCCTAGAATTTATAAAGGGAGTAAAAAGTATGGACGGTATAGCTAAGTCCATAAACTTATTTGAGAATTACGTTCTAACCTGTGATCACGTGTATAGTCACCATAGCAACTAACAATACTAAAGGTCGCGGGTTCGCGTCCCACGGTGGCACTAGGATTTTTTAAAGGAAGTGAAATATCCTTGGCTAATAATCTTCTTAAACAAATCTTGATTGTTATTTCTTTGTCTCCACATAAATTAAGACATATAAGAGTCAGGTAGATCTCTATTTGTAGATTAAAACAGAAGGGGAGAGCGGGGTTGGTTGGCAACAGTTTTCACTTTTTTGATTGTTGAGTCGTTCCTGTTAATATAATCCCAATGGGGCTGATACCACTGTAAACTCCAAGTATTAGCGTACTTCAAGTATTTTTTTTTACAACATAATATTTAATACTAAGATCATAGAAAATTGAAGATTTCGTCAATCCAGAGTATGCCAACTAACCCCCTATGTGGGGCAGGAAGGCCTAGAAGGTGGGGTTGTTTAGCCATCTCATTCAAGTACTGCCTGACACATATTATTGTTATTAAAAGCTGCACTATAATGGTATAATAATTATGAATTTTTTTTTAACAGCTTTTAAGGGAAAATAGATAGAAGTTTAGACTGACGTCACTTTCTGCATAAAAAAAATTGCTCTCCTCCTCCTTGCTGGAACTAAAGACAATTGTTAGTTTCACCTAAGTTTATGTTTACCTTGCTTTTGTGAATAGCTAGTGCGCCAACAAACCTCAGTTGAAGAGAGCCAACTCACCCCAGGAGAGATCATATGACATATGACATGATCATATATGACATGATACGATCATATGACATGATCATATCAGGACAGGGGGGAACAATCAAACAAGAAACTGGTTAGTCGAAAGGTTAGGTTTTTCAAAGGTGTTTGGGGCTATGTGAACAGAATCGGAGTCAAATGTTTTTCCATGCCTTAAAACCAACTTTACTGAAATTATAAAAATTTACTTACATGTAGTAAAATCAATCAATGAAGCACACCCTTATCTACACTGTCAGCATCGGATTGAAAACTCATGACAAGACTCCCGAGGTCGAGCGGGTCACGTGGTACAATGGTAGGGCCTTCACAACAGGTGTGACGGAAACTATAAGCCAATGGCCAACCTACCCCATTGCCAACCAACCCCGCTCTCCCCTACATTAGAACACACCCTTGTTCTATGTAAAATATAATTTTCTTGCAAAAACAGAATTGGCTTTTTTTTTCAGAAATTTCTTGAGCTAATTTCAACAGACCCATTTTTATTATCACTGAAATTACAATATTATCACTGAAATTAAAAATTAAGGCTATCAGTGTTTATAACCAATACAGATTGTTGAAAGTAACCGTTTACTAAAAGTAACTGGATACGGTTACTTATAAAGTAATAAAGTAACTGTAGGTGGTTTTCGCAAACAGACCCAAATATCTATAGGCGGGCGCAAGCGACGGTGCTGCTACTTTACAGGAACTAGAGAAATAGGGATAGAAGCCGGTCCATTACCTGGGATTCATAGGGTTTTTGGCGTTTTTAATTTATTTTTCCATAATTAAAACCCGATTGAGCAAAAAATCATTTGAAAAATGTCTAATAGGTATTGCTCGGTCCCTCAGTGTTCAATTAAAAAATCAAAAGACGTGTCATTCTATTTATTTCCAAAAAATAAAAAGCTTCTTAAAGAGTGTATTGTAAAATTAAGAATAGATAAGCCTCTTTCGAGATATATGACGATATGTAGTCTTTATTTAAAAGAAAGTGACTATATTTATCCAGGTAAATATTAGTATTTGACATTTTATTATTCCAAAATGTTAATTTTATGCAAATAACATTGAGACCATAGTGTCTTATTTGTTTTTCTTTTTTAATTTTCCCCATTTTTGTCTTACATCCGTTGTTCTTAATTGTTCCAAGTTTTCAATGCGAAGCCTGAAAGTTTTGACAAATAAATAAATAATATGACAAAGAATCAAAGCTGTCATAACAGTAATTGTATGAATAGGTAATTAATGTTATTACTAAACGAAAAACGTAGAGTAAAGTTACAATGATGTGTTTGCATTTACCAGAACTACCAGCTTTACACGTACAATGACAAGAAAATTGCTTATTATTATTAATAAATTTGATTTCCACTTTTATTTGATGGGGCAGTCCTTTTAAGATTGCTAGTTTGAAGGCACAAGGCTTGCAAAATAACTGTTTTTTTTACTTTTAGATATTATTCCACATGTTATTATGTGGTTTGCATGAAGGATAGCCTGCCCTTCAATTAATGGTCTTTTAAAATTACCAAATATCTCTATCACATCAACTGTCTATCCCCGTTCTTTCCGACATTTTGCAAAACTACTAGCGCACCCTATAGTCGATTGCGCCCGCCTATATAAGTTTTATTTTCCAAGAACATACGAAGGCATTCTTCCGCTTGTCCCACTTTTAGTTGATGCAGTGCTAAGTGAGAAAGATGAAAGCTCGTTCCCGAAACACTCTCCCTCGTGTTACTGTGCAGGCTTGTTCTACGAGTTGTTTTGTATTTTAGGAGGAAATACCGACAACGACATCACGAAAGAGCTATGTCGTCTCTAAAGAGTTTCTTTTGAGTTCAAGTTAAAGAAAAAAAACCGGTCCCCGAAAGAGAAAAGAAGAACCCAGTAACCTGGAAATAGCTTTAGTCACCTTCCGATTTAATACAAGTTTTACCTTACTAATATTTAAGTGTTATTATTCCGTTAATAACCGCCTTTATTTGATAAATTAAATATTTTTCGATTGATTAAATATTTTTTATTTTTCGAGTCTTTACAATATAAAGCTTACACTATAAAGACTCGATGAAAATACTTTATACGATAAAACTAATAAGTAATAAAGTAATTTAATAAATAAACACACAAAATAATATTCATTTATGATTAAAACAATAATAATTTATAAGAAATCAATTAACCTATGGTTTAACAATTATTTACTTTATTATGATTTTAATTAATCCAATCTTAATTTGTGGCTCACCACCAATTTTAAATTATTTTTAAATAATTTATTTTTTGAAGAGAAAAGATTTGGCTCCGCCGGGAGTCGAACCCGGGTCTCCTGCGTTACATGCGAGGATGCTAACCGCTACACCACAGAGCTCGGCTCAAGGCACAGCAAATCCTTCCTCTTCACTGATACCTACTCCCCCTATCTCACAAGTTTTGTGAGTAGTAGCGGGAGGTGGACAATTTTTGTCCAATTTATGATGCTGCTGTGGTGTAGCGGTTAGCATCCTCGCATGTAACGCAGGAGACCCGGGTTCGACTCCCGGCGGAGCCAAATCTTTTCTCTTCAAAAAATAAATTATTTAAAAATATTATGATTTTAAATAACTGCTCAAAACATTTTCAGTGCTTCAGTTCAGCGCTGTCAGCTACTAATGCCATTATATTACAATAATGTTATTCATACAAGAAACTATTGTCAAAATGATAATGTCGTGATGTGCAACAACTATTCTTATAGGGTACCCATTAGCTATAACTAACGTTACCAGGGAGCATACAAAAGTTTCAAAACAACTCTTACGATCTCATGGCAACCTACCATACTAAAGGTCGCAGGTTCGCGTCTCACTGGGATTTTTGAATATTGGTTTAACATCCTGGCCGATTCCGTCCCTCGGATAGGACATTAAATGGTGGTCCCGAGCCTCTACGATGTGAGGTAGGTACTTGTTAAAGATCCCTTTCTCTAATTATACTTAGATAGGCAAAATTTAGGACTCCCAAAGCAGCCGATTAGCCTTAGTGGGATAAAGGGACGTTAAACATAATCATCTTCAGATCCTGTTGTACCGCTTACTAGCAGTGTTGAGGGTGTCCACTGTAGAGTCTGGACCAGGTAGACCTCTCCTGCACCATCTCTCTTCTCCTCCACTCCAGTCCCCGCTTCTGGAATGCCTCTCTGACCCCGTCTTCCCAAGTTATCCTGGGTCTTCCTCTGGCCCTTCTTCCCTCCACCCGAGTCTCGTAGGTTCTCCTAGCAATCCTATCTTCATCCATCCTGTTCCTCCAGGATTGCTTCGGCTGGTTTGACATCGAGATTGGCTCGGATGGTAGAGTTTCTGATCTTGTCCCTCCTTATTTTATTTTCCACTTTGCGCAGGTACCTCATTTCCATAGCCTGGATACGGCTCCTGTGTTTTTATGTGAGGGTCCAGGATTCTGAGAGTATGAAAGTATGGGAAGGAATGTTGATTTGTAAACTGAGATCTTTGTCTTCTTGGAGACCTCTCTTCTATTGAGGAAACCCTTCTGAACCGCCTGGAACATTCTCCTTGCTGCTCCCACTCGCTACTCCAGTTCTTCCTCGATGTAGCCTTCGTTGAGATGAGCCCCTAAGTATTTAAAACTCTTGACGTTAAGCAACGTCCTAATAATTGACTGTAACCTTCCGGGCGGTTCTAGAACATTGCACACTAACAGAAATAAACATCTTTTTCTGTTATTATTTTAACATTGAACGTATAGCGCCAACATGAATAAGTTTTGAACATATAATTCAAACATGAAGTGCAAGTATAGGTTTTTTATACATATACGAGTGGGCGTGGGTTAGTGTTGAACCTTAGGGGGGGCTCGAAATAAAAACTTTGAGAACCTCTGACTTATTCCTCTGATCCCAGAAGTCCCACTTATTGTTCAGATAACTTTGCCCTAAATTGTTTTTCTTGAGGCCTAGTAAGTCTATCTAGGACTCGTAGGCGTATACTAGGTCTGCTTTTTGGGATCCCACAGACAGGACGTGTTCGTAAAATATTCCGAGCCGCCATATTAGAACACATAATATTTCAAGATTGTACATTTCATGACTGATTGGATATTTTAATGCGTCGAAAACAGAGACCGTAAATGTTTAATATATACGTATGTTAATTATTGATGAGGCAGTGGATGCGAGACTAACGGGCGGTGGAGCAGGAAGTCATGGCCAGCCAGATCTAGGCCGGGTCAAGGTCAGACTTTCTCCGGCTCCTGTCATGGCGGCCCGCATAGTTCGCGTCATCTTAATCCTTTATAATACTTTTCAAAGTTTGGGATACTCATTAGATAGAAGAAGATAGAAGATAGAAATATCGTTTATTATTTGAAAAAATTATTTAATACAAAACAAAATAAGAAAATACTAAGACGTAAATAGACAATGGACGCAAGTCCGTCTGTCGAGATATCCTAGCTTGTTATAAATATAAATAGGTTGCAAATATATAACAATAACAGAAGATATGTGATAAGTGGTAGTAATAAAAGCCAAATAATAAAAGAAAAATTATTTCATATTGAACTGAACTGACATATGTACATACTGAAAAACTCCTCATATATAAATGACCAAATTATAAAACTAGCTATTGGAGACTTTTTCCTCTGCTGTGTTGGGGAATCTATTCCTACTGGTTATATTCGTGAGTCATATCTTGTCTATATTTTGTTGCAATTTTTAGATACAGAAATAGATGTTGGTTGCATTTCTCGTTTAGGATATCTACGGTTTCTTCCATATTCAGAGACCGTTTTCCAAAACAGTTAATCCTGATTTCATTTAGAATGGGGCATGTTGAGATAAAGTGGAAGGTGTTTTCTATTGTATTGAGGTTGCACATGGTACAATTATTTCTTTTGTTCATTGCGGGTAAATAGTTGAGGTTCAATACTCATTATAAAATTAAAATTTTAATAATTTTCGTCTCAAGATTTCATACAATCTTCCAGAAGCTTTCAAAACATTGATTAGAATAAGAAAACTTTCGTTGAGTTGGGTGAAAGATCCAAATATTCTGTTGCAAGAAAATTAGGGTCTTTTGTACAATAAGCATACACTTTTCAAGAACTAGTAACAGTTACTCATTTTATTATTATTGTTATATTTTTTCTTAGAAAACATGTGTTACTTTACTAAACTCTAGGTTGTGTTTACAAAACAAGATAAATGCTTGTTTATAAAAAAGAAAATAACTTTATTTAATAATGAACAAAATAAATCATGCTGAAGGTGGCCTAGGGGCCCGGTGTGGCTGTGCGGTAAAGCGCCGTACTCCCATGCCGGAGCTGCGGGTTCGAGTCCCGCCCTGGGTGGTGCTTTTCTTTCGTAGGAGAAGTATCACCCAGTGCCATGGGTGTTAGTATGGGCAGCATAGGGCTTCAGTGGAAGCCTTAAAGTCCCCCAAAAAAAAAAAAAAAAAAAAAAAAAAAAGGTGGCCAATATTCAAACATTGAATGCAATATTATATGAAATAGGTCTTCCTTCTCATATCTTCTTCTCCACGCAAATTCACACAAATATGAATCCAATAATGCCCTACTTGTTCCGCATTCGATCTTGTTCCTTCGCTTCAAACTAGCCCACAAAGACTCAATTCTCTGTGTGTGGGCTCCAGTAATGGGATCTACAAAGTTTTCACTATCATGTCCGATTACACTTCCAAATTGGCCTTCTGTTGCTTCTATAATAAATTTTCATTTTATGAAGTCTGGAGCACTTTTTCTCAGAATGGATTAATCCCTTCTTCTGAAGAAACCGGACTGAAACTTTCTCATTAGATAGTAACTGGCTTAACTTAAGCAAATTCATTGTTAGTCTTTTTCATGTAAATCTGATAAATGAATGCGTTTAAATACAGAATTAGGTTAGAGGTGAATCATATGTTCCAAATAATAATAAAATGAGTAACTGTTACTAGTTCTTGAAAAGTGTATGCTTATTGTACAAAAGACCCGAAAATTATAGTGTATTGAAATTCAGTCTTTTTTTAACACGAATTGGCCAGTAAGGACCACTCGAAAATCTTTGGTGTTTCCCCCTCACACCATTCCCTTCCTCGTCTCTCCTTCCTACTCGCAAGATCCACAGCCCCTTTTAATAGTTTTATATACCCCCGCCCATACATTTATAGCTGCAGAATTTGTCGAAAATTTTCTTTTTTGTCTTTCATTATTCATCCTGATCATATGCCCGTAGAACTTCAGTCTTCTGGTCCTGACGATTGTTCTAAATCTTCCAAATTTCTTTAATGGATTTTAGCCTGTACCATTCTTGCGTTAACTTCGGCTCGGTGAATTCTCCTCAGAATAATCAGAATTTTCTCCAGTATCGGAAGACTGACTGTTTTCATACCTTACAGGTCTTACTAGTGTACAGCAATGTCTTATTTATGCATTTGAGGACAAGTTTTTCTGTTATAGAAATTTCCAGTGTCCAAGTTCAGTCTTTCTTCCATGGTTCCAAGTCCAGTTTGGCTATTCTTTCTTCAATGGATGACATATCCGTTCCGTTATTACATATTATCTCCCCTGGCTATTTAAACTTTTCTGTGATCTTTATTTTCTCATAGTAAGTTTGTTTGTTATTGATAATTTCGAACGTCTGTCGAGTAACCTAGATAACATTCCAAATGTTATCTACTATTTACAAAGTACTAATACGACCAGTATGGACATACGGGATAGAACTATGGGGTTCTGCAAAACCCTCAAACATCCAACGAATTCAGTCATTCCAGTCCAAGGTATTGAGGAAAATAGCAGACGCAGCATACTATGTGACAAATGACTTACTGCACAAGGACCTGAATATCCCAACAGTTATCGATACAGCCACACAATTCTACAAAAACTTCCACCAAAGACCAACATTTAACACGAACCCCTTAGCACAGACACTAACATCAAACATAAACCCTTACATTCCACCCCGACGACTTTTGAGGCGGTGGCCGAGAGATATGCTAACTTAGTATTTAGTATGTTAGCAATTCATCCAATAGGAATTCAACAAATTTGCTTAGGGCTAATTTGCAGATTGCAAATCACACAAAATGACATAATAATAATATTTGTACACAAATAAATTTTATCATATTTTGTGTTCAATAATTTCTGCCATTTCATAAGCGATCTGTATTCCCGTTTTGTTGGATATTTCTTTTCAGGGCTTTAACCTGTTTTCTTTAATATTTTTTTTATTTTTGAATAATTACTTAATAATTTTTAAATCTTATTTTAGGAAGAGAAAGGATTGACCACTGCCGGTTATCGAACCCAGGTCCAGGAGGATGCAGAGGACCGAGGTTCGAATCCAGGCCGAAGTCCATCATTCTCTTTCAAAAAACTTATTTGAAAATTATACTAGTTTTTTAAAATTCGAATCGTAGATAAGCTTGTAATGGATGGGCCAAACCTATTGTCAAATGGACTGTGTAAAAAAAACACTAGATCGTGCCGCTGTTGCAATACGTACGTATACCTACTTTTTAACCTGAACGTTACGTGTTCGAATACCGGGTACATTTAACTACGCCATTAATTCGAATCCCGCTCCCACAGAAAGGGAAAACCCCGCGTGGGATATGCTATCCGAGATAGGATAGGGGTGTGGATTTTAGGGAGATAAATTACAAGGACGCGGCATGGCCGAGTGGGCAAACTCTTTACGAAGATAACAAGTTCAAAACCCGGAGCCATGGTACATTTAACACGCGTAATACTCGGCATGGTAAAACCCCCTATAGCCTAAACGGCGAGGAAGGTGAGGACAAAAAAAAAAAAAAGAACAATAAATGAAGCCTTTACTTAACTTATTCTTTTTTAATGACGACTATTTGAATTGTAGAATATTCTTTTACTACAGTCGATATTAATTAGCGTTTTTTATCCTTATTCCTTTTCTTTTTCTAACTTTTTTTTGACATTTTTTACATCACTATTTCATAATTAAACCTAGTTTCGATGAGCAATAATATCGTGTATCGATATTTTTGAAAAAGTGTATTATCGAAATATAGTATAGGTACTTACGTATTAAAGTAATATCCTTATTGGACGCAATTAAGGGTTCTGTCGGCGTATCTGGATACAAATATCTCAAAGATAGGCACTTAATACTGATTTTATTACGATAGACATTACTTCATTTTCTACATTCATTACTTCATTTTCTACGTCTTATAAAAAAACGTATTTATCAACATAAATACAGTATTTCCACGCGTAATTCGTCTACATCTAAATTAGCAGAACATGCCATTGCCCACAACCATTCCTTCGACTTTGAGAACCCCTCCATACTAGCTACTGTACCTAACCATGATAAACGACTCCTCTCAGAATCCATTTTCATCCATCTAGAAAAAAATAACCCGGTAAATCACAAAACAGATAAAGAGATAATTTCATCCACTTATTCTAACATCTTCCGCATCCTCAAATCCTAGTTTTGATTTCATAGGTACCTGCAATTATCTCTGTACCTCTTGTACTATTATTATTTTTTGTATTGTATGCTTCTTTCTGAATGTTTTCCTAATTTTTATGCATTGTTACATTATGTATTATCTCATTTTTATGTTATTATTGAGTCCAAACATAAATATTTGTACACATTACTATCTATTTTGTTAGTTTTTAAATATTTTTGTTCACTCAGTTGTCATGTGCCTTCACTTCAAAAGCGTTGGATTTTCCCGTCATAAACCTTTGAAGTCGGCAAACTAACCCCCTACCTCTCACCTTATTTTTACCTTTAGTCTTAGTATAGTAGTCACCTGGACTCAGTAGGTAAACATCAGATTCCATTTTATCTTGTTAACCAGCCTCTTATTTTAATATTCATGTATAAACCATCTTTTATATTATTATCAATTCTGTAATGTATCCATTTATTGTCACCCTCTAGCATAGATACTCATATATTTGTTTTCTTTTAGCCCTGATGAAGATCCACAAGTTGGATCGAAACGTTGGCTTACCACAATAAAATCAAAGTAAACTGAAAATCCTGACCATCATTTAACCTATCGTAATTGAAGAACAGTTGACCATCTCTCACCTCTACAATTTTTTTTTATTTTTTTTCGATTTTTACAATTACATCCTTTTTCATTTACATCCCTCAATCGTTATATAAATAACTTATTTATATATTCGTTCTGTCCTCTTCCATTGATTGGAATGTTGGACGCACGAATATTGAAGCGGGTAATGGTCAGGAAATCAGTCAGTGTTTGGCCATACATACAAACTTGAACAATTCGAGTTGTATTTTTAATCATGTGCACATGACTTGGATTCGATCAAAGCTACTTGAATATTCCCATACAAACTAGCGCTGACATATTAAAAAGCCGCGTGCTAATAAAGAAGTGAATTAACCGCCCGAATAGCCGAAGGATAAAGAAGGCAGTGACTACAAAGAAGCGGCCATCTTAGAAGATTTCCATTAGACGCAGAGACAACTAACATAACAAGTAGGACAACGCGAGGCGCGCTCATAACCAGAGCTTGACTATCTGCCGCCAGCGGGAAAATTTATTAATTAGCGCGGGAGTTGGAGCTTGATCTTTCGAGGATCGTGATGGCAGTGGATTATATAGTCCTATTGTATGAGAGCTTTCTTTGTCGAGCCCCACGCATCGATTCTACATTAGTGTCATCTGTTGATATATTCAACTGCTTAAGCTCCATGTCAGAAGTAAGCCCTAGATTTCTATTAACGTATATTTTTTTCAATAAGAGTTCAGAATGTTGCGAGATGTGTCATGATTTTTTTTTTTTTTTACCTGTTTAACTCAATAACCGGAATGTGGGTAAATATTTCGGTCAATGGCCGAATTGAATGAAAATGAAATACCTGCAACCCGATTTGAGAATTTTAGTTTGTTTTAGAGGAATAAGCAAATTCATACAATTTACATTTGTTTGTGGCCATTTCATTTCACAACCCGATGTAAGGTTTATATCATGAAATTTAATAATTTTTATTTTTAAATAATTAATTTATAGTTTTTAACCAATGTAATTAGAAGATAAAACATCACGGCCGGGAATCGAATGCAGAGGACCTGGGTCCGATTCCCTGCCGTGGTTGAATCTTTTATCTCCTAATTACATTGTTTAAAAATTGATGTAAAGTGTGACTTAATAAAAGAAACTAAACCTCGCACATCGGGTTGTGGGTCATTTTACCCACAACGAGCCTTTAACTGTTGAATTTAATCGGAAAAGATGGAAAAAAAAGAGGTATCTTCATTGCATAATAACTTTTAATATTAACACTGAACACACATACAAGAGAGAAGGATGACTAAATAACATCTGTACATTTAATTAACAAAATAACAATTGCTATAGGAATCTTTCAATGAAACATATGACATATGAAATCATTCATAAATTATTTCATATCTCAACAGCCTCCCTCATTGAAAAGATTTCTATTACTTCAGTCCAACATTTTCTAATAGAGTCTTCAATCGGGGTCCTTGGAGGGGCTTGGTTAGGAAGTCCGCTAATTGGTATTGCGTCTCGATCGGCTTGATCTCCATTATTCCATCTTGAACTACTTCACGAATAAAAAAGTGACGTATTCTGATGTGCTTTGTTCGTCTGTGGAATTCTGGATTCTTAGCCAATTTAATAGCAGCCTCGTTGTCGACATAGAGGGCAGGAACCTCAGATAAATCATCTTTGGGTAGCAATTCATCCAATAAACGTTTTAACCAAACCATTTCTTTGGCAGCTTCACTTGCAGCCATTAGTTCTGCTTCGGTTGTCGATATCGCGACACAAGACTGTCTTTGACTAGTCCAAGATATAGGCCCTCCAGCAAAGATACAAATAATTCCAGTGGTAGATCTACCTGTACTGAGATCACCCCCAAGATCTGCGTCACTGTATCCTCTAACCTTATTCCGTTCATTATATTTGTACATAATTCCTATGTCGCGGGTTCCTTTCAAGTAACGAAAAATTCTCTTCACCTTAACAACGTCGTTTGCTGAAGGTTTTTCAAGAGATCTAGAAACCACACTAACAGCATAGGCTATATCTGGCCTAGTTGAGATAGCCAGATACATTAAGGCTCCGACAGCCTCCCGGTAAGGAAAATCAATGGCATCTCCTCTTGATCCACTAATTTCTGGAGTATTCAGAATCGGAGTTGAGACAGCCTTACAATCCTGCATGTTGAACCTTTCTAAGACTTTTCTTATGTATCCCTTCTGGTTGATTTTGATACCATTATTTTCTTGACTTATTTCCAAACCAAGATAATATCCTAGTTCCTTACTGTGAACTTTGAATTCAGAAGCCAAATCATTAAGAAATTTCTTCAAACTGTCTTCACTAGTAGATGCAACCAACCCATCATCAACATAGAGAGCAACTATAAGTTGATCGCTATTTTCATTTTTCATAAATATACAAGGATCGGCATCACTTTGAACAAATTTTAGACTAATCATAAAATCACGGAATCGCTGAAACCAACATCTGGCTGACTGTTTCAGGCCGTAGAGACTTTTTGTGAGTTTGCAAACTTTGCTACTTCCATCACTAAAGCCTTTTGGTTGCAGCATAAAAATAACTTCATTTCGATCCAGTGCACCATAGAGGAACGCAGTCGAAATGTCAAACTGTGCTAAGCTCATTTTTCTGCTGGCAGCCACACTTAAGATGGTCCTAATTGAACTCATTCTAGCAACAGGACTGAATGTCTCGGTAAAGTCTAAACCTTTCACTTGACTAAAACCCTTAACCACCAGCCGGGCTTTGTATTTCTCTATACTTCCATCTGGATGATATTTTATCTTATACACCCACCTACATGGTAGAATTTTTCTACCTCCTGGAGGATCTACTAAAGTCCATGTATTGTTTTCACGGAGTGCTTCCATCTCTACTTCCATGGCTTTTCGCCAATTCTGAGAGTCATCAGACCTCATTGCATCTTCATAAGTCTCTGGAGCATCTGAAAATTGTGTCATTGCCACTGAAACGAATTCTTCAAACCGTGTCGGTGGTCGAAGAGCCTCCCTATTTCTAAGATCCATCCTTGATGATTTATTTTCTTCCTGATCTACATCGCATTCAGCAGGCAACTTATCATCGGCCTCGGGATCTTTTTCTTGATTTTCTATATCATGACCTTTATCGTGATTTTCTTCCTCTTTTTCTTCATTATTTTCATTTGTAGGCAAAATAACCTTAACACTTGATGTTCGTGGGGTCTCATTAAAAATCACATCTCTTGATCTGATGATTGTTTTTCTTTGCGGATTCCAAATGCGGTAACCACCAAAATCGTATCCGACTAAAATCCCTTTGATAGATTTCCTATCCATCTTTCTCCTTTTTTGCTTCGGGATATGAACATAACAATCAGATCCTATTATCCTTAAGTGCTTGATTGATGGTTTTTTATTGAACCACAATTCAAACGGAGTTTTATTTTCCACACCTGTTTTAGCTGACCTATTTAAAATATAAACAGCACTATTAGTTAGTTCTGCCCATAATGCCTGTGGGAGGTTATCCCTCGAATGGAGCATAGCTCTAGCAGCTTCGACAATGGTTCTATTTTCTCTTTCGATGAACCCATTCATTTCGGGGGAATACGGCATAGTTACAAGATGTGTGATCCCATTTTTATTAAGAATTTTCTTCATCGACCTATTGTCAAATTCGCCTCCATTGTCTGACATAAAATTTTGGATTTTGTAACCAACTTTGGAAACGACTTTTAAAAGATCTAAGAATTTCTCAACAACTTCTGATTTTTCTTTTATGAAATATATGAAACGATAACGAGAGTAATCGTCCTTAAATAATACATAGTATCGATAGCCCGAAAACGACGCTTCGAAGGGTCCACATACATCGGCATGGATAACTTCACCTGGAGCGGAAGCTCTTTTCCTTTTACCGAACTTCAATCTGTGAGCCTTCCCATACATGCAGCCCTCACAAACTTCGGAATCTAATTTAACTTTTATATTAAATTCCCTTTCTATTAAAGCTCTAACATGACTTTTATTTTGATGAGCCAGGCGCTCATGGTATAATTGCAATGTGTCCCGATCAGACAAAACAGAATTGACATTACTGTAATTATTTACAATATTCAATTTAAATAATCCACCATGACGCTGCCGTTCACCTGTTAGAACAGATTGATTGTTAACCAACAACTTACATTTTTCTGCGGTAGAAATAAATTTGCTACATTCAATTTTATCTTGGGCAGATAAAACAGAAAAAAGATTTTTGTGCATTTGAGGCACATACCAAACATTGGAAAGAGTAATTGGAATTGATTTATTATTAACGAGTGCTTTAATTTTAATATCTCCAAAACCAACAGCTGGTATACTATCGCCATTAGCAGTAGTAACTTGGTGCGATTCATTGAATGATTGGAGGTTATTAAACAAAGCCTTGTTATTACACACATGATTCGTAGCACCGTTATCAAAGAACCAATTCATATAGTCACATTCAGATGAAAATATCTGATTATTAGTAGCAAAAAGAGTCATATTATTTATGTTAGCATTAGCTTCAGATTTAGGAGGTCGTCCGTCTTTTTTCCATTTGATACAATTTCTTATAATGTGACCTTCCTTTTTGCAATAATGACAAATAAAAGTTTTCTTAAATTTAGGTGGATCTTTTCTATTATTAGAAACAGCTAAAGCTTCCTCCTCATTAGACATCGGAACTCTAAGATTTCCACGTAAAGCTCTCTCATGAGCACACAATTGACTAGTGAGGTTATCTATTGTTCTTTCTTGGTTACCCATTAATCGCCAACTGGCTTTAAACGAAAAATAATCAGCTGGGAGAGTATCCAGAATTTTACAAATTAAAAGAATATCTGGCAATTTATTAACTTGAATTCCTTCACACATTTCTAAGTTTAAACTGCACCATATATTCTTTAATTTACTAATATGGTTTGCCATATCGTCATTTGAATTATATTTGTACATAAAAAATTGCATACATAGGTCAAATGTTTTATCCTCTAAAGTACCTTCAAACAAGCGATGAAGCTCTAACCATATGTCTCTTGATGAATTAAATCTCATAACTTTGGTTAGAGTTTCTTCAGACATATTAGAGGATAAAACTAACATCGCCTTAGTATCTGCAGTTTTAAATAATTCATACTTGGTAGAATATTCAGTTACCTCTTCCTTGTTAGCTTCTGTAGCTGGCTTTGTTGGACAGGTTAACTTACCGCTCACAACCTCCTCTCCTCCTGGAAAACTCCTAAGAAGGATCAGGATCTTGAATTTCCATGTTGCCCAATTGCTTTTTCCTTCTAGGTTTCCAATATTTACTTTTATATCCATGTTTTCCGAAAATCTTCGATAAAAAAAACAGAGAAGATAAAAAAAAATTATATTTACATTACCTAAGCGCAATTATAAGCTGTCTGGGCCCATAACCTGTTGAATTTAATCGGAAAAGATGGAAAAAAAAGAGGTATCTTCATTGCATAATAACTTTTAATATGAACTCTGAAAACATACAAGAGAGATGGGTAACTAATAACATCTGTACATTTAATTAACAAAATAACAATTGCTATAGGAATCTTTCAATGAAACATATGACATATGAAATCATTCATAAATTATTTCATATCTCAACATTAACGAGTACCTGACATCACACAGGCTCGGAACCTTTCCTAGGAACGGCATAGCTAAGGATTTATTACTCCCTTTAAAAAATTCCTGGGGCCCCCGTGGGACGCGAACCTGCGACCATTAGTTTTGTAGATTGCCATGCCAAAGGTAACCCCATTTGTAATTTCATCCCTAAGTTGCCTTATGATCATATTGGTTTCGGCATCCACAGAACTAAGCTAAAACGCATAAACCTAAAATAAAGTATTATTATTGCTTATTATATTTAATTTATATTTTATAACTTTTACATGAAGAGAAAAGATTGGTTATGATCTTTCATTATAAAAGATTTTATTTTGAAAGTAGTTCGGTTCAGAGATGGGTCTCAATCGATTCCCTAATGCATTTGATGGATGAGATCTCTGATGCACCTCCGTTCGGAGAAGAATCGTTCAATCCGAGTGAAAGGATTATATGGCGAGTTAGAAAGTATGAAGGGATAACGGTATAAATAAAATAAGAAACAAATCGTCAGTAACGCATCATCAAATACACGATTAACAATAATTCGAAATCAAAATATAACAAAAGAAAACTTTTGCCAAGTAGGTTAAGCAAAGCTCCTTCGATATTAGTTTCGGACGAACAAATAAAAAAAAACTATTGAATTGGACTAAAGTTAGATCATTATTGATTAATGTTTGCTTGAATCATAGGCATTTAAAAAAAAATTGTCATCTATATTCTCACGCGTAAGGACGAGTGGAAATTTTCGATGTTGAAAATATATATGTTTTCATGAATATAATATTTAGATTTAGTTGTGAAATGAATTTCCCATAACCCGACCATTTCACATTACTCTATGTTATTATTCACAACTACACTTTATCGGGTTGCGGGTAATCGTGAAATGTAATACAATAATGTAAATATTATAATGTAATCAGAAATATAATATCCACAATCCGATGAGCAAAGTTTAGTTTCTTTTACACTTTACATCGGGTTGTGAAATTAGTACCCCCAACCCGATCATTTCACATTTCACTATATTATGTTATGTTTTACATTACACAAATACAGTAGAATACATATACATTACACTATATTATGTAGTATTGTATTATATTTTACATTAGGCTTTACACTATATTACCTATTTTTCATATTACACTACATTATTTATAGTGTAAACAGGTCTATCTGGTCAAGTGTAATCACTACTGGAGGTCAAAAAGCAATGGAATTGGAACTAAAATTGTTCCAAAATCTTGACGCTGTTTACAGACCTTTATTATTGGGTTTGCAAAATTTATTTCCTCAAAGTAATTTATTATTAATTGAAAATTTTATATTGAATCATGTTTCACCACCAGAACAGCTTTTTTGGATTTCATTTGGAGCCTTTTGATGTTAGTTGAAATGTATAAAGAATTGAGAAGTTTTCAAAAATCCTCCAAATCTTCAGAAAAATGAAGAATTAAATAATTCGTAAATAAACATACCTCTATCAATATTTTCTCTTAAAAAAAAAAAAAAATCCTCCATATTCTTTGTTTGTTTTTTTAACGTCACTTTATGCTACTAAGGCTAATCGGACGATCCTACAGTGGGAGTCCTAAATTTTGCCTATCCAGGTATAATTAGGATAGGGATCTTTAACGAGTATCCAACATCGTACATGCTCGGGACCTCCATTTTACGTCCTATCCGAGGGACGGCATATTCAAGGATTTTTTACTCCTTTTAAAAAATCCTAGGGCCACCGCGGGACGCGAACCCGCGATCTTTAGTATTGCAGGTTGTTATGCTAACCACTACACCACATGTGACCCCTCAATGTCCCTTGAAAACAGAAATATAACGAAGAAGACAAGTCATAGAAAGTAGCAAAGGCTGGGCCTGACAAGCGTGGAATCGCAAATTGGACAACATGTCGGGAAGGAAAGTGTTGAGGGAAGACTTAGTGAACAAATGTGGACACAGCGAAATGATCGCTAGATAGCGAACTCAACCGAACGCCATTCGATAATGTGAGATCTTCACGATCAATTTCAGATTTCCTGTCTTCATGCAGCCGCGCCTGCAAAACATATCAATTCCTACGGTGAGAATCGTGAAAGCAGTCGGGAATAAAAAAATATATATATTCAGTCAACAATAAAGTAACTTTTACTTTTGATACACTTCTTTTCGAAATAAAAAACCGTCGAACAAGAGTACAGAAGTGATAGACAAAAGTATGGATATTTTTTATCTTTCCCACAGGCATATTAAATTTAAGGAGAGTGTTGAATTTTTTTAGGATCCGTCAATCATGTTTGGCATTATTCAAATTATTTTTTTTAATGTAGAAAATGTAAGTCTTGAAATTTCGACAAAAAATTATTCTTTATATTACAAGCCTTTGATGCGAACTAATTATGTAATACATGAAGGGTTTCACACAGGGGTGTACCACGGAAAAATATCTTTATGTTTTTACTTTCACTTACCTATATATGAAATACGACTTCCGGTTTTCAACGGAAATACACGTTTTTTTTTCGATTTTCTCAAAACCGGCTCTAACGATTTTGATTAAACTGAGTATTTGATCTATTTATATGCCCGAGATATGACTGTAAAAATTTCATCAAAATTGATTAACCTGAGGGGGGACTTTACTTAATAAATTTTGTATCATTTTCGCGTGTTTTATTTATTTACTCAAAAAAGGCTTTAGCGATTTTGATCAAACTGAATATTTGATGTATGTATATGCCAAAAATGTGATAACCAATATTTTATCAAAATTGGTCAAACCGAGCGGGAACTTTATTTCATAATTTTTTTTCCAATTTTTACAATACCTTTTTTTCGATGATCTCAAAAACGGCTTTAACGTTTTTTATCAAAATCGTCATGTTTAATGAAAACTAGGTGTTCTTTAATATCAGGTAAGCTTTATAATTATTAAAATGTTCTGAGGTGGCTTTTTTGGGGGGGGATTGGGGCCTTTTTTGTTTGTTTGTTTCCTGTAAAGTACCTTTGTTTTTGTTTATATGCAGAAATTAACGGTCTCTCGTTACGCCTAAAAATAAGAAATGGCTAAATATGAGATATTATAAAAATAAAGAAAACTTAAAGAGGAAAAAAGAAAAATATTCCGTCAACTCATAAAACACGTTGAGCCCACTCATGCGGAGTACGCATTAATGACAGACCATTGTTCATAATTAAAGCCGTTCTGTTCATTTGAAAGTGTCAATTCACAAAACGCATTAATTTCTAATCGAAGTAAGTTAGTAAGTGAAAGTTGTGTGTTGCGCGCACGCACCAGATTTTTTTTATATTTTTTTGTCCTTCCCTCCCTCTCCGTTTAAGCTATGCGGGGTTTCCCGGGCCAGGAGAGGGTGGGGGATTGATGCCGGGTATTATTAAATGTCCACGGACAAGAGACCTTGTGGTAGGCAAAATAGTCCCTCGATACAATAAACAGTAAAAAAATAAATATAGTAAAATCTTAATTAACTTGCTAATAGATGATTCCGTACTACTGATACGAAAATACTGTTTCGAATCCCGTCCGAAGCCAATATTTCAAATTATTATTATTAATATTTCTCTTCTTATGATGAATTCTTGAATCTATTCTTTACATGCAAATAATATGTTCTTCGAAACCAAATTTTGTAGGTTGAGTTATTCTTTACGAAAAATTGTTTGCAAAGCAATTTTATTTTTCTAAAGAATTTTTCTATATGTGTAAAAGTCTAATAAAATAAATTACTGGAAGATGTGTTATTCACTAATCAATATATCAATGTATAAGTAAGAATAAAAATTTGGTGCGAGGCACGCTACACACAGCTTTTACTTACTTCCCTACGCGGTTTTAGCACATGTTCTAGATTGCATAAGAATTTTCAATGCATTTAAAGGATGTTCGATTTCCGACTAAATATAAGAAGCAATGGACTTTTGTTTGTTTTTTTTAACGTCACTTTATGCTACTAAGGCTAATCGGACGATGCTACAGTGGGAGTCCTAAATTTTGCCTATCCATGTATAATAAGGATAGGGATCTTTAACGAGTGCCTGGCATCGCACAGGCTCGGGAACTCCTTTTTACGTCCTATTCAAAGGACAGCATAGCCAAGGATTCTTTACTCCCTTAAAATCCTAGGGCCACCACGGGACTCGTACCCCCTACCTTGAGCACTGTAGGTTGTAATGCAAACCACTTTACACACAGGTGACCCCGATTACTTTTGTTTTACTTTATTTTTAGAAGTACTTACTTAATCAATTAAACAACTTTTTTTGTTCTTTTTCGTCGTTTTGCTAAAAATTGCCTTCAAACAAAAATTTTTGACAACTTTTTACCACATTTCCTTTTTTAAATCTCATTTAAAATTAACAAATATGTTGGATGTACCTGACTTAAGAAAATATCAATTTTTGGTTAAATTATGAACAGACATCTTTTTAAAAACAAATCTCTTTATTTAATATGAACAATATATATGTATACATAGTTTTTATTTTTTTTATTATACAAATTTTCATTTAAATCTTGATGTTGACCCACATCCATATTGGTATCATGCATATTTACTTGGATAGGTGACGTTGTACTGTCTATTACAACTTTGTAGAATTCTAGGGTACCTATTGATCTCCAGTCTTCTCCATAATGTTTTTCTTAATAGAGTATCAACATCATCCAACTGTTTGGAAACATGGATACCGTTTGGGATTTCGAAAAATTGAAAGTTTTCTGAAAAGTGAAGCTTGGATGGAACCGCTTTTGATAAGAAATGGAATCTTTAAGTATTTGATCTTTTTAAAAAAACGCGTCTAAAATATGACTTCAAACGTTAAAAACTTGAAAAAAAAGAAAAAAAATGTTTTTGGAAAAAATGGATGTAACCGGTTTTGAAACCAAACGCCTCAAGTAATATTGTTAATTATTGAGTTTTTAATGTTTTTCAATGTGAATATTAATTTTCTACTAATAAAAATCATTTGAACCAACATTATTTCAGTTTAAAACCACATTAGTGTCATGATATATTCATATCAACTAACTACATAAGGAAGAATATATTGAGAAGGCATTGTTGAACAGTGATCCTCAGAGAAAGTTGGCAATAAGTTTTGAGGTTAATAGCGCCTAAGGTGGGCCAACCATTTTCAGCCTTGAATACATTATCGGGATAACTGTATATCCCAGCCGCGTCTGTAAATTGCTATCATCGGTGTCTTCAATCGCTTTTATAATCAATTCCATTAAGACATGTTACAAGGTTCTTTTAACGAATTTTGAGACCTAAAAGACCTGTTTAGTTTTGGTATAAAAATGTTTTATTCACTTATTAAAGGGTTAATCTGTATAGTTAAAATCTGGTGCGTGCGCGCAACACACAACTTCCACTTATCAACTTACTTAGATTAGAAATTGATGTGTTTTGTTAACACATTAAACGCCAAGTACGTCCCATGGACGTACCACTCGGCGAGCCCAGGTGGCCAACTACGTCTCAAGGACGTATTCAGGTATCCTCTATCCTATTCACTTAAAACCTATGGCCAGGTAGGAAAGTTTTGAATTTAGTTAGGCAGCCACCTGAACTGGTTCATGACGGTCATTACGGCGTTTTTGGTTTTCTCCTAGCTGCTTTATAGCCGAAGTTGTGGATTTCAAAATTTTCACTCAATTTTTGTCTAAAATTATTCTCACTACTTATATTATATTATATTATTATATTACATTATACAGTTACAGTGGATTAGTAAAAGGACAAAAAACTATATATAAAAATTTTTAGGGACAAGAACGAGTTTTGTATATACTAATTTTTTGAATTTCGTTTCACAAACGAAATGTAAATAGTGTTAATTATTGTTAGTATTAAAGTAATTATAGTAAAGTATAGGATTACAATTATGTAATAAATTAAAATCTTGTAAATAATTTCATTAGTTAATATAATTTGTTGTTTTTTGTTATAAAAAAGAAAAAAATTATAATAATAATGTGTTAAGGCAGCTTGGAAATTCTGAATTTAGAATTTCCTCAAACTAAACCTTATTTAAATATAAATCTCTGGTAATTGCAGAATTAAATATGATTTTAATTTTAAATACAATATATTTATTGTAACACAACTTTAAATGAATTAATATTTACAAATAATTTCCTTTTTATCGAAAAATAAAAAATAAATAAGATCCTTGTCAACATATAATAAAAAAGAAAGAAAAATCCTGAATTAAAAAAAATAAAATAAATATATATGCCTCTGGTTACACTAAAAACAGTTAAAAGAAAAAAGAAAAAAAACTAAATTAATATCTCTTAGAACTTCCACTCGAAACATATACAAAAAATGAATATTAATGTCCTCTACCGTCTTTGTGGAATCAACTTGTCTGTCTGGACCAACTTTCTGTGCTCCTGGAGCAGTTTTTTGAGCCTGGCTCGATCAATTTCCTTAGGTAGCTGCTACCTCACCTGTCTCTTACGGCACACGTAAGGCTACACTGGCCCGGCTTACGCTTGGTATTGGCTAATACCAAACGTAGCTACTGGGCCGCTATAAACAATTTGTTTATACTGGCTATAAACAATTAATTTTTTCTAAAAATTATTTAATAAAACTTTTTGTGGCCGCAACAATAATGTATTGCAGTAATTTCATGATGATTTTTTAATTGAAAATTCCTACACCCACAATTAGTTTCACTTCCAAAGGTGGTTTAGTTATAAATTGACTTGATCATTCTTACAAATTCTTAATTTATTTTCATAATAGTAATACGAAACATTAAAAAAAAAATAATAACGAAAATGAAAGGCAACAATGCTTTAAACTGGTGCGTTGTGGGTTAAACTCTTTGGCGACTCTGATGGCCAAATACGTCCTGGGGACGTACCGACTCAATGATGACCCAAAACCCTCCGGCTCCCTGGCTCACCTAGAGAATATGGGGTTGGCGTTGAATGTGTTAATTGCCAGGTTTAATAATACTTTACTTTAATAATAAAAGTTTTTACTTTTGATAATTCGGCAATACAAGCATAATACTCCAAGTCGTCTGATTTTATAATTCTCTATGTAGTTGTTGAAAACTTCGTTTAGTTACCGTAATTTCCATTAAATGAACAGAACGGAAGCCACCAAGTAATTTCCACTGAAGCCCTATACTGCCCATACTAACACCCATGGCACTGGGTGATACTTCTCCTACGAAAGAAAAGCACCAGCCAGGGCGGGACTTGAACCCACAGCTCCGGCATGGGAGTACGGCGATTTAACGCACAGCCACACCGGGCCCATTTTATGTTTACTTGATTTCGTTCATATTTCATACTTAGCCATTTTTACTTTCACTTACCTATATATGAAATATATAGTAAGTGGAAGTATTGCGATCGTGAAAAATTTCGACTTCCGGTTTTCAACGAAAATACACGTTTTGGGACCCCCTGAGTCGAAATAACCAAGTCCCGCGAAATGGTCTGTGTGTGTGTGTGTGTGTGTGTGTCTGTGTGTGTGTGTGTGTGTGTGTGTGTGAACAGACTAGGTCAAAAACTATAAACCGTGGGAACCTGAAATTGGGTATTTAGTGTAGGTATATGCCCGCGATGTGATACCCAACATTTCATCAAAATTGATTAACCGGAGGGGGGACTTTACTTAATAAATTTTGTAACATTTTCAAGTGTTTTTTTTATTTACTCAAAGAAGGCTTTCTCGATTTTGATCAAACTGGGTATTTGATGTATGCATAAGCCAAAGATGTGATACCCAACATTTCACCAAAATTGACCAACCGGAGGGGGGACTTTACTTAATAAATTTTGTATTATTTTTACGTGTTTTTTTTTATTTACTCAAAAACGGCTTTAACGATTTTGATCAAACTGGGTATTTCATGTATGTATATGCCAAAGATGTGATTGCCAACATTTCATCAAAATTGATCAACCGGAGGGGGGACTTTTTTTTTACCTTTTTTTCGATTATCTCAAAAACGGCTTTAACGATTTTTATCAAATTCGTCATGTTTAATGAAAACTAGGTTTTCTTTAATATCAGGTAAGCTTTATCATTATTAAAATGTTCTCAGCGGGCTTTTTTTTTGGGGGGGGGGGGGGCTTTTTTGTTTGTTTCTTTCTTTCTTATAAAGTACTATTGTTTTTGTTTACATGGAGAAATTAACTGTCTCTCACTACGCCTAAAAATAAGAAATGGCTAAAAATGAGATATGATAAAAATAAAGAAAACATAAAGAGGAGAAAAAAAGAAAAATATTCAGTCAACTTATACCACCTATAGATATAATAATAATAGATAGATACACCTATAATAGATAGATTACCTATTAATTATAGACCATTGTTCATAATTAAAGCCGTTCTGTTCATTTGAGAAGTGGCAATTAACAAAACGCATTAATTTTTAATCTAAGTAAGTTGGTAAGTGAAAGTTGTGTGTTGCGAGCACGCACCAGATTTTTTATTTTTAGGCGCAACGAGAGACAGATAATTTCTCCATATAAACAAAAACAAAGATACTTTATAGGATAAAAAAAAAGGTCCCTTCCCCATTTAAGCTTAATCAAAATTGTTAAAGCTATTTTTGAGGAAATCGAAGAACAAATCAAAAATGGGAAGTAAATAAAATGTCATAAAATAAAGTGACCCCTTCATTTGATCAATTTTATTTTTTTTTCAGTCATATCGCGGGCATGTACTGATCAAATACCCATTTTTATCAAAATCGTTAGGTCATCAGTGCCTGCTGACTCTAAGCAGCCTTGAGACACGTGTCTAGACCAATTTACTCGCTAAAATGTCGACTTCGCTAATGTGTCGACACGAAATCAAGAATCAAGACCTCAACAGGTTGTTCGTCCCGGAGTTTGGACCCTCCTTCCCTCAAATGAATCCCTTAAAAATAATACCCTGTATAGTCGTAAAAAATATACTTTTGCGGGTGAGCACTGTATGCAGCGGAACCCTCATATATCGAATGATTTTATCGAATCTCAAACTTGCAACCAGTTGACCTTTTCTCCGGAATTGGCCTGTCAAGTCAAATTTGTCTCGGAATTCCAAATGAGTTCAACTTTCTTTTCTCATAGGAATATTTACAGGCAGCTTCTTGCATTGAATAATAACAGTAACCCCTTTTTTTATGTCTCTAGTACTCTGTACTCGTCCGGCGCATTCGAATTTGCAAATTAACTTTGTTCGGATTATCTTGATGAAGATTCCATAAATTCCTATAAATATGTAAATTTTTTTATTGCATATACTTTTACATGGAACGGTCTTCAACTTAAAAGAAGAAACATTTAAATAAAATTTAAATTTCATTGAGCAATAATCTGAAATGAGTCAGGCCCATTAGAAGGTTTTAAAATTGACACAAAATCAGACTTTAAATGGCTACAGTAAAAAGAAAAACGATATGGTATGTTATGTGATCATTCATAACACGATTACACCACATAAACCATATATTTCTCATTAAATTGCCATTGTTGAGACTCGTGTAAATAAAAAAGACCCCAAGTGATTCTTTCAGTTGACATAATGACTCCAATTTCAACATTTTTCATGAGAGCACTTCTCATACCTTTCCATTTTGTAAAAGCATGACAGAAATAATAAACCATAACAGTTTACTAAAATAGACATAAAAAATAAAAATGTAAGAATCTTCCTAAAAGGAATAATTGAAACGTGGAAATGCATAAGGGTATAAGTGCCACAAAAATATACAAAGATTTTTTTTTTGCCAAATTGTTATGTGTGTGAAAACCATTCTTCAGAAATGGATATAATTAATTTTTAGTTGGTAATAAGTAGTTCATTGAACGTTTGAAAGATAGCATGGGTGTAAGCGCCGAACGAAGTTCACCTAGTCGGTGTAGGTCATATCATTTCTGGAAAATTTCCTGAAAGGCACTTATACCCTTTTGCATTTCCATGCTTCAATTATTCAAAGTGCTTTTCTGCAAAATGTTGAAATTTGAGTGAAGTCATTCTGTCTATTGAAAAGCTCATATATCCTATTGGTTTCCTGTTATTACGGAACTCAATTTTTTTCCTTGGATTTTAAAAAGCAAGGATTTTGAAAACCGTCAAAAGATGCCACAAAGCAAATATCAAAGATACTAAGGGTCACCTTTGATGTGCTGGCTAGCATAGCAGATTACAATACTAAAGGTAGCGGGTTCGCATCCCGCGGTTGCCCTAGTACTTTATAAAGGGAGTAAAAAATCCTTGGCTATGCCGTCCATCAGATAGAACGTAAAGTTAAGGTCCCGAGCCTGTACGATGTCAGGTACTCGTTTTTTTAATGGGAGTAAAAAATCCTTAGCTATGCCGTCTCTCGGATAGGAGACGTAAAATGGAGGTCTCGAGTCTGTACGATGTCAGGTACTCGTTTTTTTAATAGGAGTAAAAAATCCTTAGCTATGACGTCCCTCGGATAGGACGTAAAATGGAGGTCTCGAGCCTGTACGATGTCAGGTACTCGTTAAAGATCCCTATCCTAATTATACCTGCATAGGCAAAATTTAGGACTCCCACTGTAGCATCGTCCGATGAGCCTAAGTAGCATAAATGGACATTAAACAAACAATCTTCGATTTTGTTGCTTTCTTACTATATTATTATAGAGACACAAAATAATAAATTGCGACGTAAAACAAAACACAAAAAAAATTATTTGAAATAGTTCTGGACTGGTTGGAACTAACTGCTCTAGAACTTTTTGGATGGAAGTATCGACCCATGTCCAGTTTCTTGTAAGTCAAAAAAAGTAAAAACCGAGAAGAATTTTTAGATTCTTCCTGAATTATGACAACGTTTCCCTTTTCACACATCCACTATTGTAGAGCTAATACACTTGTATGCTTAAAGAATTAACGTGGCACATTTTCGGGAATTAGGTGATAGATAAATATGTAAATTTACGTAAAAGAGAAAGTGTCATGTCAATGTTTTGCTTTCGTTGTCAATGGTTCGCTCCAAACATCGAGTGACAAACCGATTTGCGCGGTTCATTAGCAAGTTCAGACTTGTAAATTGGAACTGTTGGAACTTCTTTTCAGAACATACTTTCTCCTAAAACCTGAATTCCACAGTACACATCCATAAATTTGGTGTGGTGATGTAATGTAATGAACTAAATTTCTTCTAAATCACTTCTACGGATAACTATATATATTTTGCCTTATCCATACTCATTTCCAACACATCCAAGTTCTTATTATTAAGATATTCTTGGAAATGTTCATTATTAGTGTCCGAAACGTATGCATTTAAATACGAAGGTTAAAGTAAGGTGAACTTAAGGAACATTCACAAATGTGAGTTCTCCAATCAAGATAATCCAAATCAACATTCATGTTTTCTTTTTATGAAAGAAGTTTGATGAATGAATATTCAAATGAAAATATTTCCTGGAGATGTGAAAAGATGTATGACTCACCGGATAGATGGCGGATGTGATGATTTCACTTATACTCCGACCGATGATGACAGTATCAATGAAGAGAAGAAACGGGCAGTGCTAACTCAATCTAATAATGGCGATACACTTTCCCCAACTTGCTTTTTGATCGATAGTCGAGAAAGTGTTTCCGAGGATTTCCGATTGAATCGGAAATGCTGTCACAGTTATGGAATTCCATGACGTAGAAGTTCCGTTTAGTCACACATTGTGTATTAGTCATGAAAAATTTGTGAATATTGTCCTTGGCTATGCCGTCCCTCGGATAGGACGTAAAATATAGGTTCCAAGCCTGTTACGATGTCAGGTACTCGCTAAAGATCCCTATCCTAATTATACCTGGATAGACAAATTTAGAAATCCCTCTGTAGCATCGTCTGATTAGCTTCAGTGGCAAAAAGTGACGTTAAACAAATAAACAAACAACCAGCTTTGTATAAAGTAATATCTGAATTAGTTTTGTGATTTCGTATTTTTATCCCCTTAAAATGGAAATCCCGATTTCCATGGATGGAAATTCGTATTTTATTTTCGCATGTCACGCGGAAGACCCGTATTCGACTCCCGGCGGGCCCAAATATTGTCATTTCTCTTCAAAAAATAAACTTTTTATTTTTATTTTACTTTCTTCTTTTCTGTTAATTAGGGAATAAGATAATCATTTATGTAAATGGAGGATGGATCCATAGCATCCATAGGTAATTTTTGTAAGTATAAAGTTCGATAAATCAAAAAGTTAAGGAAAAATAACCACATGTCCTCAATCAATCATCGAGCAAATAGTATCAAAAAGTCAATGAAAATGGATATAGTTGAAGGTGATATCAACCCTCTTTAAGCGCCAGGAATCTTCATTTGTCTACGAATTTGGGAAACTATCGATAAAATCGATAGTATTCTCTTATATATGATTGATATAATGCTCGAAAAATTGGGATGCCAAGAGAGAATTGAAGATTAGAAACTTCAGATTCATGGTAATCCATCAAACAACAAACACAGATGAGAAAAGTATCACACAAAAAAAATCTCAAGGAAAAAGAAATGTGTCCAATGGATGGACGCGTGTCAAGCTTGGGAAGGCAGGGAAACCTGGAGTATATACAACTATACTAGACAAAGGAGAAAGTCAAACAGGATCAAGGATCAAGGATTCAAATAATAAAAAAGAAAGGACTTTTCCTGTGTATAATATCCTTTATAAGTTATAAGGAAAGTATTGTAATCGGATCATATCTTAGTTGTGCGGTTTTGAACGGGAATATGAGTGTAGTAAAGATAATAGAATTTTTCATTGCATATAATATAAAACTGAGAGAGATTATTATTATTACACATATCATATTGCAAATATAAGTTGATATATTTTAAATAATTTAATTTTAAATTATTTAAAATAATTTAAAAGTCCGTTTTCTATGAAACTAGTTGATATATTTTGAAATTTTATAATATATTGAAATATATTGAAAATATATTGAAGACTACGCCAAAAGGGGTTACTGTATACCCCCAGTCACCAAATGACTATCGTAGTCTTGTAAGAAGTCTAAGAAACACTGGAGCTGAATTTCACACGTATCAGCTTCCAGAAGACCGTAATCCTCGAATTGTAATTAAAGACCTTCATCACAATACTACAGTAGATGAAATAAAAAGAGAACTTGAGAAATACGGATACCAAACTGCAGGTATTACTAATGTTATCTCTCGATTTAAGCGTCCGTTACCTATGTTCTTTGTTGATATTAAAAAAGAAACGTTCAATGAAAAAATTTTCGATATTAAAAGGATCTTTTATACAAAGGTAACTGTTGAAGAACCGAGAAAAAAAAAGGAGTATCCCGCAGTGCGTTCGGTGCCAACAATACGGGCATACGAAGTCGTATTGCAATCACGCACCACGTTGTGTGAGATGTGGACAAGGCCACGAAAGCTCCATATGCAGCAAAACGAGGTATACACCCGCAAAGTGCGCTAACTGCCAAGGAGAGCATCCGGCTAATTATCGAGGGTGCCAAACTCTATGGCTTCTAAGAAAACAAAAAGCCATTAAAAAAATTTTTCATCAGAATCAGAGGCTTACACCTCCTTTTAATAATCTTGAAAATTTTCCGCATCTGCCACGAAGAAACTTCCATTCAGGGCAACAGCAGAAGCCAACTCGACAGCAACTTCCTGCGATAAATGAAGTGCGAATTCAGCAACAATTCCCTTCAACAGAGGGTTGGAAACCTCACCATCAGAAACCTATTCAGCCGCAGTCCTCCTTAAACAAGACCGGGATGATGTGCTGCTGGGCTCTATCCTCCCTCATGCCTTAAAATGCCAACATACAGCAATTTTCATCACATTTGCTGATTGTCGCTTATTATTTGCGACAGGTGCAAATATAAGTATTTAGTGAAAAAAAAAAAAAAAATAGTGGGTGGTTACCCACAATAATGGTTAAATTAATACAAAATAAGTTGATATATCTTTACCTATTCCCTCCCAAATATTATTTTGGACCATTATGTGATCGATGTGATCATAGAAATATCGATTAAGTAGCTAAGATTGGGGGAAAATACAAAAAATGCTGTTTTTTCATTTAATTTTTTTTTTCTTTTAAATTATTATAAAAAAACTTGTAAGTATATTATTTTGTATAATGCAAAAAAAAAGAAAAAATATATATATAGAGCCAAGTAAACTCAAAAGAAAAGACTAAAGACTACTTTGTATTGCGGATTTTCGGAAAATATTAAATGAGTAATGAAAATAAATAATTTTTATATTTTCTTTTACTAATATAAAAAATAATTTCATAGATAAATAACACTGATAAACAAAAAAAAAAAAATCGGTGGATATCTTGGTATCCAACACTTGTTTTGAGACAATTGAGAATTGACTGATTAAAAATATGCAAACCGTTTGTCTCTATCACCCACCATTTTTGAGATATCTGACATTAACCATTTATATATGTTTAACATTGTATTAAGGCAAACAACTTGCAGATTAGGTGCAGTAGAGCACATATTGCTCAATAAAGTACTAATTAACATATGCTAAATAGCATCATCTAATTTAAGGTTTAATACTCATATAAAATACATACATAACATAAAGTTCTTTAATTTATAGTTAGTTTGGTTTGAATTTCTTAGCTGTTGATTGGCGTTTGTGCTGAGAATTTGGAATGTTGCGCTGAAGCAATCCAACAGTAGGCAGCCAACATTGACATTTGGCGTCTTCTATTGGCGTAAGAAACAACATAACGAAATAAACAAACAACGAGAAAACAATTCCGAGGAAAGGAGATAAAAAATATATGTTATTGTTGATATCTTGAAAACCAAACGTGATAGAGCAAAATGATTTTCAGATTTATATGCTTAAATGCAGCATGAAAATCTGCATTAGAAAAGTAAACGTCATACCAGAAACTATGGTTTTTTTATCAGTGTAATTTTCTTCAGATCGTTTTATAAATTAACCCTTTCCACTCGGCACCGTTTCGGGCGTTACCTGCCGGCAACTAGACGCAACTTAATCGCGAACACGTACACCCTGAAAACGTAATAATATACAGTAAAATTTTAGAACCAAGTAAGGAATTGTAATGAAATTTAGGTTATAGAATTTGTGAAGCTTCAAGAACACATAGTTACAAAAAAAAATTTTTTTTGATAATCATATTTTTTTTATAATTTCATATTAATTTCAAAATTATTTTTTTAGTATCAAAAACTACTAATGATAGAAACTCGAAGTTCGGAATTTAGATTTTAAACGCGATGTAGGTAACCAATAAGAAAGAAATTTCAAAAATGTAACCCCTAAGGGATTAAAATGGCGAAATTGTCATTTAACTCTAACGGACACCTATGTCTGCACTTCGAGAAAAAATATCTAATTTGGACTCATTTTAAAGATCTTGATACGACGAGTTTATCTCGAAAGCCCCTATGGGACGCCGAAAACCATGTTTTAAAGCCGAAAAATGAAGCGTTCACGACGAGTAAGCAATTTTTTGTTTTAGTGAACTCTCTCCATTGCGCGTCTCCCTCTCTTCTACCGAGCCGGCAGCTTCCCCCTCCAACATTCCAACTACCGGAAGCTCCGATTCTACTAAATCTCCTTAACATCATTTAACACATTATATTAAATCAATACCAAGATAATGATCACAGAATTGATTTTAAAGGCTCGCGGGCAAAGCCGCGATGGGGAATGCTAGTGTAATATAAAGGAAATGATGAGTTTGTTTGTTTAACGTCACTTGATGCCACTAAGGCTAATCGAACGATGCTACAGTGGGAGTCCTAAATTTTGCCTATCCAGGTATAATTAGGATAGGGATCTTTAACGAGTACCTGACATCGTACAGGCTCGAGACCTCCATTTCAGTCCTATCCGTGGGACGGCATGGCTAAGAATTTTTTACTCCCATTAAAAAATCCTAGGGCCACCGCTGGACACCAACCCGCGACCTTTAGTATTGTAGGTTGCCATGCTAACCACTACACCACAGGTGAACCCAAAGATGAGTTAAAAAAAAAAAGTGAGTCAAATCATGAATGAAATCGAATAGAAAAATGTGTCAACGACTCCCTGATTTTGGCAGACACGATAAGACACTCGTAATAATAAAATAACAAAACTATATAATATAACTAGATATATTATAGTTGTATATATATATAATGTTTGGCCTTCAAGCTACGATTTTACATCGATGTGAAGCTTTTTCTTTGAGGGAAATCTGAGGACGTGATGCTGAGGTGGGAGTAAACTTGGGGAAATAGGGCAGAATAACTTGTAGAAGACAACTTTCCCGCTTTTACTGTTCTCATACGCTTTATTTATATTTATTATATATATATATATATATATATATATAATAATATATATATACATTATATATATATACATTATATATATAATGTGTATATGTATATATATATATATATATATATATATATATACAATAAATCAAATGAAAAAACGTATTAGTTTCATCCAGATTCTACCACAAGGTGTCCCTTTTTTGTTTAGGTTAGTTTAATTTCGTTATAACTCTTTGTTACAATATTAGATTGCCTTTTATTTTATCTAAAGCCTCATTCAGTTATGTCATAAGCAGTTATACAAACTTTGTCAAATAATATACATCCGATTGTTTTATTCTTATTACGGAACTAAAAATCTCTTGGATTTAAAAAAAACTAAAAAAAAAAACTAAAACTGTCTAAAGATGCCAAAAACAAATATAAAAGATAAGTGGGGTTACCTGTGATTTATTTGCTATCATCGCTGATTACAATGTTAAAGGTAGCGAGTTCGCGTCCCGCCAGGTGGAACTAGGGTTTTTTAAAGGGAGCAAAAAATTCTTAGCCATGCCGTCCCTCGGATAGGACGTAAAATGAAGGTCAGAGCATGTACCATGTCAGGTACTCTTTCAATACCCCTATCCTAATTATACCTGTATAAGCAAAATTTAGGACTCGCACTGTAGCATCGTCCGGTTAGCCCTAGTGGCATAAAGGGGCGTTAAACAAACAACTAACTTTTCGATTTTGTTACTTTCTTAGTATGTTATTACAGAGATACATAATAATATGTTGTTTGTTTGTTTAACGTCACTTTGTGCCACTAAGGCTAATCGGACGATGCTACAGTGGGAGTACTAAATTTTGCTTATCCAGGTATAATTAGGATATGGATCTTTAACTAGTACCTGACATTGTACAGGCTCGGGACCTCCATTTTACATCCTATCCGAGCTAAGGATTTTTTACTCCCATTAAAAAATCCTAAGGCTACCGCTGGTCGCGATTCTGCGACCTTTATTATTGTAGGTTGCCATGCTAACCACTAAACCACAGGTGACCCAAATAATATATTGGAATGTGAAACAAAACATATGATTTGAAATAGTTCTAGACTTTTTGAAACAGTTGGAACAAACTGTTCTAGTACATGTTTGCGACGGTTCGAGTTCCTATTACGTACTAACATTATTTCTGTTAAATGTGTTATTTCCCCTTAAGTGTCATACTTCAAAATTCTATTCTCTTGTTGTATGAAGTTTGTCTTAGAATTAATATACCTTTCACTTGTAATACGATTTCATTTAATCTTGTTATTCTCATTGTTTCTTGTCGATAATCTGGCGCGGTAAGTTTTTTTTTTTTTTTTGTGATGGTTATAGCAAGGGTGTGCGCTAGGCAGTTATTGAAAATGAAAACGAGAACCATTCAAAAATAATACAATTAATTATTATCAAACAAAAGAAAGTAAAAGTCTTCCTAGCCCTCAGGTAGGATATTAATTTAATTAGATTTTTGTCGTGAATAGAATATACCCATCGAGGAATGGACAATGGGTCTGGGATCACTTTCGCATCCGGTTGTTATTGAAAATAATTCAAAAGCGAGAGTTTTCCTATCGAATTTCACTTTCTATATATCGATGTCCTTTTGTCGACTGTCAGTAACAGGATGTTATAAGCTCTGTGTGAGTGTGTGTGTATATAGCTTCCGTCGTGACTTCGTCAAAACGCAGAGGGGAGTCGTACATCCGTTAGATAATAATAAAAAAGATGTCAGACGATATCAAGAAGGCATCTTTCTCCGTACCTTTATCTTTTTTTTTTTTTTTTTTTTTTTTTTTTTTTTTTTTTTTTTTTTTAATGGTGTATATTTTTGGATTTAAAATAGGGAATGAAGTATTACATTTTTTGTCTGAGTTTTATGAAGTGAAATCATTTCTAATCTGTTTCGCCCAGCGTTTTCATCGTTAAACTTTGAGGATTCTTGAAACGTATCTAACTTATAACTTCCTATTCCGAAACCACAAATTCGTTTACTAAACGTCATCATATTGTTTGTTTTTTTGTTTAACGTCACTTTATGTGACTGAGGATAATCGAGTAACGAGTACCTGACATCGTACGAGCTCGGTACTTCCATTTTATGTCCTGTCCGAGGGACGGCATGGCCGAAAATTGTTTACTTTTTTACTTGGTATGCTATAGTTGTTTTCTGTATTCACGATTATCTAAAACGAAATAAATGGAGACATACACTAGATTACAATGTTTTAGTTAGATAGATAGAGGTACGGCATAGACAAGGAATTTTTATTCCCATTAAAAAATCCTATGGCCACCTCCAAGTAAGTTTCCATGCTAACCACTTCACCACAGGTGACCCCCCCCCCCCTCATCATATTGAAAATCTTAGTGATTCTGTGAAAAAAAAACTTGAAAAAGTTAAATAGATTTAAAGCGTACTTATCATGTAATACAGACGTTGCTTCGCTTTTTGACCGCTAGGGGCATTTACAACACCAAATAGGTCTCTTTACACGGTCAATAGGTTTTATCTATTAATCTTGTGATGAAAATGTAGTTTTTTTCCTTAACCGGTTGATAAATAAACCACAGCACATCCAGTTCAAGATAATAAGATAGTTGATATATATAGTAAGAGAAAGTATTGCGATCGTGAAAAATTTCTACTTACGGTTTTCAACGGAAATACACGTTTTGGGGTCCCCTAGGTCCAAATAACCAAGTCCCCGAAATGGTCTGTGTGTGTGTGTGTGTGAACAAACTAGCTCAAAAACTATAAACCGTACGAACCAGAGATTGGTTATATAGTTTATGTATATACCCGCGATGTGACAGCAAAATTTCATCAAAATAGGTTTAACGGAGGGGGTCCTTTATTTCATGACTTTTTACTTTTTTCGATTTCCTCAAAAACGGCTCTAGATTTTGATAAAACTGACTATTTGATGTAGGTATGTGCCCGCAATATGACAGCAAAAATTGCCTCAAAATTGATCAAATGGATAAATTTTTTCGCAATTTTTACTTTTTTTTCGGGTTGCTCAAAAACGGCTTTAAAGATTTTGATCAAAATCGTCATGCTTAATGAAAGTCTTCTTTAATAACAGGTAAGCTTTAATCATTGTTAAAATTTCTGAGGGGACTTTTTTTGTTTTCCTATAAAGTAGGGGAGAGCGGAGTTGGTTGGCAACAGTTTTCACTTTTTTTATTGTTGAGTCGTTCCTGTTAATATAATCCCAATAGGGCTGATACCATTGTAAACCCCAAGTATTAGAGTACTTCACGTATTTTTTTCAACACATAATATTTAACAATGTGATCATAGAAAATTTAAGAATTCGTCGGGCCAGAGTATGCCAAATAACCCCCCGTGTGGGGCAGGTTGGCCTAGAAGGTGGTGTTGTTTGGCCATCTTATTCAAGTACTGCTTGACACATATTATTGTTATTAAAAGCTGCACTATAATGATATAATAATTTTGATCGGTTTTTAACAGCTATTAAGGGAAAATAGAATGACAATTCTATTCTAAAATGGCTGCATTTTACCATATGGCTGAATTTATTTCAATTGAACAAAATTACATTATATTTCAAACAGCAGAAATTAGAAAAATGTAATGGCTTAGAAGCATCATTGCGTTAGAACAATTAATGTAAACAATGTAAACAAACTTTTCATAAAACAAAACAAATTAAACACATCTTCAAAAACTTTAGGTAGGATAAATATTCTCTGATCCTTCAATAGTATCATGAGAAAGTGTATGCGGAGCACTAGTTTCATTTTCATCGTAGCCAGGTGTGGGTGGCTAGTTCATCAATAAGATTCGATTGCGTCTGAAGGTGATCTTTAATGTCATTATCTTTTTCGTTGTTCCTAAAGATTCCGTTTAAGTTTAGAAATATTGATCTCCTCCTCCTTGCTAGAACTAATGACAAGTGGTAGTTTCACCTTTGTTTATGTTACCTTACCTTTTGTGCCTTGCTAATGCGCCAACAAACCCCAGTGGAAGATAGCCAACAAACCCCACAGGAGAAATCATATGAAAGATGGCTGCCAGGACAGGGGAGAACAACCAAAACAAGAAACTGCTTAGTAGAAAGGTTAGGTTTTTCAAAGGAGTTTGGGGCTATATGAACAGAATCTGAGTCAAATGTTTTAACATTCCTTAAAACCAAATTTACTGAAAATATAAAAATTTACTTAAATGTTGTAAAATCAATGAATGATGCATACACTTCTCTAAATTGTTAACATCAGACTGAAACCTCAGGACAAGACTTCTGAAGTCTTGCGGGCCACATGGTACGATTGTGGCGCCTTCACAACAGGTGTGACGGAAATTATAAGCCAAAGGCCAACCTACCTCATATGCCAACCAACCCCGCTCTCCCCTACCTTTTTTTTATATATGGAGAAATTAACTGTCTCTCGTTACGCCTAAAAATAAGAAATGGCTAAATATGAAAAATTTCGTCAACTCATAAAACATGTTGAGCCGACGAATGCGATGTACGCCTTTAATGACAGACGATTGTTTATAATTAATCATGTTCTGTTCATTTAATGGAAATTATTTGTTTGCATTGCCGAATTATAAGGAGTGAAATTATTTTAGGAGTGAAAACTTTTATTTAATAACAAAGAAAATTAGTGTACTTTAAAGAGCAAATACAAACAAAACTAAATAAATGAATGTGGAAAAATGTGTGATTTTGAGACATGGTATTTAACAAAACACGTCAATTTCTGATCAAAGTAAGTTGGTAAGTGAAAGGTGTGTTACGCGCGTCGCACCAGATTTTTATGGCATATTTATGGCCATACACAATACGGCTAAAATAGTATTTGTTAATTACGAAATAGGGATCTGATCTATTTATTAAAATCTAACTTATGCTAATTTCTCTTAAAATATTATGAATAGAAAAAAAAATGTATATTATATTCCAATATTTAATTTAATTTATTTATTGTTATATTTAAATCAATTAGATATGATATATAAATAGAAAATTATAAAATATATAATCATACAATTCTTATATTATTAATTTATTATATTCTTATATTAAATTTAACTTGAAATTTAATTAATAGAGAATAAGACTTTTCTGTTTTTTCTCCATTATGTGAGGATGATCATAATACAGGTAGGAAGCCATCTAGGGCATCTATAACCATTTCTAAATTTGTACTTTACTATATATATATATATATATATATATATATATATATATATATATATATATATATATATATTTAATTGTATATATTTCAATTATTGCAACTATTGTATTTGAAATGGTTTAATAAGCAATATAAAAAAAAAAAAGAATTAAAAAGTACGAATTATACCAAACCACACATATCCTATATGTAGCAATATATAAAGCTCTTAGTTACATAGTTACATTATTACCGAATGACATAATGCCCTAGAAGCTGCCCGATCAGCAGAAGCACACAAAGGCCCCAACGGGTACCGAAGGCGGTTCTGTTGTCGACCTGAAATCCGAATCGAGGTGCATTTACACCGAGCGCATTCCGTACGACACCCAGCTTCCTAAGTCATCGATTTAGCTATCAATACAGTTACTATATCCAAATACGAAACAATTTTCACAAGCTTTTTCTGTTAATAATAATAATAATCAATGTATATTATAAAGCAAATTGTACTATGTGCGTGCCGAAAAGGCTCAAAAACGACTACACATACTATCAAGAATGTTATGTCTTTATATTGCCCCTAACGATGAAGAAGGTTTCAGTTTTCATTCTAAGTGTGTAATGTTAAAGGGACAAGGGCTGTAATTTTAAGCCTCTCGCTACATGTAAATAGCCCCTTTAATAAGCCCAGGCGAGTTAATGAATGAAAAAATTTAGTTCGACATTTGGAAGCCAGGAGCGCTAGCTAAGCTCAATTCATAAGGTTATCGTTCATTAGTTCGGTTCGTTATGGTTTTAGCTTCAGCTGTTTTCTTTAAATTGCACGAGATTATGTATAAATAATTATTTTTTCCTTTTTATTTTTGAATAAAGTCATTACATCTCTGCAATGAATTTAAATTAAAAAAATCTGGTGCGTGCGCGCAACACACAACTTTCACTTACCAAGTTACTTCGATTAGAAATTGACGTGTTTTGCTAAATATCATTTCCCAAAGTCACACATTTTTCTACATTCATGTCTTATTTTTGTTAATCGTTAAAGCCGTTTTTAAGTAAATAAAAAAACCCGTGAAAATGATACAAAATTTATTAAGTAAAGTCCCCCCTTCGGTTGATCAATTTTGATCAAATGTTGGCTATCACATATTTGGCATATACATACATAAATTACCCAGTTTGATCAAAATCTTAAAAGCCGTTTTTGAGTAAATAAAAAAAACACGTTAAAATGATACAAAATTTTTTAAGTAAAGTCCCCCCTCCGGTAAATCAATTTTGATGAAATTTTTACAGTCATATTTTGGACATATAAATAGATCAAATACTCAGTTTAATCAAAATCGTTAGAGCCGTTTTTGAGAAAATCGAAAAAAACGTAAAAAGTTATTAAATAAAGTACCCCCTCCCTTTGAGCAATTTTGATGAAAGCTCCACCGGCTCCTAAAAATTGACGATAAACACCAATCAAAGGATTTATACCTTTATAAATAAAAAAAATCTGGTGCGTGCGCGCAACACACAACTTTCACTTACCAACTTACTTAGATTAGAAATTGACGTGTTTTGCTAATTATCATTTCCCTAAGTCACACATTTTTCTACATTCATATCTTATTTTTGTTAATCGTTAAAGCCGTTTTTGAGTAAATAAAAAAACCTGTGAAAATGATACAAAATTTTTTAAGTAAAGTCCCCCCTCCGGTTAATCAATTTTGATGAAATTTTTACAGTCATATTTCAGGCATATAAATAGATCAAATACTCAGTTTAATCAAAATCGTTAGAGCCGTTTTTGAGAAAATCGAAAAAAACATAAAAAGTTACTAAATAAAGTACCCCCTCCCTTAGAGCAATTTTGATGAAATTTTTGCTGTCACATCGCGGGCATATACCTACACTTAATACCCAATTTCAGGTTCGCACGGTTTATAGTTTTTGAGCTAGTCTGTTCACACACACACACACACACACACACACACACACACACACACACACACACACACACACACACACACACACACACACACACACACACACACACACACACACACACACACACACACACACACACACACACACACACACACACACACACACACACACACACACACACACACACACACACACACACACACAGAGACCATTTTGCGGGACTTGGTTATTTGGACTCAGGGGGTCCCAAAACGTGTATTTCCGTTGAAAACCGGAAGTCGAAATTTTTCACGATCGCAATACTTCCACTTACTATATATTTCATATATAGGTAAGTGGAAGTATTGCGATCGTGAAAAATGCACCTACCCACCCTGCATGCACCTACCCCTATTTGTATTTGCACCTACCCCCTATTTTTGGCCTCATCCAATTTCCATCACCGATAATTAGCTTCTACCCTTGAGAGCCGTGGCTACTCTCGATTTTTTTTTTTTTTTTTTTTTTTTTTTTATTATTAAGATTCAAGTAGTCCTTCATCCTCTTTCGATCTAATGTGCAATTTTTATACTGCCTAACACTACGCTCTCGTTCAATTCTTATGCTTTCGAGGTATGATAACCCAAGTCATAAATTAGGGTTAAGGGGGTGGGTAAGAGCGGTTACACCGATTTTTAATATTATTCCGGCACCTACCCCCTATTTTTGGCCTCATCCAATTTCCATCACCGATAATTAGCTTCTACCCTTGAGAGCCGAGGACTACGCTCGATTTACGCCGAGGACTTACTATATATTTCATATATAGGTAAGTGACGGGTGGCGGGATGGCCGAGTGGGCAAACGCGTCAGAAAATACGCGTTGCCCATGGCAACATATGATTGAGAACCGAAACATAGTAAGTTCAAAACCCGGAGCCAGGGGAAATTTAATAATACTCGGCCTCAATCCCCCACCCTCTCCCCTGGCCCGGGAAACCCCGTATAGCCTAACAGGCGAGGAAGGGGAGGACCAATAAAAAAAAAAAAAAAAAAAAAAAAAAATATAGGTAAGTAAAAGTAATAAACAAAACCAACTGGATTCCTATGCGAATTAAGTTTTAGAGTAGAGGAAAGAATTGGTCGAAACATTGCCTTTAATCAATATTCAATATAAGAGTAAATTTACAACAAAAGAAAAATTGCTTATTAGTGTAGTGAGTGAATAAAAACTAACACTGAATAAAATAGATAACCTATAGATAATATGAATAAAAGATATAACCTAATGGAATATATATCGAAAATTAAGTGTTCATATAATATTTCTGTTTAATAGTTCTGTTCTGTTCGTAAATTTTCAACCGAATTCGAAAAAGAAGAAGTTACTCAACTTGATAAGGGTGCGGTATCGTCATGAGAATGGTCTCAATGGAATCAGAACATAGAAACCATAAAAAAATGGTACATAACAGTACCTATTTGCTGCCAAAATAATTTTTCTTAATCAAGAAAAGGGAAGAAAACGCATTGAGAGATCCACATTAATAGGGTCACTTATACCTAATCCATATATGGGCGGACTCTGAGGTTTCGAAACTTACCACTAATACTAAACTGAAGTTTCAGGATGGTACAAATTTTGTTTTAATCATGATTAATTTTGGTCTATTTTTCTGTACTATTACATTTTAAAGTTATTGTTTCATTCCACCTATTCCACAACTCCCTGAGCGAAGCCGGGCCCCACAGCTAGTTTAATTATAATACAAAGGGTACTACAAAAGTTTTGCAATGTAACCTAACAGAAAGACCCAGGAGGCTGCAAGTTACTGCGAGTTCAGACCTATCCATGCCTGCATACTAGCAGCCAGTATCACATCTTTAGGCTCAGTTGTTCATTATCAGTGCCAGATTAAAGTGCGTATTATGACATCGTGGTCAGGTAGTGAAGTAAGGGAAGTTTTGCGATATAATTTTGTGTGTGGTTTAAGCATAGAAGAAATGAAGATTGCATAGAATAATGATTGTCCACGTGGTACAGTGGTACACTGAGCCTAAAGTAATAGAGTCTATGAAAAACCTGAGACTAAAGTCAAGAATGGACACCTGGTACCTCCACCATAACGCACCAGCTCACCGTGCCAGAGCCTGCACCGAGTATTTGGCCACTACTGGGCTGAAATTTCTTGAGCACCCTCCTTACAGCTCCCTGTGACTTTGCGCTGTTCCCACATGTGAAAATGAAGCTGAAAGGAAAACCTTTTTTCAAGCGACGAAGACCTTCTTAGGGCTTGGGACAACGAATGTACCACAATTCCAGATGAAACTTGGCATAGCTGGTTTAATTACTGGTTTCGGCGTGTATTGAATGTGGTGAAAACTACTTTGAGAAAATTAAATAAATACAGCTGTATTGTAAAACTATTTTAGTACCCTTTGTAATAATAATAATTTAATAAAGTAAATTTAAATAAATAATCTAGTCACATGATATCAACATCCCAGACCAAAACTGTGGCAGTCCCATCCTTCCAAAAAATCTTATTGCTTCATTGTTTTTAAAAATGTTATTATTACAAGAAGATCTGATAAAAATGTAGTTTACTCAATAATAATCTGCAGTATGTTCGGTGTTTTTCCTTGTACATTGATTCGAAAGTTTCACCACAGAAAAATTCATTCCCATAAGAAATGCGCCCCCTCTCACAAATATCATAACCCTCTAAAATCGTGCATGCACCTGAAAAATTATGCAACACACCTACGTGCATGACCCCACAACATTATAAAAATTAAAAGTAAAAATTATTTCTGAATTTAGTGAACAAGTACTCACTCTTTAAACTTTGAAGTAGTATTATCAATAGATTAATCGTCTGTGTGACTTACCTGAAAAAAAGAAATAATTTAACTGTAGAGTAATTTGATATATGAAGAATGTAATTTATATAAACCAGTTTTTACTTTCACTTACCTATATATGAAATATATAGTAAGTGGAAGTATTGCGATCGTGAAAAATTTCGACTTCCGGTTTTCAACGGAAATACACGTTTTGGGACCCCCTGAGTCGAAATAACCAAGTCCCGCGAAATGGTCTGTGTGTGTGTGTGTGTGTGTGTGTGTGTGTGTCTGTGTGTGTGTGTGTGTGTGAACAGACTAGCTCAAAAACTATAAACCGTGGGAACCTGAAATTGGATATTTAGTGTATGTATATGCCCGCAATGTGACAGCAAAAATTTCATCAAAATCGTTCAAAGGGAGGGGGTAGTTTATTTAATAACTTTTTAGGTTTTTTTCGATTTTCTCAAAAACGGCTCTAACGATTTTGATTAAACTGAATATTTGATCTATTTATATGCCCGAGATATGACTGTAAAAAATTCATCAAAATTGATTAACCGGAGGGGGGACTTTACTTAACAAATTTTGTATCATTTTCACATGTTTTTTTTATTTACTCAAAAACGGCTTTAACAATTTTGATCAAACTGGGTATATAATGTATGTATATGCCCGAGATACGACTGTAAAAATTTCATCAAAATTGATCAACCGGAGGGGGGACTTTACTTAATAAATTTTGTACTAATTTCACGTGTACATATTTTTTATTTACTCAAAAACGGCTTTGCCGATTTTGAAGAAACTGGGAAAAAGGGTAACCAAATATGTAAAAGCCAACATTTCATCAAAATTGGTCCAACCGGAGGGGGCACTTTACTTAAGGAATTTTATCTAATGTTTACGTTTTTTTTTTTTTTTTTTCTCAAAAACGGCTATGATGATTTTGATGAAACTGGGTATTTGATGTATGTATATGCCCGCGATGCGACAGCCGAAATTTCATCAATATTGGTGAAACGGAGGGGGTACTTCATTTAATAAACTTTTTCATATGTTCACGTGTTTTTTTATTTACTCAACAGCGGCTGTAATGATTTTTATCAGACTGGATATTTGATGGATGTATATGCTCACAATGTGACAGACAACATTTCATCAAAATTGGTCAAATGCAGGGGGCTCTTTATTTCATAACTTTTTTTTCCAATTTTCACATTTTTTTGGAATATCTCAAAAACGGCTTTAATGATTTTGATTAAATTAATCATTTTTAATCAAAATCAAGTCATCTTTTTTATATTATTTATAAAAATGGCAATTAAAAAAACATGCCGATTTCTAATGTAAGTTGGTAAGTGAAAGTTGTGTGTTGCGCGCACGCACCAGATTTTTTTATTTTAGATCCATCTCTAATGACTTCGATTAAACTAATCATGTTCAATCCTAATGAAGCATTCTTTAATATGAAGTAGTTTGAACAAGTCTGATATGGATTAAATGGTTAAAGAAAAACTCTTCCTACAAAGTACCTTTAATTCTGTATATTTCCGGTAAATAACTGTACCGAGTAACAATAATTGGACAAATATAAAACACGAAAGGATTTCATAATCGCATTAGAGAGAAATATATTGTAACGTTAAATCGTCAAATATAAAAACTTATGGATTAATATTCCAGACCGTTTGTTTGAACAAACTAAGTGGTTGGAACGAACTGTTTAGTTCTAGATCCATCTACGGCATTCCACTAGCTTCCAGGAAGACCTGGAACCTTCCAGAAGGTTCATTTTACGACTGTATATAAGGAGCGAGTGACTGGGCCAGTTACCAGTTGGTAGTTTGTGTCTTGACTGCGAAACTCAAGTCATATGATTTGTGTGTATCATTTTTGTAACCTGTTCGAATATTTGAGTTGTAATAATTCGTTTGACATTGATAATTGTATATTTTTGTTGAATAAATATTTCTTAACCCACAAGAGTGTTACAATATATGTACATGATTTCCAAAAACGAAAATTTCAATTTCCAATGATATAAGTAGTAATATATATGTTTAATATATGATTGGAAAACTTTGAATTAAAGAAATAAAGATTGTACACTTTGTTTGTTAGTTTGTTTAACGCCTATTGGTGCTACTAAGGCTAATCGGACGATGCTACAGTGGGAGTCCTAAATTTTGCCTATCCAAGTATACTTAGGTTCAGGACCACCAATTTACATCGTATCCGAGGGAAGGCATAGCCAAGGATTTTTTACTTCCTTTAAAAAATCTTAGGGCCACCACGGCCCGCGAACCCGCGACCTTTAGTATTGTAGGAAGACATGCTAACCACTACACCTCAGGTGACCCGTTTGTACATTGTAATATCGATGTACCGGCATGAAAATATAACACATGACAACTCACTAACTGCAAGTAAGGTCGACGCCATAGGTCCTCCAAGCCTTCTTCAAGTTAATGCCGTTACTGCTATTATGTTTACGAGTATATTTTAAATATTAAGAGTTTCCATACACGGTCGAATCCAGTCGGTTGTAAAGGAGGGGCTGTAGTCTTAAAGGAGCTTTACCACCTTTACTTACCTCTATAACTTGCCGCTACCCGGTGAACTATCCTAACCTAACTCCTATGAAAGGATCCGATGATAGAATTGGATTATAGTTGGGAAGGCATTACAATGCCAGGAGATCGAACAGTCGTAAAAGTGATAGCGGGTGCCGAGTCCCATCACGTAATGAGGGCGGCACACTTACCCGACGTAGCCGTCCTCCAGGATATCGTCCAAGGGTTCATACGACTTGAGTGGCTTGGGGGGAGGGGGGGTATGTTACAGTGGCTGAGGAGGTGGTCTGCAAGTCTACTTCACCTTCGGAGCAAATTTAAACATGGTCAGGATAATTTCTCAAGTAAGATTATCGGGAGGAGGAAAAATAAAATTACTCTGGAAAGGCAACAGTAATAATATCATGACAGAAGACAATTGTACAATCTGCAACCTCCAGAAGCCAGAAGATATAAGACATTTTTTGCTGGAATGCCCACTATATAATGAAGCAGTGCGTGCTTTTATCTTCAAATATTTCAAAAACTTCAGCACTTCAGAAGAAAAGCTTCACAGGCTCCTAAAAATTGACGATAAGCACCAATCAAAGGATTTATACCTTTATAAATAAAAAAAAACCACTGTCTTGAACAATCTGTGTAAGAACACTTCATCAACTTTCAATGAAGTGTTCTTACACAGATTGTTCAAGACAGTGGTTTTTTTATATATAATTGTTAGAAGAATTTTTAACTTTTCATTTATATGTGAAATATTTTATATATATATTCAATCTGATGCCCTGATGATGCCCGAAGGGGCGAAAATTTGGCTTATATCCATATAAATATATATATATGTAAATTTGAGACTATTTCAGGCCATTTTTTTCTATATATTAATATATTTAGAAAATATGTACAGGCAGGAAACTATTAGTTATGATTGTATTATTATCTATTTGGTCTCTATGGTAATGTATATATAAACAAATACAATAAATCTATCTATCTATCTATCTATCTATCTATGGTCTGCAAGTCCCCCGAAAGATGGACCAATCCTCGTTTTACAATTTACACAACTTCATATAATTTTATTTTGATTTGTAATTTTTTTTAAAAAAGGCAACAAAAGTACATTTTGAAATATCGATTATTCACTACAAATTTTTGTATACAAAAGAAATAATTACACGTATGCTAGGTCTGTTCCAACATGATAATCAAACTATCCCAAATTAACTATCCGGGCGGGGTCACCTGTGATGTAGTGGTTAGCATAGCAACCTGCAATGCTAAAGGTCGCGGGTTCGCGTTCGGTAGTGACCCCAGCAGCATTTAAAGGGAGTAAAAATCCTTGGCTAAGCCGTCCTTCGGATAGGACGTAAAAAGGACGACCCGGGCCTGTCCGATGTCAGGTACTCACTAAAGATCACTATCCTAATTATACCTGGATAGGCGAAATTTAGGACTCCCACCGTAGCATCGTCCGATTAGCCTTAGTAGCATAAAGGGACGTTAAACAAACAAACTATATAAACTTCTTACTTATGAATTACACGAGAACGAACATTAGAGCAGTAAAATGTCAGTATCATTCCACTCATAAGCTACCATTACTGTAAAGAAATGGAGACGTAAGTCATGCAAATAACCTCAATTATATTTCGCGGTTCCCACAATCCCACAAAGCACAATGAAATGCTCAAGCATTGTGGCCATCAAGGAGGAAAGGGCATTTCCTGCTCCGTCATGGTGGAGTGGCCATCCTCACCGAAAACGAAATCAAGAGGTCCTTTGAGGAAACGATCCTTTGCGTTGTAGATGAAGCGTGATATAGCTAAGTATGGTAGACCAGTTTATTGAACCATATTTAGACTAAATATTTTATTTTTCATCAATAAAAAAAATACATAAATACAAGTAATTATTACGTAAAACAAGATTAATAGCATGAATGCACTTGAACTTAAACATGAAACTTAAACTAAGGACGCATTAAAAAATTCTGAACTATAAGTTCCAAAGGCCATCATCTTTTCAGAAGCCAGAAAAGAAAAAATTGGTTTCGGATTACTCTGGAGTATATTATGAAAAGATAAATCATCATTTTTTTCAGGTTTGGTGATTAATATAATTAGATAAATAAAAAAAAAGGTCAATATTCACAAATCAAGTCAAAAAACCATAGTAAAATTTATTTTGGAAACGTTTCGACTTCTTGAGCCATTTTCAAGCCATGCATCATATTTGGGATTGGTCTTACGGTGATTTGGCAGTTATTGATATATGTGTGACAGACTGATGTTAAAATTTCAATCTTAATGCTGAAGAAGTCTTATATTTTAAAGAATTAGATAAAGATAAGGTAGCAACATTATGTGAGATGTTGGATCAACAAAAAAGGAAAGCTATAAATGAAAAAATAAATAAAGATTATAGCTAAACTTAACTATACATAAAAGGTGACATCTGGTTGTAGAAGATTTGGAAACAAATCTTGAAACCAAAAAAAAAAAAAAAGACAAAATTGATAAAATCTAGTGTTCTTCTTAGCCCACAATACAGAGGACCCAACTTCCTTTGCCAGCAATCGATTTAAATTACCAATCGATACCTAAAAGGTCTTGAAACCTGAGCTAAACCTTCAGAGTTTTTGGTTCCCTTCGAATATCGAAGTAGGTTAAGAGGCTAAATAACTAAACACCGCTAACTAAGTGAAGCTGGTGTTTAGTGTTTAGTAACCAAATTAGTTTAGATTGCTCTCACTATCGAATCACATAGCGAAACAAATTGTTCGGGCCCGTTCCACATTGAGGTTATTTAGTCCGGACCACACCATGTGAAACTAATACCGCCTAGTGGAAACCTACTCTCCTTATAGAATACGATCTAATATGGTGGTACTGCTTTAAGGATGTTTTCTGTAAGATTGAATAAATATTAGCAATATTGTTTCGAATCATTTCTCGTATGGCCATCATAAGTAATCATTGTTATCCTGGCAATTGAAAACCGTTACTTTATATCTTATATATATATATATATATATATATATATATATATATATATATATATATATATATATATATATATATATATGTATGTATGGATGAAATACATAGCAAGAGAAAGCATTGCGATCGTGAAAAATTTCGACTTCGGTCCAAATAACCGCTGTGTGTGTGTGTGTGTGTGTGTGTGTGCGCGCGCGCGCGCGCGTGTGTGTGTGTGTGTGTGTGTGTGTGTGAACAGTCTAGCTCAATACTATACACCATAAAAACCTAAAATTGCGAGTTTTGTTATATGTTTATGCCCGCGATGTGACAGCAAAAATTCCATCAACATGGTCAAACGGAGGGGGTACTTTATTTAATGGATTTTGTCTAATTTTTATGTTTTTTTTTTTTTTTCGATTTTCTCAAAAACGGCTCCAACGATTTTGATAAAACTGGGTATTTGATATATGTATATGCCCGAGAAATTACTGCGAAACGTTCATCAAAGTTGATCAACCTGAGGGGGCATTTTATTACAAAACTTTTTCCCATTTTTACGTTGTTTTTTTTTCGATTTTTTGCAAAAATAGCTTTAACGATTTTTATTAAACTCGCCATGTTTAATGAGAATAAAGTATATATATATTCTTTAATATCAGGTTAGCTTTATCATCATAAAAATGTTCTGATGTGGCTTAAACGGCAATCTTTTTGTTTTCCTATATAGTACCTTTGTTTTTGTTTAAATGGAGAAATTAATTGTCTCTCGTTTCGCCTATAAAGAAGAAATGGCTAAATATGAAATATGAAAAAAATCAAGTAAACATATACAGGAGAAAAAAAGAAAAATATTCCGTCAACTCATAAAACACGTTGAACTTACGCATGCGCAGTACGCCTTTAATGGCAACAATGCTTTATAATTAAAGACGTTCTGTTTATTTAATGGAAATTATTTGTTTCATGAGGAAATGAAGTTTTCAACAACTGCATAGAGAATTATAAAATCAGACGACTTGGAGTATTATGCGTGCATTTTCAATCAGAATTGTCACAAGTAAAAACGTTTATTTAATAATAAAAAAATTAGAGTACTTTAATTAATACGCATTAATAATGAGTAAATGAATATGTAAAATTGTTTAAGTGTGAGAAATGCCATTTAACAAAACAGGTCAATTTCTAATCAAAGAAAGTTGGCAAGTGAAAGTTGTGTGTTGCGCGCGTCGCACCAGATTTTTGAAATACATAGAGGATTTTGCGGGTCTCTGTTGTTTACTTCCAAATGATTCCATATCATTATTAAGCAGTTACTAATCCTCTAATTTTCTTTTATAAACACTGGCTTCCCAATCAATTACACACGACGAAAGCCCAAGATAAATGCCAAAACAAAATATACACCCAAAAAACTTGATGGTTACAGAATGGTAGTCCATGGCTGAACATTATTCCTTTTTGCCTAGAGGTGACTCTACAACCTACTGCAATGATAGTAGTAAACATGTACAGGAGAAAAAAGTATTCCATCAACTCAAAAAACACATTGAGCCCACGCATCTGCAGTACGCCTTTAATGACAGACGATTGTTTTTAATTAAAGCCGTTCTGTTCATTTAATGGAAATTATCTGTTTCATTGAAACCAAATGAAGTATTCAACAACTGCATAGAGAATAATAAAATCAGACGACTTGGAGTATTATGCTTGCATTCCCGAAATATCAGGAGTGAAAATTTTTATTTAATAATAAAGAAAATTAGTGTACTTTAAAGAGTACTATTAGGCATTGCCGAATTATCACAAGTAAAAACTTGCACCCACCACATCCTCCCGACTTGTCTCCAACAGATTATCACCTGTTTAGGAATTCAGACAAATTCGTCAGAGGATTTTTTTTTAAAATGATGCTGAAGTCCAAAGTGTGTTTTCAGATTTTGTTTCACTTCAAAGCTCAGAGTTTTTCAGTTACGGGATAAAAAAAAAGTTGGTTTCACGTTGGGAAAAATTCTTCGAAAAGGTAAATTCTTCGAATAAAATTGTATTGCACTAAATTCCTTTTAACTTGAAAACAGAAATTTCATGAGAAACAACCCAATATGAAAATGCATGTGCTGACAACACTATTTTAGTGTGAGGTTACAACTTCTTATTAAGAAGGACTACGATTTAAACAACCAAAAGTGTTATTTTTAGGGCATTGTAACTGCTTAATTGCATTATTCTTTTAAATTTGCAAATGTGAGATTTCTCGCAAAATTAAAGTAGTCAGATAATTAATAACATTCATATTGTATTGATAAATCGATAAGCAAATAAAATAAAAAAATATGACATAAACTCCCAGACCGTTTGTTGGAACAAAATATGCGGTTGGAACGAACTGTTGGGGTCTAGATCTTTCGCGCCTAGTTCACAAAGGCGTAGAACTGCCCACATTGTTCTAGAACGATCCAGGCCTGACTATTTACGATTTATATAAGGAGCAGTGACTGAACGAGTTAGGGTCTGGTCACACATTTCCGCACCGGATCCGCACCGCAGCATTAATATAGGTTATGTTCAGAATATTTTTAATTTAACTTACATATTACCTTTACTTATGCTTAGGTCAGGCCACGCGGATCCGGTGCGGACATGTGTGGCCAGACCCTTAGTCGAAGTCTGTGTCTTGACTGTGTAGCGCAAGTCATATGATTTTGTGTTTTAACGTTATCATTTTCGTAATCTTCTCAAGTGTTTAAGTTTTATTAATTCGTTGGCATTGATAACTGTATATTTTTGTTTTAATATTTGTTACCAACATAAGTGATACAATATTAAACAGTGATGGAAATAATATTCCAAAGAGGTGTAAGTAAGAACAAGGACACTTAGTCACCGTTCGAGCAAGACTCGCTCACAATGAAAGCTCACGTTCTACGTTTGTTCTTAGCCGCGCTAAAATTTCTCTTCCAGGCTATTCATAAATAAAGTTATTACCTAGAACCGACACTATTCATTAGATTTTCCACGACAAAAGGTAAAATTACCGATATTGATAATAAAATCTATTTTATTACCGTTCGCATTTTAGACGTATTGAAATGAGTGTGTTATTTTGATTCCATTGATGAGACATGCACGCAAAACACAACTTTCACTTACCAACTTACTTTGAAATTGACGTATTTTTGATAAATGTGTAAACTCCATTCCTTAAATTCACACATTTTTCAACATTTAGTTATTTATTTTTGTTTGTCTCTAAAGTACAAAAAAAAATTTTTATTGTTAAATAAAATTTGTTACCTGTGATAATTTGGCAATTCAAGCATAATACTTCATCTTTTCAGATTTTATAATTCTCTAATCAATAGATAAAAACTTCATTTAGTTATCATGGATACAATAATTTCCATTAAATATGTATGATTCAAAACACATTGACAACTCTTTTCCATTGACATTATGTCTTTAATTAATAAAATTAAAGACTAATTTTTTTAATTAATAAAATTAAAGGCGCACTGCACATGCGTTAGCTCAACGTGTTATAAGAGTTGTCGGACTATATTTCTTTTCTTTTTCTCCTGTATATGTTTAACTTGTTTTTTTGTTTTTTTTTCATATTTCATTTTTTTAGGCATTTCTTAATTTTAGGCATAACGTGAGACAGTTAATTTCTCCATATAAACAAAAGCATAGTACTTTATCGGAAAAGAAAAAGGTCCCTTACTCCCATTTAAGCCCCCTCAATATATTTTAATGATGATGTAACTTACCTGATATTAATGAGTACTTGCTTATCATTAAACATTACGAGTTTGATCAAAATCTTTAAAGCTATTTTTGAAAAAAATCGAAAAAAACGTAACAATGGTAAAAAAGTTTTGGAATAAATTGCCCCCTCAAGTTGATCAGTTTTGATAAAATTTTCGCTGTCATATCACGGGCATAAACATATATATGTATAGGTAGTGTATAGTTTTCGAGCTAGTCTGTTCACACACATACACACACACACATACCATTTCGCGGGACTTTATTATAGCGGTTATTTGGACTTAGGGGACCCCAACATGTGCAATTACGTTGAAAACCGAAAGTCGAAATTTTTACGATCGCAATGCTTCCCCATGCTATCTATCTCATATATAGGTTAGAACATGTAAAATGAGACAAATTATATTAAATAAAGTGCCTCCTTCGTGTGATCGATTTTGATGATTTTTTTGCTGTCACATCGCCGACATAGACATATACTAAATACACAATTTCAGGTTCGTACGATTTATAGTTTTTGAGCTAGTCTGTTTACAAACACACAGACCATTTCGCAAGACTTGGTTATTTCTAGGGATCGGGGCAAAATAGTGCCAAGCAACATTTTGAACAAAAATGAACTGTAGCTGCAGTCTGCTGTATATTACGAAGGACTATATGTCTATGATGGAAGTGCTACTTAAATATGACTATAGAGTGCTCTATATAGTCATATTTACGTGAAATTTCCATCATAGACATACAGTCCTTCGTAATATACAGCAGACTGCAGCTACAGTTTATTTTTGTTAAAAATGTTGCTTGGCACTATTTTATCTTCCTTCCTTGGGACTCAGGAGACCCCAAAACGTCTATTTCCGTTGAAAACCGGAAGTCGAAATTTTTCACGATTGCAATGCTTTCCCTTACTATATATGTTTTATATAGAGGTGAGTGAAAGTAAAAAAAACCCTATTATAATGCAATCGTCACGTTGAAAACGAGGCTTAATAGTAAATCATAACATTGTAAGCAATCAGCTGTTGGTTAGAAATTTTGAAATATTGTGCGTCATCCTGTGATACCTCAATATCAACTTAAAATGCTAAATAATTCGCTGCATCGATCTAGAAAGCAGCGAGCCGGCATAATGAGTCATTCATTAGCCCAGTTATACGGCAGCCGTTGAAGATGGAAATTGTTCACCACTCCGGACACTTATTTCTAGGCCAATTGCCAATTATCGATTAATTGCAAATGAGTTAACATTTTCTCAAATAAATGACTTCGATGACTCTCTCTCGGTTTGGAAAAGTTCGATCAATCAATCGGTAATTTCTTTGTCTAATCTATGTTAGCAATGCTTGGTGAGAAAATAATTCATTGGTATTCTTGGTTCTTCTTTTCATGCCACTATTTCAAAGTGATTTAGAATCCAATATCATTTGTCCTTGTACATGGCAGGTTTTATCACTAAAACCTGGGTTACATTGAAGAGTTTACAAGCCACAAGTTGGCGAATTCTCAACTATCATATTGTTAGATGGTGAGTGGGATTTTTAGCTAGTAAAATAGCTGAGTTCGACTTCATAAGTTTACCTGAGGTCGGAGCTTAAATAAGCCACGCCTACTTCTGCTTTGGCGCTAAATTTAAAGTGTGTCAGGTTATGTTATCAATTATGGCCAACAGATAGTGAGGACTTTGAAATCAATACAAGGATACTATATTTCATGAAATAATTATCAATCGCAATATAGAAACAAAACATAATATCAAGATATCCAATGAATGCAATTTTAAATGTTTTTTGTATAAAGAATAAAAGTACTATAGTATTATCTATATAAAAGCATCATTATTATATAAATATTTAGTGGTTAAACCAAGTAAAAACTTTGATGCAGATATAAATTTACTATTAATATTTAAATCTCTATATATATAAGAGGCTTTGTCCTGACTGGCAGAATCAACGCAGAGCAAAAACTACTAATGATAGAAACTTGAACTTCGGAATTTAGATTTTAAATGCGATGTAGGTAACCACTAAGAAAGGAATTTCAAAAATGTAACCCCTAAGGGGCTTAAATGGCGAAATTGTCGTTTAACTCTAACGGAAAACTATTGTAGAGATTTTAAACCATATGTTTTTTATTTGAATATCGATTTATCGTTACAATATTATTAAAATAGACATTCACATAAAATATGGCTACTGATTATTTAAATATTAGTGGTAATCAAATAATACCCACTGTGATTCCCATGATTGGGGATGGTGCGTGTTTATTTCGATCTCTACTCCATATATATAAGAGGTTTTTTCCTGAATGATAGAATCTATGATTGAATATAGAGCAAAAACTACTTATGATAGAAACTTGAAGTTCGGAATTTAGGGATGGTTAACCACGATGTAGGTAACCACTAAGAAAGGAATTTCAAAAATGTAACCCCTAAGGGGTTTAAATGGCGATATTGTCGTTTAACTCTAACGGACACCTATTTTTGCACTTCGAGAAAAAAATATCTAATTTGGACTCATATTAAAGATCTTGATCTAAGAAGCGTCGAAAACGATGTTTTAAAGCCGAAAAATGAAGCGTTAACGACGAGTAAGTTGTTTCGGCGGTTTTAGTGAATTCTCTCCATTGCGCGCCTCCCTCTCTTCTACCGAACCGGCAGCTTCCCCCTCCAACCTTCCAACTACCGGAAGCTCCGATTCTACTAAATCTCCTTAACGTCAGTTAACATATTATATTAAATCAATACCAAGATAATGATCACAGAATTGATTTTAAAGGCTCGCGGGCAAAGCCGCGACGGGGAATGCTAGTTAATAATAAAAAAAATATTTTCTAATAATTAATATTTAATTTTCATCAACTCATATAAAAATTTAAATGATTTATTTACAAATATGGTTGTAAACAGAATTATTCTCATAATCACGAACTTAAAGAAGATTAAAAAGAAAATAATTATTGACTAAATAGGATCCAAAGTACAATTTTAATAATATTTGTGTTAGGTATATAATTTTTTTCTGAAAATAAATAATGTTATATATCTTATGGAAATGAAAACAAATTCCGCTAACAAAATCGAAAATATTGTAATCTAGTCTATGACCCTATTTATTTCGTTTCAGATAATCGTGAATACAGAAAACAACTATAGCATACTAAGTAAAAAAGTAAAAACTTTTTGGCCATGCCGTCCCTAGGATAGGACGTAAAATGAAGTTCACAACCTGTACGATGCCAGGTACTCGTTAAAGATACCTATCCTAATTATACCTGGATAGGCAAAATTTAGGACTTCCACTGTAGCATCGTCCGATTAGCCTTAGTGGCATAAAGTGACGTTAAACAAACAAACATACTTAGAGAGTATGATTATTAATTAATTCTTTTACATGAATGAATAAAGTCGTTTCAGGTACTCGACATGTGCTTAAAAAAATTGATTTTATTTTTATTCATTTTTGAATTCCTTGGACGCCGAGATTTACAATTCAGGGGAATGATTTTTCTGACTTTAAATCTAAATAATGAATACGTTTCAGGTAACATAATTTTGAGGTAATTCCTTATCTTTAGGTCTCTTATTGCAAAGGCAGAAACCTCTTTTTTTTTCGCGTATCTACGGATATGAAATTGAGGATATTTATGTTCACATCTCAAACGTGAGATGTGATTTTCTCTCATTAGAGCACTTTGACTATTATTAAATTTTAATAAGAAACAAATTGAAGAGTAAATGCTTTATGAAAGCTTTCGACATCCTTCCGTACTATCCCTGTTATTTGTCGGTGGATGACAAAAGAAACGTAAATCACTTCGAGTACTCTCAGCTACTAGTCGACGAAGCAGATTTCGCTGGGGAGCCCATTACTCGGTTTTCCGGTACACCTCCCGAATTCTGCCCCCTCTTTTTCTGTCAAATGACTTGTCAGAATATGTAGCACATTGTCACATTACTAAGGCTTTTCCTAGCCAACTTTTTCGGATATTGTTCAGGACAGAAAAAAAATGAAAAGGCTGTCGTAACTATGTTGCTAAATCACAAAGGATAATAAAAAATAAATATTTTTCATAATTTTTTTTATTAAGCAGAATTCTAAATAAAGCTCCCACTATGTTGCTTATTGGCGTGGCCTGTTTCCGGAGTTAAGGTGTAGTGGTTAGCATGGCAACCTACAATACTAAAGGTTGCGGGTTCGCCCCCCATGGTGGCCCTAGGATTTTTTAAAGGGAGTAAAAAATCCTTAGCTATACCGTCCCTCGGATAGGACGTAAAATGGAGGTCCCGAGCCTGTACGATACCAAGTACTCGTTAAAGATCCCTATTCTAATTATAAGCAAAATTTAGGACTCCCACTGAAGCATCGTTCGATTAGCTTCAGAAGCATAAAAATGGATGTTAAACAAACAAACTGTAATATGAGCGAACTCCCTTCGCGTCATTTTCAGTTTAAATGAAGTTTGGTCAGCTTTATTAGATCCCAACTTTCGACTCCCGCTCGCTACGCTCGTTCTTCAGACATAAATAACCACCCAAACGGATCCTTTTCAGTTGAACTTCGTGGCCGGATTAATCGGTGTCATTTTGGCTATGGCCAGAAGCAACATAGGGGAACTAAACATTTTGAATACCATTGCGGCATTCATTATCGTATAGAGGCTATCCGATCATTGCTTCGAGTTATCGCCCAATTAAAATGTTCAACCCATCTTTGCCTGCACATCATAGGCGATTGAGCTTGTTCTCGGTCATATCACGCCCTCGTACGAGCAATCACCAGAAAAATTACCTCCTCAGAAAGTACTGAACCCATTACGCACAAACATTTGAAATTTCTAACAAAAATAAATATCAATTTGGACTGAAAAATAAAAACTTAAGAGAACAAAGTGAACTGAAGTTCCATGACATCTTATGTGTTCGAAACATGTTTGCTAACGGACTAAAAACTTTGAGCCATCTGATTTGCAAAGATATGGAAGACATGTAGCACAGTAGTACTATTAGCCGCACCTCAGTATCAAGAGATCTCTTCCAAGGTAAAGCTACGTATACAGTTATTATGTTTATTAAATCGACACGGTCGCGAACACGCATGGAGATGAAAGCAGTAACAGAAAGAACACAAGCCAAGAAAAGCAAGTTAAGAACATTCATAAAGAGAAAAAAAAAATAAGCAACAGAGCTTAGAATAAAGTCAGGAAAACCCTATCCTCCATATTCTGTTCCAATACGAGTTATGACTATCAGCAATCTGTCAGATGCATGCGCAATAGTTTTCCCGTTATGGATATATTTATCAGGAATGGAATATCGTCATCAATTTCTACTGAACTATTTACAATCTTTAGAAGTAGAAAACCAACAACCACGTATTCTTATTAATTATTGCGTCATTCCATATCAAGTGGTCGAAAGTGGTTGCTTGATCATTTTAGAAAACAATTATAATTTAACCACCAACTACGTATGGAATCAGTAGTTCAAATCAATTTTTTAGGATCAACTGTTTCAAAATGGCAGCCATTTTTGTTTTACCTTTCAGGCCGTTTTTTTGAATTTTTAAGCTCTCAAAGAAAACTCATTTTCTCAATACTGGAAAATCATAGACTAATAATTCAAACACAATTGTTTTCCTTAAAGTCTGTTCTATATTTCGTGTTCTGTTTATTATTTGAATATATTGCAGTCCAATACTTGAAAAGTGCTATTGAAAACAACTGCTTTAAATTCTCAAAACACCGTTTTTGAGGGTAAGTTTTGGGTATAAGGGCATGTACGCCAAAGCTGATTTTTGGCATGATAATAAACCTAACTAAGTAGCTTTCATTAAAAGTACTCTTAACCCGTATATTCTTTACCTAATTTTTTTATGAATTTTTAAAGTTCAGTTTTTTTCATTTTATGTTAACTTTAGGCTCTAATATCTCTTATGGGCCAGTTAATAAAAATCTATTTTTTTTACATGTTGTGCTTATATGCAACATAAACCTACTGCAAGAAATTTCAACCTGTAGATAGATAGATAAATCGCTTTTTTATAATCAAAATAAGTTTTTTTTTTACATTTTGAAAAAATTTACAATAAGCTTTCATTGGCATGGTAATGAACTAATTACTAATACATTAAAAAAAAAAATAAATGGAAATTCTTTAAAAATTGAAAATCATTATTCTTTTATAATCATACATACATTATATGAATGAAAAAAAAAAACAATAAAATAAGAGAGCTTGGACTCCATTAAGAAATAAAAAAATCTGGTGCGTGCTCGCAACACACAACTTTCACTTACCAACTTACTTAGATTAGAAATTAATGCGTTTTGTTAATTGTCACTTCTCAAAAGAACAGAACGGCTTTAATTATGAACAATGGTCTGTCATTAATAGCGTACTCCGTATGCGTGGGCTCAACGAGTTTTATGAGTTGACTAAATATTTTTCTTTTTTTCTCCTCTTTATGTTTTATTTATTTTTATCATATCTCATATTTAGCCATGTCTTATTTTTAGGCGTAACGAGAGCCAGTTAATTTCTCCATATAAACAAAAACAAAGGTACTTTATAGGAAACAAACAAACAAAAAAGGCCCCCACCCAAAAAAAAGCCCCCTCAGAACATTTTAATAATGATAAAGCTTACCTGATATTAAAGAACACCTACTTTTCATTAAACATGACGAATTTGATAAATATCGTTAAAGCCGTTTTAGAGATAATCGAAAAATTGGAAAAAAAGTCACGAAATAAAGTGCCCCCTCAGTTGGACCAATTTTGATGAAATGTTGGCTTTTACATATTTGGTATATACATACATCAAAATATCCAGTTTCTTCAAAATCTTTAAAGCCGTTTTTGAGTAAATAAAAAATATGTACACGTGAAATTGGTACAAAATTTACTAAGTAAAGTCCCCCCTAAGGTTGATCAAATTTGATTAAATTTTTACCGTCGTATCTCGGGCATATACATACAACATATACCCAGTTTGATCGAAATCGTTAAAGCCGTTTTTGAGTAAATAAAAAAAACACGTGAAAATGATACAGAATTTATTAAGTAAAGTCCCCCCTCCGGTTAATCAATTTTGATGAAATTTTTACAGTCATATCTCGGGTATATAAATAGATCAAATACTCAGTTTAATCAAAATCGTTATAGCCGTTTTTGAGAAAATCTAAAAAAAGTTAAAAGTTGTTAAATAAAGTACCCCCTCCCTTCGAGCAATTTCGATGAATTTTTTGCTGTCACATCGCGGGCATATACCTACACTAAATACCCAATTTCAGGTTCCCACGGTTTATAGTTTTTGAGCTAGTCTGTTCACACACACACACAGACCATTTCACGGGACTTGGTTATTTCGACTCAGGGGGTCCCAAAACGTGTATTTCCGTTGAAAACCGGAAGTCGAAATTTTTCACGATCGCAATACTTCCACTTACTATATATTTCATATATATAGGTAAGTGAAAGTAAAAAGGATTACACTCTTCTTCCTATGAATTATACCAAACCAACAATATTCTTTAAACAACAATATTCTTCTTTTTCTTTTTTTATAACTATGTACAGAGAAATATGAAAAAAAAAGAACAAGAATAATGAAAAACAGAAACAATAAAATAAGATAGAATTATTCACCTTAAATCATACCTAACGAATAAAAATAATTTACATTTACATTTTTCTGGATTAAACTGTTGTATCAAATACGTTCGGTATTTATAAGCAGCTGTGTGAAACGTAAACAGACCATTCCAGTCCTCCCCATTCAATAATCCTATAATTTCATTCTTACTTCTTACAGTTCTTTTCTCTTTAAAATCCTCCACTTCAACTCTCGGAGAAAAGGACAGACACCAATATAATGATTAAGATCCTCAATAGCCTTCATATTACAAAGTGTACACTGATTTTTGGCATGATAATAAACCTTGTGAATTTTTTACTTTTAATACCCCTTATTAATTGTTTTGGTTTTTAATTTTATCTATGTCCAACGGAAAATATTTTTAACACTTTTTCATTAAAAGAAATAATAAAAATTTAATAGAGTATATTTTAATTATAATTAAACTCAATATTTTTTTTAGATTATACATAGATAAAATGAAAAAAAAATTAATAAGGGTTATCAAAAGAAAAAGATTCGCAAACAGTAACATTTTAATGAAGTATGATCTAGTTTACGCATTGTTAAATGAGCTCGAAAATGACCATTTTCAAAAATTCGTAGCTACCGATGTACACAAATATACAGGTTTAAATTTCTTGCAGTAGGTTTATGTTGCATGTAAGTATAACATGTAAAAAGTGGTAAGTGAAAGTTGTGTGTTGCGAGCACGCACCAGATTTTTTTATTTCTTAATGGAGTCCAAGCTCTCTTATTTTATTGGTTTTTTTTTTCATTCATATAATGTATGTATGATTATAAAAGAATAATGATTTTCAATTTTTAAAGAATTTCCATTTATTTATTTTTTTTAATGTATTAGTAATTAGTTCATTACCATGCCAATGAAAGCTTATTGTAAATTTTTTCAAAATGTAAAAAAAAAACTTATTTTGATTATAAAAAAGCGATTTATCTATCTATCTACAGGTTGAAATTTCTTGCAGTAGGTTTATGTTGCATATAAGCACAACATGTAAAAAAAATAGATTTTTATTAACTGGCCCACCAGAGATATTAGAGCCTAAAGTTAACATAAAATGAAAAAAATCTGAACTTAAAAATTCATAAAAAAGTTAGGTTAAGAATATACGGGTTAAGAGTACTTTTAATGAAAGCTACTTAGTTAGGTTTATTATCATGCCAAAAATCAGCTTTGGCGTACATGCCCTAATACCCAAAACTTGCCCTCAAAAACGGAGTTTTGAGAATTTAAAGCAGTTGTTTTCAATTGCACTTTTCAAGTATTGGACTGCAAAATATTCAAATAATAAAGAGAACATGAAATATGGAACAGGCTTTAAGAAAAACAATTGTGTTTGAATTATTAGTCTATGACTTACCAGTCTTGAGAAAATAAGTTTTCTGTGAGAGCTTAAAAACTCAAAAATCGGTCTGAAAGATGAAACAAAAATGGCTGCCATTTGCTACAGATGATGCTACAGCGGTCCTTTTTCGAATATGCTGGCATAATGAGGATTTGGATCTTGTACAAGTACCTGACATTGTGGGGCTCTTAGCCTTCGTTATATGCCCCCTCCGTTGGGCGACACAACCAAGGAATTTTTACTCCCTTTGAAAAATCATAGGGCTTTGAACTTGCAGTCTTAGGTAAATTTTTGTGTTTGCTCAGTAGCCAATTTTTTAGCTCTATATATTTACACTATGCTTCATTTGGCATCTTCATTACTTAATAAGATTCATTCATTCAGATAAATTCGTAATTTACCTCATTTTATTTGTAGTGATAAACAAATAATTTTGAGGTAATTATTTGAAGTAATGAATAATAGCAAATTTTTTTGCGCTACACTTAACGGTAATTGCTGAGACCTTTGACCGGACGTGCTCATGAAAAAGATTTCAGCGATAAATTTCACTTGTTCTTGTCTTATATTACTTTCCGCTGTGCCACTTTCGCTGCAGCTCCAAAGAGAATACGAAAAAAAAATCTGATATTAAAGTGGAGGAAAGCGATCTTGGGCCGACTAAAAGCGCTGACTAAGGCGATGCGGCTGCCGGCCCAACTAACTACTTCCATAATATCTAACATCGTCACGATGAGAATTGTGTACTGTCGGATATGAACCAGTTTATTATTTAGAATTTTAATTTATCATTAGTTGTTCAGTGTCAATAATTCTCATAGCATATTGATCAATCTACTTATAGCCCTACTTTGAGACCAAGTTACCACACTATAGTATAAAGAAGAGAAATATTTGAAAATTATATCATAAACATAATTTAAGAGGCTGTAACTTCGCAACGAATTATTAGACTTTCGTGATTTCATTTTTTTTCCATTTTACAGGAAATACAGATACCTTTCATTAACATAACTAAAAAAAAAAAAAAAAATAGTACCGATAGATTTTTATATTAATTTAATCATTATCGTGGATGACCACTCTTGTTTTTAAATTATTTTAAATAATTTATTTTTGAAGAGAAAAGATTTGGCTCCGCCGGGAATCGAACCCGTGTCTTCCGCGTGACATGCGCGGTATGCTTATCCATTACACCACGGAGTCGCTTCCAAACAGTGCCAAATCCTTCCTCTTCACTGACACCTCTCCCACGATCTCGCAAATTTTGCGAGTATTTACGGGAGGAGGACAATTTTTGTCCAACTTTTGGGCATAAACTGTCTTTCTTGTTAAACAATAATAATTGTTAACAATAATGATTACAAGAGTGGTCATCCACGATAATGATTAAATTAATATAAAATAATTTAAAAATTGACGAAAGTCGAGATGCCCAAAAGTTGGACAAAAATTGTCCACCTCCCGTAAATACCCGCAAAATTTGCGAGATCTTGGGAGAGGTGTCAGTGAAGAGGAAGGATTTGGCAACGTTTGGAAGCGACTCCGTGGTGTAATAGATAAGCATACCGCGCATGTCACGCGGAAGACCCGGGTTCGATTCCCGGTGGAGCCAAATCTTTTCTCTTCAAAAATAAATTATTTAAGATAGATTTTTAGTTTTACACAAATTAGGTTTTCTTTTTTTCTCAACTTTTCTCCAGAGGTTTGCTGTAAGATCTGAATATTTCAACCCTCAAAATGATACCTCAATCATCGAATATGATATATTCACGTGACAGGCAGGTCCGTTTTTTAATGAGCTTATTACCTTGTATTAAGAAGGTGTGCTATCTAAAGTGTTATGTTTAGGGCATAGTAACTACCTAATTGCATTATTCGCTTTAAAAAAATGAAAAGCCAAAATATTTGGGGGGGGGGGGGGGGTCAAGACCCCAGTTTACCCCCTCCCTGGATTCTCCCTTTGTTCAGAGCCCAGAATTTGGAAAAGAAATCCAAGATAATCTTTAGCAAATTTATGATAAAGGATTTAAGTTAGTATTATCAATGTAACATATTTGACTTAACTACCTAAATTTGCGTAAATTCATTCGTACATCGATTACACGCCTATGAATTTCAAATATTGAAATAACAATTTGTGTCATTATACAAAAAATCTTGATACGAATGAATCCTGTTTTTTTTTTTTTTTTTTATAACGACTGTATTCTACTACTTCAGCTATTAATCATTGAGTACAATAATCTCCTTCAGTTCAGACTTCTCTTCAGAAAAGAGGAATTCCCCCGATGTTCCGCCGGTCCAGGAGTACGACTGGAACGTGAAAGTGAGCACTGTCGCTGCATCAATCGAGTATTAACGGTACCAGCGGCCAGTGACGCTATCTGCTCCCAGAAGAAAGGAGGTTGAGGCCACTTTGTTTCAGATTTCGGGTCAGTGATAGTGTATCCTCTTTTTGGAGTTGCGTCTGTCGGTACTTGTGTACTTTTGGGTCAGGTGTACTTCAACGGAGAAAGTATTTAAATATCCGATAGTTAACTATGATAAACGATATTGGAGTAAAAGAGGAATTGTTTGAAGCCGTTGAGACATTTAGATATTTAGATCTACGATAACTAGGAAAAACTAAATTGAAGAGGAAATTAAGGCTAGGCTTGTTATTTTTCGGTTGCAAAACTACTTAGGTCATGCCTTCTTTCCCGAGATCGAAAAATTAGAATTTAAAAATCTATAGTTCTTCCAGGTTCTTTACGGATGTGAAACATGGCCGCTTACAGTTAGTGATGAACAACGCCTTGAGGTCTTTGAAAATTAAGTACTGCGTACAATATTTGGATCGAAGAAGGATTATTCAACAGGAGAATTTAGGCGGCTACACAATGCAGAATTGCTGAACTTTACCCGGTAAATGATATCGAAGTTATAGCTGCGCGTCGGTTAAAGTGGGCGTGCAAAATTGCGAGTCTTCGTTACGAACGAATACCTAAAAGATTCATAAACTCTTTGCCTGGAACACGACTCTGCAACTGGAAAACGTCTAGGGGATCTAGTTAAGTTGGGATTGGACAACTCACAGGGGGGAGGTGGATGGTGTGTTGGGAGCGATTGCTAGTGTCGGTATCGGACCTTCGGGTTCATTGAGCCTTTATTCTAACAATGAAGACAGGGAAAGTTCAATCTGGCTTTGGCGACTATTAAAAGACAAATAGCTAGCACCGGTAAGGATTATGGGCTGTCAGGTACGGTAGAGTTAAAAGTAAATAAATAAAACTATTTTTAGAACAGAAAATCGGTTTTAATAGGTAAAATATTTTACATTTTATACTTAACGTTTAAAAATACTTTACTCTATTTTTTCTCAATCTTCTAAATTGAAAATATGACAGAAATTGAATATATGAACCTACTTACTTAAAGCCTTTTGGATATACGCCTCACAGATTTTCGTGTGAGAAAATTACGATTCGTGTGAAAGATTTCACTTCACAGAAAATTACTAATTTTTAAATTTGAAATTTTAAGACCCGTAACAGACGATCCCATATACTTAAGCAACTAAACTCAACTTACAGAGTTACAACAACCATAAAACACAAACTAAATTATTTTTTCACGCTTTTAAGTTCAATTGCATTTAATCCATAACAGACCAATTAACGACATGGCCACGGCTACCATGCCCTCTCCCGAATAGAATCAAGTCCCAAAAAAATAAATCAATATGGTACTGTATAAAATACTGTAGCATCAAGCCTCAGTAGCATTAAGGGACGTTAAACGAACAAAAATCGATTTTATTTATTTTAGAGTAAACTCCTACTTCTTTTGTTCTGCTAATGTTTCTGAAACCACGACTCCCTTAGTCCAATCATCCAGACCATTGTGTAGGAAGACATCCATCAGGACTCTTAACCAGACAGACGGATCCTCCGGAACCCTCAATGAGGAAGAAGATTGACGGCTATCAGGAGTTGATGACACCTCATTGTGGACTCTTAATGGTGTGGGCCTAGTCACTGTTTAGGTTTCCGACTCAGTGAGTATTTCCGTTTTCTTGTATATCTTCATTATTCATAGTTATACGAATCAATTATAATTTAAAAATTCTATTTATTTATTAACACATATCGTCAACTTTTCAGTATACAGAAGCATTTCTACATTTCTCACTTAATAATAAGTGCTGAAATTCTAACCTAGAATCATCCTACTTGCACCTAACCAATAGGTGCCAATGTATACAATACTGGATAAGGTTTGTTCCAACAAGCAATCATGGAATGTCGTGAACATTTGACTAATGCACATATTCCTTCTATCAAGATCGTAAGTTTGTTTGGTTGATTTTCTTGTCCGAAAAGTGGTTTGGCTCCTTTTGGAACGCTGGGTTGATAGTCAAGATATACTGCGCATGTGAAGCTGAAGTGAATTTGAATTTGTTGGAACAAAAATTGTGTACTGTAAGCGAAGGAGTTATAGACAGTCTTTGATCATAAATAATGTTGTCATTAAAGGCGTACTGCGCGTGCTTGGGCTCAACGTTGACGGAATATTTTTCTTTTTATATGACATATTCTTCTCCCATATCATATGTAACAGTCTCTTCTCATTTAGCCATTCCTTATTTTTAGGCCTAACGAGAGACAGTTAATTTCTCCATATAAACAAAATCAAAGGTACTTTATCTGAAAACAAAAAAATTCCCTTCCCCATTTAAGCCCCCTCGCAACATTTTAATAATGATAAAGCTTACCTCATATTAAAGAGTACTTGATTAACCATGACGAGTTTGATCAAAATCGTTACAGCCGCTATTAAAAAAGTTAAAATAAATATAGTACCCCCTCCGTTTGACCAATTTTGATGAAATTTTTGCTGTCACATCGCGGGCATATACATACACTAAATACCCAATTTCAGGTTCGTACGGTTTATAGTTTTTGGTCTGGTCACACACACACACACACACACACACACACACACACACACACTCACACACACACACACACACACAGACCAGTCTAAATTTTTCACGATCATAATACTTTCCTTTACTATATATTTCATATATAGGTCAGTGAAATTAAAAAGTAGTTTTGGTAAAATAAAGATTAAAGTTGCAAAGCTGAATATTTTTTAAATTTTATATAGTTATTTTAAATTTTATAATTGTATACATGGAAGATGAAAAGGAGATCCTAAATATTTTAAATATCTAAGGAAGACGTTCCCTAACTGCAATGAGTAAAGGTCTGGCCACACATGTCCGCACCGGATCCGCACCGTAGCAATAATATAGGTTATGTTCAGAATATTTTTAATTTAACTTACATATTACCTTTAGTTATGCCTAAGGTGGCCTGTGTCTGACATGTGTGGCCTGACCTTTAGGCATAACTAAAGGTAATATGTAAGTTAAATTAAAAATATTCTGAACATAACCTGTATTATTGCTACGGTGCGGATCCGGTGCGGACATGTATGGCCAGACCCTAAGGCGTTAGGCGGCAAAAAAAGCGAAAATTTCCTTAGCTATGTTTATCACTGGTGGAATTCCCCTAGCTTATACAATTAATTTTTTTTCCATTATGCCTGTTATATATCTTACTAATTATAGAGAAAAAAGAAAGTAAGTATACTAGCACAGATAATTAAAACAGATTAGATGCTGTGAGGTTTTTAAAAAGGATCGTTCATGAATATGTTGATGATGTTAAGAACATTTGCAATTGAAGGAAGTTGCTTCCTTGGTTCTTTGTGCTATGTAAATATATTCCAAAGGCACTGGTGACCAGCTGTTCTGAACTAATATGGCCATTTTGAGGTTTACCTTTTAAAATCGTTCTACTTAAGTTTATTTAGTTTGTATAGTTAGACTTTCTACACGTGTACGATCAAGGATGTGCTATGTAAATAATATAAATTCTTAATTATTTACATGCTGATTCCTTAACGTTGAGTGTAAAGAATTTATTGTACTTTCATTTATTTATTTACTGGCTAGGGTGCCCGGCTTCGCTCCGGTAGTTGTGTAGTAGTTTTAATACCAGAAAAACTTTAAAATTAAAGGAAATAAAGAACAAAATTAGCACCTTCTTAAAAATTCGGTTTTAATTTGGTATCAATATTCTGCAGACTTGAGATCTTCAGAGACCGCCCAAATAAGGAACCCTATATAATTTACAGGTGGTTGAAAATGGTAAATGAACAATTAATTTTGCTGCTACTTTGTCGAGTTATGCATCGTTTTTGATGGTTTCTGTGATTCTGAACCCTATAAGCCCATTCCAAGCAGTCAGCAGATAATAAGTTATAAGATTATAGTTGAAAAATCTGGTATCTCAGTTAAAAAAATTATATTTCGAGTACAACTTAAGCGCCGACTACTATGATGGTCCTATTAGATCCAGAAGTATAGAAACTACTGAAGATTCATAGAAACTTTTTTTTAAAGACCTTTCTTCCATTTGAACCTCCCTTAAGATATCCCCCCCCCCACCGTAATTTGAACGGTTTCTGCAGATCTCGAATCTTACTTGTATTACAAAGTGAAAACCAAAATTTCATGAAGGCAAAATGGTTTCATCATATTTCTTTTTATCTTGAACTATGAGGGATGATAAAATCTTATTGAAAAAATGCTTTTATTGGAGTTAGTCGTTTTGTCAACTGGAATGCTCATCATACATAGTAATCAAACAAACTTCTTTTTCATAAATACAATAAGAAAACTACAAACTTTTTATTTTCCATTTATATTCAGTCAATTCATCTCTTTTTTTATGTCTGATATTATTCGCTCACTATACTACCAAGAAATGTTCACTCATATTGCATTAAATTTGCTTAATTATATATTATATATAGATTAAATGTAATGTGTTGATCATGTATTAGACTTCTTATAAGGAATCCAATTGGTTTTCTAATAGATTGCAGAGATGTAAAAGCATTATTTTATTTTGAAAGCTAAGGAGAAACTAATTATTTTAATTATTCTTAATTTTCTAGTAATTTAAAAAGAACAGCTGGACAAATATATAACTTTTACAAACTGAACTGGATGAATGAATAATAAACATTGAATGAAAAGCACCCTAGCGCTTCCTGGTAGTCTGGAGCTCGAACTAAATTTTTCATTCGCAAACTCGTATGTCGTTCTCAGATAGACTAATTACATGGTACGAGAGGCTAAAAATTCCCGTCCTTTTCTCTTCAATTTTACACCCATAAGAGAAAAACGGAAACCTTCTTCTCTGTTAGGGATTATATGGCTAAATGACGATATAACTTCCTTAATCGCGATGTGGAGTCGTTTTTGAACCTTTTCGGCACGCACATTGTACACTTAGCTTTATAATATATATTGATTATCAATTCCCTTTATTTCTAAAATAATAAAATACTAAATAAGAATAGAACTTCAAAAATTATTTGTGCAGGTTAATTTTTTAGTTAATTCCGCCTAAGCAGTGTATTCTATTCAGAATAATATAAAAGCAGTTACACTAAGATTGATATAGAATGCAAGGCCTCAAAGTCTCGTATAATTTCAATAATTCACTTAATCATGCAGATTACATGCCAAATTTTCGCCTATTCAGGCATCTTCAGGGCTACTACAGTTTCGCGAGCAAGCTAGAAACTGTAGTAGCCCTGAAGATGCATGAATAGGCGAAAATTTGGCATGTAATCTGCATGATTAAGTGAATTATTGAAATTATACGAGACTTTGAGGCCTTGCATTCTATATCTATAATTCAATAGTCTCTTCCTAAAAACTTGTTTACTAAGATTGATACACTGACATCATTTCTTGAGTAGTTATATCTTATTTAGTTTCTGTAATAGTAGTGCATGCACCTTATAAGTACGAGAGAGAGACGCAGGTATTCCGGTTCTGTTTGCGTTGCTCGGACTAGGAAGTTATTTAGCGGGTCAGTCGGTTAGGGAACCTGTTCTCATTTCCACCTTCTCCGTGCTCATTGCTAATTGTCTAATCTCCGTAATTATATCCTTATCTATAATTAGGATAACTATACGAAGTTCGAAAATCTAGAGAGATTGGGGTAGCTCAGTGAGTTAGGCACTGTTCACGTGTCGAGGAATTCTCATACCAGGGGTCAATAGTGAATCCCGATTAGATCCTTCAATGGTAAAAGGGAGAGCTTATATGAGGCGTTTTCTATCAAAACCAGTCAAGTCAAATAAGCTTTTTAGTTGGTTTATTTGAGTTGAATTATGTAGTTATACTACATAATTATACTAGCTGTAGGGCCCGGCTTCGCTCAGGGACTTGTGGAATAGGTGGAATGAAAGAGTACAGGAAAATAAATAATAGTACAGAAAAATAGACCAAAATTAATCAGGATTAAAACAAAATTTGTACCATCCTGAAACTTCAGTTTAGTATTAGTGGTAAGTTTCGAAACCTCAGAGTCCGCCCATATATGGTTTGGGTATAAGAGATCCTATTAATGCGGTTCTCTTAATGCGTTTTCTTCCCTTTTCTAGATTAAGAAAAATTATTTTGGCACCAAATATGTCCTGGAATGTTCCATTTTTTATGGTTTCTATGTTCTGATTCCATTGAGACCATTCTCATGATGATACGCATCCTTATCAAGTAACTTCTCCTTTTTCGAATTCGGTTGAAAATTTACGAACAGAACAGAACTATTAAACAGAAATATTATATGAACACTTTATTTTCGATATATATTCCATTAGGTTATATCTTTTATTCATATTATCTATAAGTTAGCTATTTTATTCAATGTTAGTTTTTATTCTCTCACTGCACTAATAAGCAATTTTTCTTTTGTTGTAAATTTACTCTTATATTGTATATTGATTAAAGGCAATGTTTCGACCAATTCTTTCTTAAAACTTAATTCGCTTAGGAATCCAGTTGGTTTTGGTTATCTTTAATTTCAATTCATTGCAGTGATGTAATGACCTTATTTAAAAATAAAAAGGAAACAATAATGATTTATACATAATCTCGTGTAATTTAAAGAAAACAGCTGAAGCTAAAACCATAACAATGAACGATAACCTTATGTATTGAGCTTAGCTAGCGCTCCTGGCTTCCAAATGTCGAACTAAATGTTTTCATTCATTAACTCGCCTGGGCTTATTAGAGGGGCTAATTACATGTAGCGTGAGGCTTAAAATTACAGCCCTTGTCCCTTCAACATTACACAGTTAAAATGAAAACTGAAACCTTCTTCATCGTTAGGGGCAATAGGGCAATATGACAACATAACATACTTGATAGGACGTGTAGTCGTTTTTGAGCCTTTTCGGCCCGCACATTGTACACTTTGCTTTATAATATATATTGATTACTTTTATGGTATTCATTAAGCTCATGAGAATCATTTGATATCCTTTTTAATATATTTATACAATTTTTTAGGGCTTAAATGTAGAACAGATATTAATCCATAAATTCAATAGTTGACATAAATGTCAACTATCGCCAGAATTAGCAAATAGTGTTCCATTTGGTAGTCTGAGTCCTATCTGGATGACAGATGTCTTATTTTATGAATTTATATCTAGTGTGCTCTATCCATGGATCATTGAGAGCAAAATTGCATTGCCAATGATACTGTACCTGAATGGACAAGCGTCTCATTTGACTCTCCCCACTTCCCAATTCTGCAAAGAACATGGGATACTTGCTATTAGTCGCAGTCAATCAAAATGCCACACATTTCATCTAACCAATGAATGTGGCTATCTTCGATTGTCCAAAAGAGCATTGGAAGAGTGAAGTTCATCATTGGAGAGTCGAAAATTTTGCAAACCTAACATTAAAAACGAAACTTCTGATCATTACTAAAATCTGTTTATCGTACTTGCTTAACTGGATGATCTCATTTTTCGTTTAAATATGTTCGTTTCTTTTTGTCCCATTTAAGCTTTTTGTGTATAAAATAATTAAATTGTGGAAATTTTATTTTTTTTCCATTGTGAATTTACTAGTTTATAAACAAAAAAAATATTAACTTTTTTTGCAGTCCCTATCACCTATTAAAAATCAAAGGAAATCAAAATTTATGCTTGTGTCAACTTTAAAACAATAAATGTCAACTTTCTAATCCTTTACATTTTGATGTGTCAACTATTGGTTCATTTTATAAGCTTCTAAGAAATCATTTTTTATGAAAACTTTAAATTTAGACTCTAGGATACTGTATTCCTATTTTTCTAGAGGAATTGGCCTAACTAAGTTCATAACAAAGATTATCCTAACATCAAAATGTTGGTAAACAGTGACAATATTATAATTTTTTTTTCTGAAACTGTCAACTATTGGTACAGTTACCCTCCTATATTAATTTACAGCTACTCTCCTATATTAATTTGTAGTTGATAAATAAAAAAATTAATAAATAAATCATTTTGTAATAATAATTTGCAGAGCTTTTAGAAATGGATTGAGAACCTGTGATTTCTGCGGGAGAAGACATAACAATGGTGGATCCTGGAGGCTATGGATTATAGCAACACTTTTACCTGCAACACTTTTCTTAATCTCATTACCCTTTTACTTTTTCCCGCTTTATTGTTACTTTTTTCTTTTTTTCTTTTTTCGCAAGCACCTTGAGACTGGCCTCAATCCGCAATGGCGAAGGACGGAGAGAAAACGAACGGAGAAACTGACTCGAAAGGTTTGGGAAAATTCGAAAGAAACTTGATAGTACTTTGACTTTGTTATTATGGTCGGATATGAAAGTAAACATGATATCCAGAGTTCTATAAAACTTAAATAGGGTTTAACGATAACGAACGATTGATCAGATATTTCTGTTTCTGAATTGCTTACAATTCTATTGATGATCATTTGTATGGGAGTCCGCAGGAGGGGATATGTATGCCCGCGATGTTACAGCAAAAATTTCATCAAAATTCGTCAACCAGAGGGGGCACTTTATTTCATAACATTTTTTTTTTCCATTTTTACGTTTTTTTTCGATTTTATCAAAAATAGTTTTAACGATTTTGATCAAACCCGTCATTTTTAATGAGAATCAAGTATTCTTTTATATCAGGTAAGCTTTATCATTATTAAAATGTTCTGAGCGGGTATAAATGGGATAGGGGCCTTTTTTGTTTTCCTATAAAGTACCTTTGTTTTTGTTTATTTGGATAAATTGTCTCTCTCTCGTTTCGCCTAAAAATAAGAAATGGCTAAATATGAAATAAATGAAAAAAAAAAAAACAAGTAAACATATACAGGAGAAAAAAAGAAAAATATTCCGTCAACTCAAAAAACACGTTGAGCCCAGGCATCCGCAGTACGCCTTTAACGAAATACCATTGTTTATAATTAAAGATGTTCTGTTCATTTAATGGAAATTATTTGTTTCATGGCAACTATATGAACTTTTCAACAACTACATAGAGAATTATAAAATAAACCTGGAGGATTATGCTTGCATATCCGAATTGCCACAAGTACAAACTTTTATTTAATTATATAAAAAAAATTAGTGCACTTTAAAGAGCAAATACAAACAAAAATAAGTAAATTAATGTGGAAAAGTATGTGACTTTGAGGAATGGCATTTAACCAAACACTTCAATTTCTAATCAAAGTAAGTTGGTAAGTGAAAGTGGTATGTTACGCGCATCGCACCAGATTTTTTTGATTAATTTTCATTCTGGTTAAGAGTTTTTCTCTATTTTTATAAATATTTTTTACTAAGCATTTAGTTACTAGCATGTAACTCTTTCTTAGGTTCGGTCTGTGGTAGGCTGCCCATGTATCCCTTAAATCAAAATATATAAAGTGAGACTTTCATATAAGCGGTCGATTTCGTAAAAACCAATGTAAAGCGAAACAAATCGATTTTTATAACAATAAAGAATATACCCAGAGATAGGCTGTTATGCGATTCTAACATGGACAGGTGTTCGCACCTGGTATGAAAGAACCACTAAGCGAAGTTCGGAGAATTTAGGACAAACGGTATGTATTTCTATAAAGCACAAACGAAAAAACAAACTAATAGAATTTCATCTTTATTTATATAGATTGTATTTCGAAACAATCATATAATTTTTGAAATGTTATGTCTTGAGTTACAATTATTTTTTTAAACTTGAAGATGGTGAATTAAATACAAGTGAGTCTAGGCTATTGACCTGTACTGTAGTTGTATTAGTATTTGTTTATCTCTTTACTGTACTCTTTTCCTTGAAACGATATGGTTTCGCTAAAAAAAGTTAGAACATGTAAAAGAAAGGAATGTCTAACGACCTAATAAAAAAAAAAAAAAAGTGAATATTTAGTAAGGAATTTTAATTAAAAAAAAAAAATGTAGGTCTCTGGTTCGAGTCTTGTGTGGCAGAAAGAGGCCGGTTTTGGGGAAATTGATCCTCCGAAAACAAGGAACGCAATCTTGATGGCCGCGAAGAAGTTAGAAAGCGGAAGTGGTCCTCAATAGCTTCACCAACCAGGATCACATCCACTATCGTAAAAGGTTTCGCGAATTTTATGCCAGTGGCCCAGATTAAAAAGTCAATGTTCATCACAACATCATGTTAGCTATGTATTCCTTCTGTTTGTGGGTTTTGTAGTTATGACTGTTTGTTTAACGTCACTTTATGCCACTAAGGCTAATAGGACGATGCTACAGTGGGATTCTTAAATTTTGCAATGGTATAATTAGGATAGGGATCTTTAACGAGTAACTGACATAGTACAGGCTCGGAACCTCCATTTTTACGTCCTATCTGAGGGACGGCATAGCTAAGGATTTTTCACTCAATTTAAAAAATCCTAAGGCCACCACGGGACGCGAAACCGCTCTTTAGAATTGTCGGTTGTCATGCTAACCATTCATGATGTCAACACCACAATTGACACCCAATAATATGATTTATATTTTTCGGCATTTGATGGTGATATTCAAAATGATGTTACGATCTGTGATATTTGGAAACATATGGAGACGTACTGCGCACGTGTCGGAACAACGTATTTTATGAGTTGACGGAATATTTTTCTTTTTTTCGACTGTATATGTTTACTTGATTTTTTTTTATATTTAGCCATTTCATATTTTCTGGCGAAACGAGAGACAGATAATTTCTCCGTATAAACAAAAACAAAGGTTCTATAGGAAAACAAAAAAGGGCGTGTAAAGTATAATCCCATTGAAAACCGGAAGTGGAAATCACGATCGCAATACTTTCCCTTATTATATATTTTATATTTAGGAAAAATGAAAGTAAAAAGCTTTATATATGTTTTTCAAGTTGTTTTTAGGAATATTAATCTCTCTCTATATAAGTGGCTTTGTCCTGGCTGACAGAATCAACGCAGAGCAAAAACTACTAATGATAGTAACTTGAACTTCGGAATTTAGATTTTAAACGTGATGTAGGTAACCACTAAGAAAGGAATCTCAAAAATGTAACTCCTAAGGGGTTTAAATGGCGAAATTGTCGTTTAACTTAACGGACACCTATTTTTGCAATTCGAGAAAAAAATTCTGATTTGGACTAATTTTAAAGATCTTATACGACCAGTTTAACTCGAAAGCTCGCGCGGAGCGTCGAAAACCATGTTTTACAGCCGAAAAATGAAGCGTTCACGACGAGTAAGCAATTTTTAGTTTCGGCGGTCTTAGTGAACTCTCTCCATTGCGGGTCTCCCTCTCTTCTACCGGGCCGGCAGCTTCCCCCTCCAACATCCCACCTACCAGAAGCTCCGATTCTACTAAATCTCCTTAACATCAGTTAACTTATCTTATTAAATCAATACCAAGATAATGATCACAGAAATGATTTTAAAGGCTCGCGGGCAAAGCCGCGACGGGGAAGCTAGTCACTCTATAATCACTCAGGACCAAGAATTACGTTCACAGTCTAAATCGACAAATTTAGAGGTGTGTAATATTGAACTGTTTTAATTTACTATAGGGTGATAAATAGTCAAGATTTTCAGTTAAATATTTTCCAGTTAGACAAATCCTGATGACGATCCACATAGTATAGAGATCGAAAAGTTGGCTTTTAAAAATGAAAAATTGTTAACTTAATATCCTGACGATTAATAATCCTATCTAAATCTATATTTTAAAATTATATAAGTCATATATAAATATATATGTCATTAAGTCGTACATAAATAACTGGAACAGTCATTCAGTCACCGTTACCTCATATGTACTTACCCGCATATCGTTTTAACATGTAACTTCTAAAGATGGAATTGTAATATGGTACGGTCCCTGATTCATCTAGACCTGTTCCAAAGCATGCTCCGTTGCATTTATTTCAGGTAGAAACACCTGCATCGTGCAATAATACACGTGCAATCATGTTAATTACTAGTCAGGAACTTTGCCGACTACTGCCTTTAGCGCGCGCACATCTCGTGAAATTAACACCTAGTGACGATCATTATGGGATATTCTTTTACCAACAAACGTTATCTGCAACTTAGATTACTTTACAACCAACTTGTTAAAAAATACAAGTTTAAAGGCCTGTTTACAGGGTTGAACTTTTAGGGGGAATTTTGAAACAAACCTTGTTTCGGTTCTAGACCACCAGGGGGCATTACAGTGGACAAAATAACATGTTCACACTAATTTATTTATTTTTTTAATTTAAATTATTACAAAATTATTTGGTCAGTAATAAAAAAATAAAATAAAACAAATTTTTTATCATTGATTAAGTTTTAAAAAAATTCCAGCAGCTAATCTAGTAGTTTGGATGGAAGGGTGAAGCTTAATTTTACTCTTGTTTTTATTTTATTCCATTTCGTTTCCTAAAATAAATATAACAAAAGAAAATACCATTACAGTCCAAAAGAAGCTCAAGTACCTACAAAAGATCCTAATATGTTCAAAAATATTAACCTAAAAGCTGTATTGAGTTTTAACTAGAATCTAATCAAAGTTTTTTTTTTGTGCGTTGCGATCTTGAAAAATTTTGACTTCCGGTTTTCAACGGAAATACACGTTTTCGGGTACCTTGAGTCCAAACAACCAAGTCCCGCGAAATGGTGTGTGTGTGAACAGACTAGCTGAAAAACTATAAATCGTACGAACCTCAAATTGGGTATTTGGTGTATGAATATGCCCGCGATGAGACAGCAAAAAGTTCATTAAAATTGGCCAAGCGGAGTGGGTACTTTATTTAAAGAATTTTATCTAATTTTTACTTTTTTTTTCGATTTTCTCAAAAACGGCTTTATCGATTTTGATTAAACTTGATATTTGATGTGTGTATGTGCCCACATACACATAATATGATAGTCAAAATTTTATCAAAAGGGATCAATTGGAGGGGGCACTTTATTTAATCAACTTTTTCTTATGTTCACGTGTTTTTTTTTTTTATTTACTCAACAGTAAACATTTTGATCAGACTGGATATTTGGTGTATGTATATGCTCACGATGTGACAACCAAAATTTCATCAAAATAGGTCAAACGCAGGGGGCTCTTTATTTCATAACTTCTCTTCCAATTTTTACATTTTTTTCGAATATCTCAAAAACGGCTTTAATGATTTTGATTAAATTATCATTTTTAAATTATTTTAAATTATCATTTTTAATCAAAATCAAGTCATCTTTTTTATATTATTTATAGAAATGGCAATTAAAAAAACATGTCAATTTCTAATCTAAGTAAGTTGGTAAGTGAAAGTAGTGTGTTGCGCGCATCGCACCAGATTTTTACTTTCACTTACCTATATGAAATATATAGTAAGTGGAAGTATTGCGATCGTGAAAATTTTCGACTTCCGGTTTTCAACGGAAATACACGTTTTAGGGTCCCCTGAGTCCAATTAACCAAGTCCCGCGAAATGGTCTGTGTGTGTGTGTGTGTGTGTGTGTGTGTGTGTGTGTGTGTGTGTGTGTGTGTGTGAACAGACTAGCTCAAAAACTATAAACCGTGCGAACCTGAAATTAGGTATTTAGTGTATGTATATGCCCGCGATGTGACAGCAAAAATTTCATCAAATTTGCTCAAAGGGAGGGGGTACTTTATTTAATAACTTTTTAAGTTTTTTTCGATTTTCTCAAAAACGGCTCTAACGATTTTGACTAAACTGAGTATTTGATCTATTTATATGCCTGAAATATGACTGTAAAAATTTCATCAAAATTGATCAACCGGAGGGGGGACTTTACTTAATAAATTTTGTATCATTTTCACGTGTTTTTTTTATTTACTCAAAAACGGTTTTAACGATTTTGATCAAACTTGGTATTTGATGTATTTATATGCCCGAGATATGACTGTAAAAATTTCATCAAAATTGATCTACGGGAGAGGGGACTTTACTTAATAAATTTTGTATCATTTTCACGGGGTTTTTTTATTTACTCAAAAACGGCTTTAACGATTAACAAAAATAAGATATGAATGTAGAAAAATGTGTGACTTTGGGAAATGATATGTAGCAAAACACGTCAATTTCTAATCTAAGTAAGGTGGTAAGTGAAAGTTGTGTGTTGCGCGCACGCACCAGATTTTTTTTTTTAAAGGTCTATTCAAATATTTTATTTGATCATGATTTTCATAATCTATATTTATGATTTTATATACATAATTTAAGTACAAATACAGATTTAGGCATACATCGCTATTTCAAAAGATGAGCGACGTTATAAAATCCAGGACGTCAACTTTTTATTAGTCGTCAGAGCTGAACTTATATTTTAAAATGACACGGTAGATATTTCATGTTTTCTTACTTTCTAAAATCATTTCTCCAGCATTCCACTTCTTTAGTTCTCGCCCGAGTTGTTCGAATGTTTGTATCGAGTTTGGGCGGTTTTATCGATAATACAATCATAAATCGAATATATCTTAATATTTTGTTTTAAAATAGAAGTATATTCAATGGTATAGAGGACAGTTACTGATACTATTATAGACCAGATTTCCTTGCTATGAAAATACGAAATAAATACAGTAAAAAAAATCAAAATCTGCAAAATCGAGCAATAATTTCAAATAGGTTTGTTCCAACAAACAGTCGTGGACTAACTGAAACGCCTCCCACTCTTGTGATTGGTTGGTTTTCGAACAAAAGCGAATCGAACGGGAAAACTAACCAATCAAACTCTGACTGTTATAACTACCTTGTTGCTTGTTGGAACAAACTAATATCATAAGGTTCAAAACAAACTTCATACAAATAATCTCAAACCTGGCGTACAATAACAGGGTATTATGTACTTTTTGGACTCTATTGTTAGTTCCGGAAACAAACATGGCTAACGTTGCCATAGTTACTGTTTGTTTATCTCAAGACCAATGACGCTAATTTTGATAAATCAAATTTCCATTATAAAATAATATGACACTCTATTCAAATCTGCCACACAACTCGAGTCAAGTTGAATATGATTTAAAAAAAAAAAAAATTAAAAAATGGAATCGCAAGATTAAAACTCGTAAAAGATTTTAATGTATTCAATTCGTTTACTGTCTGATATAAAAGATTGAGTATTAATCTAACTAAACCAAAACGATTATTTTCGTGTTTTTAAGGTGGCATATAGGTACCAACCATATTTGGGTTCTTAATAACCAATTTTCTCATTTATTCAGTTTTTATTTTAATTTGTTATATTTTTTTTGGAGGGTTTGTACTTCACGAAATCTGACCTCAACATTTTTTGATCGATGAAAATACACAGCCAAAAAATGTTCGTTAAGAAATTTTAACGGATTTGACTACAAAGTTTGACAGACTTTGTCCATGTTATAACCCTTCTATAAAACATGCAATTCAACAAATAGAAAATTTGACCAACTAGGAATGAAGTTATTTTTATTATTTGCTTTATAATAACCTTTATTTTTTCCATTGTATTTTATTATTTACCAAAACAAATTAGTAATAACTAAGTATTTATTAAAATTTATTTTATTATTTTAGTATCAAATAATTCTAAAAACATCACCCATATTTATTAATCTATTAAATTTAATTAATCCATTTCAGAAGGGTTAATAAAAATGGTTTTTAGTTCAATATAAAAAAAAAAATGTTAGTAATTTTTATCTTAAAACAAAATACAACTTAGGTATGTTTACCTTTAGATTACATATATTTGATTATTTATCTTTTCTTCTTTATCTACTACTATTTTATTTTTTATTTCGTTTCAAGATTTTTTTTCAAATGCTATATCATTTATTAAATTTATTATTATTTATAAAGAACATCAACCAGCTTGTATAAAATAAATGTCTCCTTATACTAAAGAAAAATGATAAAAAAATATTGAAATTTAATCATTTTTCAGTTTTAAAAAGTTCTATAAAAAAGATTTAACTTTCTCTGTGGCCTTTGAACTTGACTTTGACAAGGTCGATGCCCTTGATATAATTGATCGAAAGCGATTTATGATCGGGCAAAACATCTTTTTTTTTTAAATAAATATTATTGTTTATACAATTTTAAACCATTTAATTTTACTTACTTTCTTTTTTAATGTTTTATTTTTATTTTTTTTATTCAATTTATTTATTTATAGGTTAAAATTGAGATACTTTTTTAAAATCTTTTTCAATGTTGATACGAATTTCCAACGATATATAATATGTTTAATGATACCATAACATTTATTATTAATATGAAAATATAAATTAAAGAATTATTATCATATTAGAAAAAAAATTTGAATCTATTATTATGCTATTACTATTATGAATTTATTCTATAAACATTTATTTATGTTTTTATTTTTTTTTTAAAAGCTTTAATGCCCAATATTATTAAATCAGGTAATATACTTATTTTTAGGATTTTACAAACTAAATGGTCTTAATAAAAAAATGTATTGCTTTTTTGAATAGTAAAAACGTGAATTTTCTATCTGTTTTGATTTTAAAAGTGGTAATTACGGATTTTTTTTTTTTTTTGGGGAGGGCGGTTATTGAGGATAGTCCAACCCTCCCCAAACTTAAAATAAAAAATTGTTTCTGTATTCGTATTGTCTCTAGAAATAGGCCATTTGTTTATAGATACATTTTGGCAGGAAATCTTTAGGTTTCTTGACTGCAGTTATCCAAAGATCTTGTATTTTGTAACTTATTAAGTTAATTAACTACTCACTTATATTCTTGAAGTACAACCTCCCTTCATCCTTCGGGGGTTCCTCGAAGTTGATCTTGACGATGACACCTCCGTCCTCGTCGATCGACTTGGGGGATATCTTCAACCTGCCGCCGCCGAACACGGGCTCCGGAAGACCAAGGTCCAAGTCGTGGGTCATCAAGTAATGTACTCCTCGACTATAGAGGACATCGGATACTCCACCGACACTCTTCGCCGAAGAACGCGGTTCCTCCTTCTTCTTCTTACTCTTGTCCTTGCCACCGTAAAGGTCGGCTTCCGCATCCTCAACACTGTTGACCCACTCGTCGAACTCGACATCCTCCGGGTCTTCCGAATGATCATCCGATTTAGCGGTATTAGCCTCTTGAGAGTACTTGTTCTCGTTCCTCCTGAACACTATGGAGTCCGTCACGACGAAGTCGGCAGAGAGGCTCTCCTCCAGGGACCTGTGGAGGGAGTCCTGGACGCAGCTGAAGCTCGCGGTCGAACACTCCCCCATGAGGGTGTCCCATATCGAGGTGCTGGTGTTGGAGCCCCGGACGACCCGACCCCCGACCACTAAGACTACGACGAAGAGGAGCACGCGGCACATGCTTACTGAACGGACGCCGGCAGCCTACTGGAGAAGTCCCCTCCAGGACTCGCTCGAATGGGGAACACCCTCTCTCTCTCGTTCGCTCTCTTCTTCGCCTACGAATGTCTCTTTCCTCAACGAAATCTAATCCCACCGGTTTATTAAAACATTATTTTAAGCAAATAGTAATAACCATTAAATTATTTAAATTTAAAACTCTTAAATTAAGGAAAGCTACAAAATTACCACACTCCAGAGCAAGTTCCATTATTTTATAAAACCCTTCAATAAATTTCAGTATCAAAATAGACAGATATTTTTCTTTATATGTTTAACGTCCCTTCATGTAACTAAGTCTAATCGGGCGATGCTACAGAGGGTGTCCTAAATTTTGCACATCCAGATATAATTAGGGTAGGGATCTTTAACGAGTACATGACTTTTTACGTCCTATCCGAGGGACGGCATAGCCAAGGAATTTTTATCCCCTTTAAAAATCCTAGGGCCACCGCAGACGCAAAAGCGTGACCTTTAGTATTATAGGCTGCTATGCTAAACACTATACCACAGGTGATCCCAGATATTTTTGATACCCCTTTAAACCATGTATTATAAATATAATAATAATAAATCGAAAATAATGGTGGCTAAAAGTTTTATAATTATGATTAAAACTTAACATTCTTTAATATTTAAGAAATATTATTATTATACAGTACCGGTCAAAAGTTTAGGCTCACTTGTATTTAATTCACAATTTTCAAGTTTAAAAAAATAATTATAACTCAAGAGATAACATTTCAAAAATTATATGATTGTTTCGAATACAATCTATATAAATAAAGATGAAATTCATTTAGTTTCTTTTTTTGTTTGTTCTTTATATAAATACATACCGTTTGTCCAAAATTTTCCGAATTTCGCTTAGTGGTTTTTCATACCAGGTGCGACCACCTGTCCATATTAAAATTGCATAACAGCCAATCTCTGGGTATATTCTTTATTGTTATAAACCTCGTTATGATCTCGCTTTACATTAGAGTTTTACGAAATCAACCTTTGGAGTAAAAAAAATCTCATTTCTGTCCTAACGAACTTTTCTGGACCCACGGCTTTTCTCATTGTTTTCGAAATTACGTGGGTGAAATCGGGATATTAAAGCTAGTTATAAATAAATTAAAAATAAAATTATAGTTGTTACGTTGTCCAATAAATAAAATTTTGTTACTTATTTATGTTACAAAATCTAAGGGTGAGTCTAAACTTTTGACCGGTAGTGTATATTAGAAAAATAAGTTGTAAGGGTAAACATTTTTTACCAGTAAAGTTGCTGAATGGCACTAAAATATTTTTAAAAAAATTCTATTTCTGTTTTGAATAATTTGGTAAGAGAAAGTTGTGTGTTTCGCGCATCGCTCCAGTTTTTTTTTTTTCATTTCCTAAGGATTTGCGGCACTACCTGCTCAATTTTAAAACCACATGATCCAAAATAATTGGACATTTATTGAGTTTTGAGTTAAATTTTTATTTTCTTCACTTTTTTTTTTTTTAAACAAGCGGGATATGGATATATTGTTCTTCACTAGAGAAGAAAGTATTAAGAAGCAAAAGAAACCTTTCCAAAATAATATAGGCCAGTTGACCAGAATGAATAATTCGCATAAGATATAAATCAACGACCTAATTGTATTATAGCATGAGAATGTATGCAGATATTAAAAAAAAAAAGAATTTATTACTTTCACTTAGCTATGCATGAAATATATATTAAGGCAAAGTTTTGCTATTGTGGGAAATTTCGATTTCTGGTTTCTAAAAAAAATACACGTTTTGGGGTCCCCTGAGTCCAAATAACCAAGTCCCGCGAAATGGTCAGTTGTGTGTTTGAACAGGCTAGCTCAGATAAGATTTGCCATACGAAACTGAAAAACGTATGCCCCATTCCTTTACACACTTTAAATATCCGTAATGCTGGAGGAAAAATTTCGTAAAACACCGGCTCAAACGGTTTTAATTAATTTTTTCATATTCATGTATTTTTTAATAATCAGTACGTTTTGTCATCATAGATACGATCCGATAGGGCCTAATACTAAAGAAAACATTTTCATACAAAGTACCTTCCATTTTGGTTATTCGGTGTCCCTTATTAATATCATATTATTCCTAGTAACATAAAATGGCTAAATGTAAAATAAGACTTAAACAAAAGAGAAAAAATACAGATCAAAAACGAAAATTGTTGCAACAGTTGTACGAACTATTCTGGTACATGTTTCATCTTTCTTAGAGTGTTCTGTCTCGTACTAAATATATGAAGCAATTTATTAGAGTCTTAATCTGGCTCTGTACCTCAAAGCATGTGATTACTTTCGTTTGTTTCTTTAACGTTACTTTATGCTACTAAGGTTAATCGGACGATGCTACAGTGGGAGTCCTAAATTTTACCTATCCAGGTATAATTAGGATAATTAGGTTCTTTAACGAGTACCTGACATGGTACAGGCTCGGGACCTCCATCTTAGATCCTATCCGAGGGACGGCATGACCAAGAATTTTTTACTCCTTTTAAGAAACCCTTGGGCCACCGCGGTACGCGAACCTGCCACCTTTAGTATTGTATGTTGGTATGCTAACCACTATACCACAGGTGACCCCGCGAATTCATTTAATTCGTAGTTTTTTTTTCATATTTTCAAGGGTGGGGGGAGGGGGGGTTCTGCCATTGTAGGAAATTCAAAAACAGAAATATCAGATCAAGCGTTTGGGAACCTTATTTAAGTCTTAATTTAGGTACCTTATTTAAGATATAATAGAACAGGGATCTTTAACGAGTTCCTGACATCATACAGGCTCGGTACCTCCATTTTAGGTCCTATCCGAGGGACGGCATAACCAAGGATTTTTTTTACTCCTTTAAAAAAGTCCTAGAGCCACCTTTTCATATTTAATCATATTGATGTAGGTTTTGTCTTGTCTTGAACCTTGTAGGGTTGCGAGGTATTGTAGGTTACTATGCTAACCAGTACACCACATTTGACCCGTATGGTTACTTTTGTGTAACTTTACTGTTACTAGTAGTTACTACTTATAACGTTGTAAATCAATTGAGTTTTTATTGTCTTTTTGTCATAATAAATTAGATTCTTCTTCTAATAAAAATTATTTAAATCCACATTAGTGCTACATTATAATACTCTCACCAATGCGTGGCCGGGTTAAGCTCGTAATTTAATAGAACCGAGAGGAATATTATATTAATAAATATGGAAAATAAAATAAATATTCTGGGGGTCACATGTGGTTTAGTGGTTAGCATAGCAACCTACAATACTTATTTGTAAATAAGTTAAAATCAGGGGTCGAAATTATAAGTTAACTTTTATTTTAAAAAAGTTTAAGTTAAACTTATATTTTTTTCTTTCCCTACTTTTTTATTTTTATTGAACATTAACTTATTCATTAGGAAAACTTTTTGAATAAGGTATCTTAAAACCTTTATCCAAATAACTTTTTCCGTAAAAGTTCATTTCAAAAAGATATTTAAAAAGATTTTAGTCAAGGAAAATAATTTATTCATAACCAAGTGCCGCGAAAAGGTCTGTGCGTGTGTTAACAGACTTGCTCAAAAACTATAAACCATAAGAACCTGAAATTGGGTATTTGGTAAAAGTGTATGCCCGTGCAGTGACAGCAAAAATTTTGTCAAATTTAGACAAAGGATGGGGTACTTTATTTAATAACTTTTCACGATTTTCTCAAAAACGGTTCTAACGATTTTGATAAAACATAGTACTTAATCTTATGCCCGAGATATGGCTACAAATTTTTGGCTAAAAATTTCATCAAAATTGTCAACCGGTGGGGGCACTTTATTTCATAACCTTTTTTTCACATTTTTAATTTTTTTTCGATTTTCTCAAAAATAGCTTTAACGATTTTGATCAAATTCGTCATGTTTAATGAGTATTAGTGAACAGTATTAGTAAACAAACTGTATTAGTAAATAATCAACTCTTTTTCTATGATAAAAACTTTTATGATCAAAACCCAGTGTGAAAAAGTTATTGTTTAACTCATACTTTAATTTTAATTGCTCCACATGTTTAGGTGAACCTTGAACTGTTTGAAGGAAAACCTTTTATCAAAAAGTTATAGGAAAACTTTTTAGTAATAAGTTTTTCAAATACTTTTAAAATGAAACTTGTTTAAAAAAGTTAATGACTCTTTCGACCCCTAGTTAAAATAAATTTTAAAAATGAAGATTTCGTTACGTGTCGAAATAATTGCAGAACATCGTCGAAGGAAGATGGAGAGTGTGATCAAGAAAACACACAAGTAATTGGGTCACCTGTAAAATACGAGGGGTGATCAAAAAGTTCCAGGACTGTTGAGATTGCGCGGCAATGGAGTGTCATAGAGCAGTGCGGTTGGCAGCATTGTTTAGCGTGACTCTTCCTGAGCTCAGCTGTTTATTCAGTTTGTTGATAACCTTCTTCATTGCAAAGTTACTGCTGTTTTCATAAAAAAAAGTTTTTTGTGTTCGGCGATTTTGTGAAATGAATGTAAAGGAAGAGCAACGCGTTTGCGAAAAGTTTTGTGTGAAGTTGGGTAAAATGTTTACTGAAACTTTTCAAATGTTGCAAGTGGCTTTCGGTGATGAATGTCTGAGTCGGTCAAGGTGTCATGAGTGGTACAAAAGGTTCAAGGAAGGCCGGACATCGTGTGAAGATGATTCTCGTTCAGGGCGCCCATCAACTTCGACTGACGACGATCATGTTGCAAGATTGAACAGTCTCGTGCGTTCTAATCGTCGACTAACCATTCGTGAGATGGCTGAAGAATTGAACATTTCATTTGGTTCGTGTCAACAGATTTTAACAGAAAATTTGCAGATGAGAAGGGTGGCTGCAAAGTTTAATTATTTGTTTGTGTTCATAGCTTCATGGCAACACTGTCATGTTTACCGCCTTTTGTTCTGTATGTGTAACCTTCTGTTTTTAATTGGTGAATACTGTTCTTTTGACCTACTTGTCGGTTGTCTCATGTACACGAAGTTTTAATACAGTTATTTTATTGTGTTCAAGTAGTTTTTTGTTATTTGTGTTAAACCCGAATATTCAATAGATCCCTATCCTAATTATAGGATAAATTAAGGATTCCCACTGTATCATCATCCGAATAGCTTAGTAGCATAAAGGGACGTTAAACAAACAAATAAATATTCAAAATCCCAAACTTTCATCTATCCCATGACACAGTTCCAAATATTCGGCCGGAAGAAAGGGAACCGGTGGGCCTAGAGGTCGTCCTTGAACTTAGGATCTAGGATCTAGGAGAGTGTTTCGGGTGGTTCCGGTTGCGCCGACAGCTAGATATATCACCCAGTGCGGGATAACCCAGATGGGATCACGTGGCTATCCCTTGGCCCTACTGACCACTTCCTCCTGGGAGGACCTAGATCGCGGAGAGCAGGTCCCGAAGGAGAAAGAAAGCGGTCTCTATTACCTCGCGGTGACCTGCTTGTTAGCAGTAACCGGTCATTACTGTCTGCGGCGGGATTCGGGAGGACCATTTGTAACTCAATTCGGGAAGGAATTTATATTGGCTTCTGGGTAATCTATAGTGGGCTCCGTATCTATTTCAACCATTGGCGGATCCCGGGGGGGGGGGGGGGGGGGGCTTCAGCCTGAAAATTTGGAAAAATTTTCTTCATTTAAATATAGAATTTGACTTTCCTAAATGTAAGGAAGCAAGTTAAAGAACAAATAATGTGCAGAACAAGTAGAATTTTAGTTGTGGGAAAGGAACATAAAGGTAAAAAAGCTGATTAGAAGATCCAAATGAAGGGCTGTGGGGCTGCAGCCACCCCCATTTAGGACTGTAGTCCCTACTTTACGATCGGCTGGATCCGCCCATGATTGTAATCCAAGGCATGCTGGATAGTTATAATGTAGAGCGCCTGTATATTAAGCCATATTTTTAAATTTATAGTAAAAGTAAAAGAAAATCTCATACCCAGATGTAGGTATATAAAATTAAGTGAAACAAGCCCTATGCAATGCTTAGGAAGATAGGGCCGAGTCTTCTTAATAAGTAGAAATTACTGTTTACATGCAAACTATTTACAAAAATCTGGTGCGATGCGCGCAACACAAAACTTTCACTTACGAACTTTTCGATTCATTATTGCCTATTTATTTTTTAAGGGACCAATTTCATCAACTGTCGAGTCTTTTTTATTGCTTGCTTGTCTTTTACTAAGAGTTGCTTTTTGTAAATATATCGTGAAGGTGAATCGATAGCTGCATTTACGTCTCGTTGTGAAGTTTGTCTCTTATGCCTTTCTGGAGATCGAGAACGATACATACTACATACGATATATACTACAAACACTGAGTTTAATTAAAATCGTTAGAGCCGTTTTTGAGTAAAAAAACACAAGTAAAAATGAGTGAAAATGATACAAAATTTATTAAGTAACGTCCCCCCTCCCATAGATCAATTTTGATGAAATTTTTACAGTCGTATCTCGGGCATATAAATACATCAAATACCAAGTTTGATCATAATCGTTAAAGCCGTTTTTGAGTAAATAAAACAAAAAAACACGTGAAAATGGGACAACATTTATTATGTAAAGCGCCCCATACAATTGATCAATTTTGATGAAATTTTGATTGTCACATCCTGGGCCTATAGATACATCAAATACCGAGTTTAATCAAAATCGTTTGAGCCGTTTTTGAGAAAATCGAGAAAAACCTAAAAATTAGACAATAATCTTTAAATAAAGTACCCCCTCCGTTTGACCAATTTTGATGAAATTTTCGCTGTCACATCGCGGGCATATACATACACTAAATACAAAATTTCAGTTTTGTACGGCTTATAGTTTTTGAGCTAATCTGTTCACACACACACACCGACACACAGACCATTTCGCGGGAAGTCAAAATTTTTCACGATCGCAATACTTTCCCTTCCTATATATTTCATATATAGGTAAGTGAAAGTAAAAATTATTATAAAATTATAAAATAAAGAAACAATGATAACAAATAATTGAACTGAATAACCTAAACATATATACACAACTTAAAACTAAGGAACACAATAATATACAAACTACATACAACCATTTTACATGCAAAGTGATAGAAATAGTGTGTTAGTCCATAATATCAGTATAAAGGTATTAAATCATGGTACAACATAGAAAAGAACTTGCTAGCTTTATGCCTCTAAACTAACTAATCGAGGGGTCACCTGTGGTGTAGTGGTTAGCATAGCAACCTACAATACTAAAGGTCTAACTTATATACTCGCTTACAACATTTACACCAATGTGTGGCCGGGTTAAGCTAGTAATTTAATACTAGCTGGACCCGTGCGAAGCATTTCGCACGAAGATTTATATCAGATTTTACTTCTAGGTTTAATATAACTATGAAATGAACTTTTTTTTTTTGCCTGTTCATCCCCCCCCCCCCCGAACCACCGGGCCTTAAGGTGAAGTTATTTTCCTACAGCATTGTTTAACAGTTAAGGAAGAACTACATTTTCTGACATTTTTCTCTACAAAACAGTTTCCTGTAATCTTCCTGGAATATATGAAATCACTAAGAATATTGCAGAGTCCTGGAAATTTATCTTTCTACATTCTGATTTTAACTACCCTACTCATTTTGTTTTTTCAAAAACAGTTCGTAAGATGTTTTTTACGGTTATCTTCTGGTCTGAAATTCTGTACCGTTCTGACAATGGAGAGGAAGATAGTCTTCTAAGTGGTAAGAACGACATGAAATAGGTTTCTATCCATGGAGAGGCAACAAAACAATAAGTAGCCCCGTGAAGCTGAGGGGCCTAATCCATGCCTTTTCTTAAAAACAATAAGTTTTAGAGATTTAAAACGCCTGGCCCATATACGTGGAACCTGTATGGGCCATAAAGCCCGCATAGAAACCATTGAAATACATTTCTTATTTCAATACTTTAGTTTTCTAAAATTCCTGCTATAAAAAAGATAAAGTGATAAAATCAAAGTTCTAATGAATCACTATGTCACTATGAATCACCATAAATATATTTTATTTATTTTATAAAAATAGTTTGGACTACAGTCACGGGCGGATCCAGCCAATTGTAAAGGGGGGCTGCAGTCCTAAAGGGGGGGGGGGCTGCAGCCCCACAGCCCTTCATTTGGATCTGCCGATCAGCTTTTTCACCTTCCCACAACTGAAATTCTACCTGTTCTGCACATTTTTGTACTTTAACTTGCTTCCTTACTTTGAGGAAAGTCAAATCCTATCTTTAAATGGCGAACATTTTTCCAAAGGGAGGGGCTCCAGCCCCTACAGCACCCCCCCCCCCCGGATCCGCCAATGACTAAAGTAGATTCCCGCTTATCCCTCCTCGTTGGAACGGATACATTGCCGTTTAAGTGAGAGAACCGGTCAATCCGGAAAAACGTATAAAAAAAAAAAATATATATATTATTATAACTTCTATATTGCGATAAAACCCAAATACAACACACAACTTATTTTACAAAGGATATATAGATATTAATTAAGGAAACCTTTTTTGGGCCAATTTTATTTGACAATTTACGAAAATTTACACTATCAATCTATTCAGTTTTAACAAATATTTTATTTTTTTTTGTTTATACGCACTTTAATGTCATTTCGTCGGCCTTGTGAAAATATAGGAAGCTATTTCTTCTTAATTTCTTTTTTAATTTTTTTAATGATGATGAAATGAATGGATGATACGGATTTTGTTTCAAGATCAATTTTACTTCGAAGAGATTTGTTTTACTGGAGTTAGGTCAAAAAAAAAAAAAAAGACTTTTTGCCTACATTTTAATTTATTTAAGATGTATCAAACCGCAACATAATACAAATTTAAACAACATTTTTGACCAGTGATTGAGAATATGACAAAATTATAAATGATTTTAAGAATTTTTTATCTTTTACAGAGTCCTTCGGTTTATCCGGTTTTAATGCTCGTATCGCAATTTATAAAACCCAATTTGATTCGTTCCGATCCATTGAATCAGTACGTTTAGGTCGATATTTTATTTTGGACCAAAAAATGAACACTGAGAATGCATTTCGCAAAAGCTCCGTGAAATTCTGAATCTGACGATACCACATTCGTGGCATTTGGGCACGGTAGGACCTTATAATTCATGAAAAACCGATTTTTACGCTTTGTGAAATAATATAAGTATAATAACTGAGGGATTATATTAATAAATATGGAAAATAAAATAAATATTCTTGGGATCTATAAATAAATAACCTGGACTTTGCCAATGGCGGAAGACAAGAAATAATGTATGAGGGGGTCACCTGTGGCGTAGTGATTAGCATAGCAACCTACAATACTAAAGATCGCGGGTTCACGTCCCTCGGATAGGAGGTAAAATGGAGGTCCCGAGCCTGTACGATGTCCGGTACTGGTTGACCGGTAGGAAAAATTTAGGACAATCACTATATCCTTAGTGGCTTAAAATGGCTTACAAACAAACCAGTTAAACGAACAGTAAACAAACTAATTAATTGAAATTAACAGATGTTTCTATAAGTCAATGTTATTCCAGCGTTGCCATGGTAACTAGCAGTGTTGGTCACAATATTAGCTATACATGCACGGGAATGCAAAAGGGTTAAATCTGTTTTTGTCATTTTTAATGTTTAGAATCCTTTTTGAGGTGTTATATGCTTAACCTCTAGAAACGTCAAATTTCATTTTATACTATCTAAACCAGGCCATGCTTAGCTGTGGCTTATTGTACTATTAACTTTAATGGAAATGGATAAATTTATTCCGGTGAATTTACTCACAATAGCCTACTTAAAATACAGTGGAATATGAGAGGATTATAAATCTTAATTGATTTTTTTTTTTAATTCTACGTATAGGACAGTTGAACTCTTCTAATGAACAGGAAGTAACTTGTGTATAATCTAACCTATCAAACATAATTTTTCCTGTTGCGAACCTTCAACTTTCTTTTTCATTCCATTTTTTTTAGTACTTTTTTAGGTCCTAGTAAGAATTTACTAATGGGAATGAAGAGTAATTTTCTTTCATTCGATAAAATAATGTTTTAGAAATATTGACTGACAAATTCGTAACCAGAAAAAAAATAAGTAATTATAAACTCCTCCAAAACTTTCCATCGTAAACCCTGCACCCCTGTCGCTCATAAGTTGTACCAGAAGACAGCTATTATGTTCTATTAGAACATGTGATCAATGAAGTCTATAACGCTTTCTAAAATTGATATAATATCCCACTCAAAAGCATCGATGAGAGTAATTTTAGTTGACTATTAGGCATTAAGCACACTTCGTAACCTTAATAAGTAGAGTTGGGATTTCCCGTTCAGAAGTTTCTTGTTCTGTCGTTCTACATTCTTTCGATTTTACTTTGTACATCCAGGATGCAAGAGGTAGAAATCTGGCCCTGCAATTTTCTGAGTGAGGGATCTTACGTTTATTTTTTTACTTTCACTTACATATAAATAACTAGCATTCCCCGTCGCGGCTTTTCCTGCGAGCCTTTAAAATCAATTCTGTGATCATTATCTTGGTATTGATTTAATATGATATGTTTACTGATGTTAAGGAGATTTAGTAGAAATGGAGCTTCCGGTAGGTGGAATGTTAGAGGGGGAAGCTGCCGGGTCGGTAGAAGAGAGGGAGACGCGCAATGGATGGAGTTCACTAAAACCGCCGAAACAAAAAATGCTTACTAGTCGTGAACGCTTCATTTTTCGGCTTTAAAACATAGTTTCCAAATTAGATATTTTTTCTCGGATTCCAAAAAATAGGTGTCCGTTAGAGTTAAACAACAATTTCGCTATTTAAACCCCTTAGGGCTTACATTTTTGAAATTCCTTTCTTAGCGGTACCTACATCGCGTTTAAAATCTAAATTCCGAACATCAAGTTGCTATCATTAGTAGTAGTTTTGCTCTGCGTTGATTCTGTCAGTCAGGACAAAGCCTCTTATATATATAGAGATGAATGCTTAACGAACCCGAAGGTTCGATGCCGACACCACCACTCGCTCCCTGCACACCTCGATCCATCGACAGTCTTCCAGACCCAACTTCGATAGATCCGCCCGAACGCAATCCTCCCACCTCCGTCTCGGCCTGCCCCTCGGACGTTTACCATTCGGCACCGCACTTATTAATCTTTTCGGAATTCGTTCACTACTAAGTTTCGCAATTTTACACGCCCATTTTATTCGTCTCGCTGCTATCTCGTCAATTATATTTACTGGGTTCAGTTCACTCAGTTCGGCGTTGTGTAAGCGTCTGAATTCTCCGGTTAGTTCATCCCTCTTCGGTCCAAAAATTCTGCGCAGTACTTTATTTTCAAAAACTCTAAGCCGTTGCTCATCCCTCAATGTCAGCGGCCATGTTTCGCATCCGAAGAATAATAGTTTTGTAAATCCTAATTTTTAAGTTTCGGGACAGAAGGCGCGAGCTAAGCAATTTCCTTATCGATTTCGTTTCTTCAAGTTACCATCGCCCATAAATATCTAAATTTCTCTATTTGTCGAAACGTATTCCCTTCTACATTGATATAAGCAAAATCATAACAACTTCTACGACTAACCATATATTTTGTATTATACGTATTCATTTCCAGTCCAAGTTCTTGTCTGGTTTTCATCAAAATTTTTCTGTTTATTTCTATGGTTTCCGCGTCCTCACCAAGCAATACCAAATCATCGGCATATCCGAGCACGGGTATATTCCCTCTTAAAAATAATAATCCTAACTTAAAAATAATAAGCAAACAATTCCCATACAGTATATAAACTCTATTAACCCTAAAGTAAAAATAAAAGTCTCAACACAACTTATCCTCAGTTAACCAATTTGTTTATAAACAATAAATTATTTACAATTTAATTGAATCTATTAACTATAATTATATCAGTAATTGAACTTCTTTACCAATCTACTTCTGTAATGTCAGGCTAATTTGCACTACCTTATCAACACTTTGAATTTTCCACTATTTAATATTTCAATAACTTCTTAATAGTTAGTTACAGAAGCATTATAATTATAATAATGGGAATTTGGAAAAAATGGGGCATACTGCTATAAAATGAAAATTATTTTAAATTTCTTTTCGGTTGCATAGTGAGCAAAGTTGTAATCGTCACACGTTATATATTTTAAAATTTAAATTCAACATTTCGCACCTAGCTTTTAATGACCCTGCTAATGACATTGTTTTTTATATATAGCAAAAAAAAAATTTGATTTATTTACCATTTCGATGTTATTTTTGTGAAAACTTTGTTCCACAATATCTCTAAGTTGTTGTAATTGTTTTTTCAGTATTACTGTATTTTCAAAATGAATGCGTAAGCCTGCATTATGGTCCTCAACCATTTTAATTATATCCGCAAACCAATATGTTTTATTTTTAATTGTTAACTTACCTCACTTATATGAAAAATATAGTAATGGAAAGTATTGCGATCGTGAAAAAGCTGGACTTCCGGTTTTCAACGGAAATACACGTTCTGAGGATCACCCGTGGGACGCTCCCGATACGCGGTAAGGAGACCCGCCGCTCTCCAGAGATGAATTAACTGTCAAAAAGTTTAACTTTAATCAAATGTCATAATAAAATTTGATCGATCAGTATATGGATATTGATCTGAAGTTTTGAAGGCCTTATTTTATCAATAACATATTTTTCCAGGCATTCTGTTTGTTTGTTCTTTATAGAAATCCATACCGTTTGTCCTAAATTCTCCAAATTTCGCTGTGTGGTTCTTTCATATCAGGTGCGAACACCTGTCCATATTTAAATTGCATAACTTCAGCCAATCTCTGGGTATATTCTTTATTGTTATAAAATCGTTTTGATCTCGCTTTAAATTGGTTTTCACGAAATCGACAGTTTGAGTCGATAAAAGTCTCACTTTATAAATTTTAAAGATTTAAAAAACGAAATTCTCCGGGTATAAGAAACCGGTATATACAGCTAGTTTTGAATAAATACGAGAATATATTTCTAATATTATTATTTTCTACTATTATTTTTTTAAAATGGAATTGAATCAGCCGTTTGAGAATCCTTATATGTCCACAAATTCACATTTATAGAATAAAGAAAAAACTTTTATACTTTTGCACTAAAAGATTTCTTTAGCTTCAATTATTTTTTTTAAAAACATATCGTAACACTTTAGGGGGTTCAAATAATTTTAATCGAAAAAAATAATAATTTACAATGGCACACTAACAACTTAAACGCAAATAATCAACCAGTTTACAAAAAAGTATCAACTTGCAACGATACAGAAACACAAAAATAACCAAATGATTCCAGCTTCAGAACAAGACTAACTCTACAGTACATAGCTACTTTTATTTAGTCTGAATCGGAACATTCCAGAAGGTTTCCGACAAGTGTAGAAGGTTCTTGAACAGTCAGGAACATTTATTAGTAGTTTGTTCCAACAACAAGTCCAAAGCTCTTTTAAGTCATGTTGTTTTTGTTTTTTTTCACGTTGCAATATTCCTTGAATGAATGAATGAATAAAGCCTTTATTACAAAACTAGCTTTGGGGCCCGGCTTCGCTCAGGAAGTTGTGGAATAGGTGGAATGAAACAATAACTTTAAAATCTAATAGTACAGAAAGATAGACCAAAATTAATCATGATTAAAACAAAATTTGTACCATCCTGAAACTTCAGCTTAGTATTAGTGGTAAGTTTCGAAACCTCAGAGTCCGCCCATACATGGTTTGGGTATAAGAGACCCCATTAATGCGGTTCTCTCAATGCGTTTTCTTCCCTTTTCTTGATTAAGAAAAATTAATTTGGCAGCAAATATGTCCTGGTATGTACCATTTTTTATGGCTTCTATGTTCTGATTCCATTGAGACCATTCTCACTACGGTACCGCATCCTTATCAAGTTGAGTAACTTCTCCTTTTTCGAATTCGGTTGAAAATTTACGAACAGAACAGAGCTATTACATGAACACTTTATTTTCGGTATATATTCCATTAGGTTATAAATTTATACATCAGTGTTAGTTTTTATTGGCTCACTACACTAATAAGCAATTTTTCTTTTGTTGTAAATTTACTCTTATATTATTAAAGAGTGATATTTATCTTATATTGATTAAAGGCAATGTTTCGACCAAGTCTTTCATCTTCTGTAAAATTTAATTCGCTTAGGAATCCAGTAGGTTTTGTTTATTTTTAATTTCAATTCATTGCAGAGATGTAATGAACTTATTGAAAAAGAAAAAGAAAAAAATAATTATTTATACATAATCTCGTGTAATTTAAAGAAAACAGCTGAAGCTAAAACCATAACAAACTGAACTAATGAACCTTATGAATTGAGCTTAGCTAGCGCTCCTGGCTTCCATATGTCGAACTAATTTTTTTCATTCATTAACTCGCCTGGGCTTATTAGAGGGGCTAATTACATGTTGCGAGAGGCTTAAAATTACAGCCCTTGTCCCTTCAACATTACACACTTAAAATGAAAACTGAAACCTTCTTCATCGTTAGGGGCAATAGGGAAATATGACAACATAACATTCTGGATAGTAGGTGTAGTCGTTTTTGAGCCTTTTCGTCACGCACATTGTACACTTTGCTTTATAATATATATTGATTAACAGTTTTACAAGACTTTTTTTTCACAGAATTTTAGGATATTATTTACAACATTTACACATTTTAAGGCAATATTAACATTTTATTTATTTTTCTTCTGTTAATAATGTAGGCCTTCCCCTTAGGGAGTAATGGTCTAACTTCCCTGGAGACCTATTCCTACTGGGAAGTGGGGTTCGCAGTTACTCTTTCCAGGCTTCTTTATCTCTGGCTGTCCTCACCCAGTTTGGCCCTGCAATAGCTTTTAGGTAGTCACTCCATCGCCTTCTTTGCCTGCCACGTCTTCTTTTCGGGTCATAAGGAGTCCACTCTGTTGTTTTTAAAGACCGTCTTCCATCCAGGATTCTAGCCAGATGGCCAGCCCATCTCCATTTAATTTCTTCCACAAGAAGACTTATGTTTTTGAATCCTGTTTGCTTCTTTGTGTCCATGATTTTGATGTGGTCTTTTACTTTCACTTACCTATATATGAAATATTTAGTAAGTGGAAGTATTGCGATCGTGAAAAATTTCGACTTCCAGTTTTCAACGGAAATACACGTTTTGGGGTCCCCTGAGTCCAAATAACCAAGTCCCGCGAAATGGTCTGTGTGTGTGTGTGTGTGTGTGTGAACAGACTTGCTCAAAAACTATAAACCGTGCGAACCTGAAATTATGTATTTAGTGTATGTATATGCACACGATGTGACAGCAAAAATTTCATCAAAATTGTTCAAAGAGAGGGGGTACTTTATTTAATAACTTTTGAAGTTTTTTTCGATTTTCTCAAAAACGGCTCTAACGATTTTGATTAAACTGAGTATTTAATGCATTAATATGCCTAAGATATGACTGTAAAAATTTCATCAAAATTGATAAACCGGAAGGGGGACTTTACTGAATAAATTTTGTATCATTTTCACGAGTTTTTTTTTATTTACTCAAAGACGGTTTTAACGATTTTGATCAAACTGGGTATTTGATGTATTTATATGCTCGAGATATGACTGTAAAAATTTCATAAAAATTGATCAACAGGAGGGGGGACTTTACTTAATAAATTTTGTCCAATATTTACGTTTTTTATCGATTATCTCAAAAACGGCTTTAACGATTTTTATCAAATTCGTTATGTTTAATGAAAATTAGTTGTTATTTAATATCAGGTAAGCTTTATCATTATTAAAATGTTCTGAGGGGGCTTAAATGGGGAAGGGGCTTTTTTTGTTTTTCTATAAAGTACCTTTGTTTTAGTTTATATTGAGAAATTAACTGTCTCTCATCACGCTTGAAAATAAGAAATGGCTAAATATCATATATGAAGAAAATCAAGTAAACATATACAGGAACCAATGCGTTATAATTAAACTGTTCTGTTCATTTGAGAAGTGGCAATTAACAAAACGCATTAATTTCTAATCTAAGTATGTTGGTAAGTGAAAGTTGTGTGTTGCGCGCACGCACCAGATTTTTTATTTATTATATCAAATTTTCCTTTCATAATAGGCTTGTGGGTCCAGTATTTCTGCCATCCTAACGTGGTTCTCCTCTGGATCTCTTTTGACATGCTTTCAGAGAAAGAAATAAGTTGACCCAAGTAAATGAACTCTTCCACATAATTTAATACTGTATTGCTCCAGCTGATTTTACTTTTTTCCCTGTTAGTCATCATTACGGTATTGCTGTAATTAGGGACCAGGCCAACCTCAATATTCCTTACTAGAACTTAAAATAAGAAATATAAATTTATCTTGAATAATATTCCTCGACTTGCAACGAGCCTAAGAACATTTATTAAACCGTAGACTTTTTAGTAGATTGTCTTCAAGTAGGCCACGTCATAAAAGATTCGTTAAATAAAAATCATCGGATCATTAGAAATTCGCTCATCATCGCCATGTTTACATTCTCTGTCAATTACTTTCGACAATTTGAAAGTAGAATCTGAGATGACTTTGAAGTTTTGAATAATTAAACTCTTATCATAAGGTTTCACACGTCGACATATTCGAGAATAAATTCAGAAAGAAAGCCTCAAAGCTCCAAGTCCGTGATTGATGGAAAAATTGTGTGATTAATGTGTTTCCCACATGAACCAGATTCTCTCGCCAGCCTACGGATATCTGCTTAACATTTTGACAAGCCTATATTATCTCGATCCCTAGATACCTAGATATTTATCTAAATATCTGTATAAAACAAAAGGATGCCGTTATTTAAAAACTTTCTATCAATATCTTCTATGCCTAAAATTCTCAGTAACAAAGATTAATATTAGGACATTTTTCCTATATTCTCCCCTAAAAAAAATTTTATCACAAATAAAAGTAAACAAAATTTTTCAAAATTAATATTCAATTTAATACTGCAGTCATTTAGTGTACGAAAGTAAGGCTTCTTGTTAAAAAAATAAAGCAACTCAAATACTTTATTTGAATTTTAAATGGTCAAACATGTAAGAAAAATATGTCTACCAAATAATTGAACTTATTCAGTAAAAAAAATATCAGAAATGTTTTGAGATCATTTGATGTTTCATGATTTAAGTTATATATAAATTTTTCGAGACAAGACTAAGAATATACACAGTGTAAAATTACTTAATTTTACAATTTTATTAATTATTAAGTTAATTGATACTTAATTATTTAAATAATTGATACGATTCATCTATCACGTTAATTTAAAAAAATGAGGTATAAGAATATTAAAATTCTCACCACAGGACGAAAGCACTGCTGGTGTAGTGGTATCATGCAAGATTCCCATTCTTGCGACCCGGGTTCGATTCCCGGGCAGTGCATACTTTTTTTTTTATCTATTTTTTAATATTATTCATCAAAACCTAAAAATTAATGATTTTTTCATTTGGTTGGAACGTTTTTAAAATTTTATATAATAAATAGTAATAAAATTACTTAACGTTGTATACAGCTATAAAAGTTGTATACAGAATGAGAAAATAAAGAAATTATAAAAACATATAAGCATTTTTCGTGTCGATTATGACGAGAAAATTTTTGAACAAACATTAAAATAAATAAATATTAAAAAAAAAATATTTATATATATTTTTAAAGATGTTTTACGAAATCCGTCAGGTACTTAATCTAGAGTATTTTAATTTATAAGATATTACGGTCGACCGTAATTAACATGTACCTTAAATTATGTAAAGCATTTATGTAAAACCAATAATATTAAAAATATAAAAAATTACTATTAATCTAAATGGTTTATATCTGTTCAGAAGATGGAGTATAATCCTTAAATTAATTTTTAAAAAATTAAAGCACTCGCACTCTTGAGCATATCAAATATTGTTTATTAAAACACCTAGTAGTAGGTATATTAATAAAAAATAATATTTTAATTTTTTTTTATGATTAAATATTTGTTTAATAATATACCATTGTATCATTATGTCAATCTATAGATAGACATCAGAGGTAAAATTTAATGAAATTTCAAAAATCGATTGTTCTAAAATTATATAATTCATTTAGATAAAACAAATAGAAACCTTTAATGATTTGATTAATTTTCTAATTGACTGATATTAGTTATTTTCCTTCATTTTGAAAAAGAGATCATAAGAAATATTTGATTTTTAAAACATATTTTTTTACTACTTTTATCGAGGAAATGGACATTAAAATGTCTAATGAAGACTGCGTTTTATATTACAACAGCCTGTAACCATGAATTGACGATAGAGTTTCTTATATAGCATTAACGTAGACGGTCTAAAAAATGTTTGGGGTGTTAAAAAATACATACCTACCTACAATTTTAAATTGGCAAACTCATCTATCTAGAAAAAGACTTTTATTAAAGTCATATACATAAATACTAGAAAATTTATAACAAAGCAGAGGAGCAAATTTATTTCAATAATGCTTTTTAAACAATTATTCAGAGGGGGGGGGGGGGGTCACCTGTGATGTAGTGGTAAGCATAGCAACCTTAAATACAAATGTCGCGGGTTAGCGGCCCGAGGTGGCCTTAGGATTTTTTAAAGGGAGTGATACATCCTTGGCGTCCGTCACTCGGATAGGACGTAAAATGGAGGTCCCGAGCCTGTGCGATGTCAGGTACTCGTTAAAGATCCCTATCCTAATTATACCTGGATTGGCATCGTCTGATTATGATGATTATGATTGACGTTAAACAAACAATAAAAAAAAACTATGTACTATTTATTTGACAATAAAGTGAATGGAAGATTGCTGCTTAAAATTTAAATATAATTCAGTATGTGATTTCAGTGATAACGAAAAGTTTTTTTTTTGTCGTTATGGGGCCATAGCACCAAAGTACCTATTGTTTCTAGTATCCAGAGGCGCGTTACTTTTTTTTTTTTTTTGTTTTGCTCGGTACCTCTATGTGCTATGCTAACCACTAAACCACAGGTGACCAATGTTTCTTTCGTTTTTTTTTCTTTGTTAAGGATCCTCCAGATATAATAGAGTGTATACAATAGACAGTAAAAAACTCATATAGTAACCAGTTAACTGGAACGCAATCATAGGAACATAATAACAGGAACTGGATGAAGTCAACACACATCTTCATGCTGACTAATTGGAAAGCAATCTGTAAGCGACCATTTTCCTAATGACACACACTGCTGTCACACTTTCTCTAAAATCGATTAATCGAATCTGACTTTGTGTATCAGTATTCCGTTAGCACTTATCTGATTTTGAAGGTGCATTCTAGACCGACCGCAGTTTTCTAGAACATCAAGATCCCACGTCAATTTTGAGGGATAATAAATTATTATTTTGTGAAAAATAAGATATTCGAAATTTGGTTTAAAAATGATAAATTATTACGAAGCTAAGTAAACATTTTTTATTATTTGGAAAAAGAGGGTTACATACAATGTAATTAGATAGACACATACAATTTATCGTTACTAAAATTTTGAAATGTATTCATTTTATAATGAAAATATAATTCTGGAACAAACATTTACGGAGGTAAAAATGATGAAAATAATATTAGATCATTCGATGGGTGAAAGCTAAACGTTTCTTAGGATGTTTGCTGAAGAATGCTACATAGGAGCTCATTATTGAGGTTAAATTATCAGTCCTGAAACGTGTGCATAATATCGATGTTCCTTCATACAGTTTACGTTGTTTCAGTTACGTTGTCATCGGTCTGGACGCAGGGGCGGATTTGGCACGACTCTTTGGGAGGGGGAGGTCTTGACCCCCCCTGTCTCATAATCACGTGGCTGACAGCACCATTTTTGTATGAGATTATTACTTTGTGTTAAGAATTATTGCTCTCTAAACAACCAAAAATGTTATGTTTAAGACATAGTGGCTAATTGCATTAATCGTTCAAAAATAAAAAATAAAATTGAAGAACCAAAATATTTGAGGGGGGTTCATGACCCCTTTGACCCCCCCCCCTTCCTCTGGATACGTCCTTGTCCGTGAGATTGATAATCGTTTAACAGAAATAACTGAACTGCATATTTTTTATTTTAAAATACAGATCTAACAAAAATTTTCCGAAATATATGGCGCTTTTAAAAGTTACAGGCAGCTAATTCATTAAAATCCAAATTCACTAGCTTATTATTTAGATTAATAAAATCTGGTGCATTGCAAGATGTAGGGGAAATCCTTTTGAAGGGATCACCTGAAGAGTAGTGGTTAGTATGGAATTCTACAAAGGTCGCGGGTTCGCGTCCCGTGGTGGCCCTAGAATTTTTTTATAGGAGTAAAAAATCCTTGGCTACATCCTCTCTTAATTAGGATGTAAAATGGAGGTCCCGAGTCTGTACGATGTCAGGTACTCGTTAATGATTCCTATCCTAATTATACCTGGATAGACAAAATTTAGGACTCCCACTGTAGCATCGTCCTAATAGCGTTGATTGCATAAAGGAATGTTAAACAAAAGAAATAAATAGACTTATTTTTGTTTTCCGACGTTTTGGCGCAAAATGAACTTTACCGGACATCAAAGGAAGCAGGAAAATACTCCTCTCTCAAATATGCGTATCTTTAAATATATTATAGAAATTATCATAATGCGAAATCTCTTTAAAGGTCTCCAGAGAAGATGTTTAATCTCCCTTCTGCTGAAATAATTCGATAACTGCTACATGAATGAATCATTAATTAAATTAATTAATTATATATGTTTATTAAATTAATTAATTAAATTAAATTAAAATTAATACTTTCTATTGTCAAATGTGATGAATAAAAAAGACAAAAAAAATAACCCTTCTAAATTCTTTATCAAACACTTATAAATTTGGTGTAACGTACTATTGTAAATCCCGTTGGTTTTTAAATGTTTTTTTATGTTTATCAGTGCATTTTTATCTGACTGTATTGATAAGAAAAGGATGTGATTAATTTAACTTTCATTAATGTAGTCTTTCCTTCAGTTCTATTAAGTTACTAACTAAACCCGGCTTACACAGTTTGGTGTAAAGAAACAACAAAAAGTCCTTTGACGTTGATCGCTAGTTTGAAGTAATAAAGCTTGCATGATTCAAGTTTTTTGTCTTTTAAAGCGAATAATGCAATTAGGTAGTTACTATGCCCTAAACATAGCACATTGGGTTGTTTAAATCGCAGTCCTTCTAAATACAAGGTAATAATCTCATACAAAAATGGTGCAGTCAGTCACGTGATTATCAGACCGAGTGATCATGACCCCCCCCCTTCCAAATTTCGTGCTTAATCCGCCCCTGAATACGTGGTTGCATCAAAAATAGCTTATCCATCAATTTACTCCACCATTTTGTAAATCTAATAGCGTACCCTATAGTCGATTGTGACCGTGAATGAACCTTTTTTTTTTTTCTTCAATCGATCGACCCAAACAAACAATTTATCCAATCTGTTGTATTGATTTTTTTTTTATTTATTATTATTTTTGTTTTTGTGTTCCTAGACTTTCTTCTAACATCTATTTTTAAGAAATCTATTCCTCCCCTACAATCACTCAACGTCAAATAAAGGCGTGAACAGGAGGGCCAATGGCCTAGAAACACACAACTATCCAAAAGCTCCTTGATTACTACTAGCCCCTAAATTCTTCCTTTTTAACCAGGTCGGAACCGGCGTCGCCCTACTAAAATCCCTAATCCAGCTGTCAGCACCGAAATAATCCGGATAGAAATTAGAAAAATAATATAAAAGTCATCGTTAACCTATTTTATTTGTAGGATAGCCTATAATAATAATCTGATCGGTAATAATAGAATGTAAAGCCTTTATGAATAATGTATGGCATTAAGATGAATAAAAGATATGATATGATGAATAAATAACGATAATATTTAACTGTCAATGTGACCGATAAAATGGTTTGTTGACATCCTTAAGACGCGTAGATTAGCGTGGCCACATCCGGTGGATCCAGGAGGAGTCAGTGTGAGCTGCAAGTCCTTGGAATTTTTTTTTCATTTAAACATAGAATTTAACGTTACTAAATTAAGGAAGTTTGCGGTTTGTTTGTTAAACATCCCTTTATTAAGGCTAATCGGACGATGCAACAGTGGGAATCCTAAATTTTGCCAATCCAGGTATATTTAGGATAGAGATCTTTAACGAGTGTCTGCTATCGTACAGGCTCAAAACCTCCATCCCAGGGACGGCATAACCAAGGATTTTTTACTCCTTTAAAAAATTCTAGGACCACCGCGGGACGCGAACCTTATAGGTTACTATGTGGGTTACTACACCACAGGTGACCCCTGTGTCCTTTTGTGTATCTGTACTGTTATTAGTACTTACTTTTAGCAAAACTGTTAATAATTTGAGTTTTTATTGTCTGTTTATCGTTGTAAATTACAATTCTGAATTATAAAATTCAAATAAAATAAAAACCCAGGTTAGTGTTACATTGTAATTAACCACACCAAAGTGTGTAAGCCGGGTTTAGCTAGTAACTTAATAGAACTGAGGGAAAGACTAGAATAGAATTAGAATTTATTGGCTTATTACAACTTAGCCATGGAGTCTGGCCCAATCAGTGTAAGTTTTAGTTATTTAATATTAACATGTTTAATACAAAAAAAAAAATAAATAAATAAATAATAGCATTATAAAACAACAGAAATTAAATACTAGTGTGGCAGTTGCATGTTTACACAATATAAATCATTGAGAAAAATAAAATAAACTTTCGATAAAGAAAACAAAATAAAAACATAAAAAAATACTAAATACTAGTTCTTTTATTATTATAAATATAGATACAAAGCAAAAAATATAATATTAAATAAAATAAAATAAAACTTTTCAAGAGCCTTTAATATTGAACTGTACCAAAAATATGAAACTTTCTCCAAATTACTAAGGCGATGCTTGCTGATTGCTTTTTATTATTTTTTATTTCCATGCTTTTTATTTATTTTTTTCCCCTCTCCCTATCATTTTTTCCCTGTTTATCCTATCCTATCATTTTCCATTTGTTAAAAACTGAAGCTATGTGGTAGAATATAAATTATCGGAATCGAAAGCAAACATAATGTAATGGAACAGATCATCAAGGTATTCATGGTTTTTAATATCTAAAATGTTCTCCAACAATACATCCTCTGTGCCAAAGTCAGTATATTTATTGAGGTATCACCTCCTATGTATCTCCATAGTTGAACACTCTAGAATAAGATGCCTCAAACAATCAGCTATAAGTCGGCCGCACCACTTGCAAACTTCTCCAGCCTTTAGAGTAAGAGTTACGTTTTTATGATACAATTTTAAATTCTCCTTACTCGAAACACTCAATCGGCTTACCATCCGTAGCTCTCGTAAAGAGGCCATTAATTTCAGGTAACCTTCCGGCTCGGCGTTATTGTAACTGCAGATACGTCTGTATATGGGGCTGTAGTTGGAGTTAAAGGCACGTAAAATATCTTTAGAGTATAAATTATTGGATACACTAGTCAATATTGCATTTTTGTTTCGAATTAATGTTTCCGGGTTTGTAAATTCAAAGTATTCCTCAACATAATTCGAAGCGGATATCTTTTTAATTTGTGAAACCCAGTTAAAGTCAGGATTCGGGTGCCTAGCATCCAGAGCCACCAATTTTTGCAAGCACATACGAGGAAGTCGGTAATCTGGTAAAGATGATATTTTTATACACAGGTTTATAGATTTCTTTAAGACTGTAACTAAGATTGGTGAACGGCCGGTTTCCAGCCGAACGATGTAATTAGGGGTTGACCTGGGCCAGGAGTATACATTTATAAAAAAAATTAATTTGTGTTAATTCTATATTTTCCAGATACCTTAAACCCCAGATTTCAGCTGCATAAAGAAGAGTCGATGAGACCATCGAATTAAAAAGAGCAATTTTGGTTTCCCACCCATCGCTCTTACCTCTTATCAAAATCTCTCGTACCTTTGCTCCAGCTACAACTGACTTTTGGGTAAAGTGCTTTGCAGCATATGAAAATTTCGCTGATGTAGAAAATGGTACTCCTAGATAATTGTAGCACTTTGTATATTCCAATGGTTTATTTTGCCAGAAAAGTGTCTTCACTGACCTGTGTGTCAACTGAGGGAAAGACTACATTAATGAAAGTTCATTTATTTACATCCTATTCTTATTAATACAGTCAAATCAAAATTCACTGATAAACATAAAAAACATTTAAAAACCAACAGGGTTCAAAATAGTACGTTACACCAAATTTATACGGTTTTGATAAAGAATTTAGAAGGGTTATTTTTTTTTGTCTTTTTTATTCATCACCTTGGACAATAGTAAGTATTAATTATCCATTCATGTAGCACTTATTTCAGCAAAAGCGAGATTAAATATCTTCTCTGGAGGCCTTTAAAGAGATTTCGGAGTATTATAATTTCAATAATATATTAAAAGATACGCATATTTGAGAGAGGAGTATTTTCCTGTTCCTTTGATGTCCGGTAAAGTTCAGTTTACGCCAAAACGTCGGCAAACATAAAAATAAGTCTATTTATTTGTTTTGTTTAACATCCCTTTATGCTACTAAGGCTGATCAGACGATGCTACAGTGGGAGTCCAAAATTTTGCCTATCGAGGAATAGTTAGGATAGGGATCTTTAACAAGTACCTGACATCTTACATGCTCGGGACCTCCATTTTACGTCCTATCCGAGGGACGGCATAGCCTAAGATTTTTTACTCCCATTACAAAATCCTAGAGCGGGACCCGATCCCACGACCTTTAGTATTGTAGGTTGCCATGTAAACCATTGCACCACAGGTGATCCCAAATTAAAGAATTAAGGTAAATAACAAATAATATGCAGAACAAATAGAATTTTATTAGTTGTGGGAAAGTAAAATACAGGTAAAAAAGCTGATTGGCTAATCTAGGGGAAGGTTTGTAGGGCTGCAGTCCCCCTTTACAACCGGCTGGATCCGCCCATGGGCCGCACTAAACCTAAATCACTCATAATTTAAAGTTTTCCATTCATATAAATCCAAAAGCCGTTTTGAACTACAAACCAATACCTTTCAAATCCCATAAATTTTCCTAAAAACATTGAAAATTTCGGAGTTTAAAATGTAAAAAAAAGAAACGTTTTTATTACAATATCTTTCTCCACAATATAATGCTTTTAATTTGAAAGAGATTACTCTGCCATAGAGAAAAAAATAATTTTTGTGCCTTCAATTTTATATCTGATTTTAAATATGTTTGGAGCACTGATTCCTATAATGCAATCAGATTTTTTCTATCAGCTCTGATTTTTAGCTTCAGCATACCTAAAACGATACTGTTTGAAGAAACATTTAAGAAAGTCACGCAAAAGAAGCTTCCGAAGTGTCAAATAGAGTCTCTTTGAAATGTAATTGGTTTCTTTTGAAATAATCTGGTGCGTGCTCGCAACACACAACTTTCACTTACCAACTTACTTAGATTATAAATTAATGCGTTTTGTTAATTGCCACTTCTCAAATGAACAGAACGGCTTTAATTATGAACAATGGTCTGTCATAAAAGGCGTACTCCGCATGCTTGGGGTCAACGAGTTTTAACAAAGGTACTTTATAAGAAAGAAAGAAACCAACAAAAAAGTCCCCCCCCCCAAAAAAAGCCCCCTCAGAACATTTTAATAATGATAAAGCTTACCTGCTATTAAAGAAAACTTAATTTTCATTAAACATGACGAATTTGATAAAAATCGTTAAAGCCGTATTTGAGATACTCGAAAAAAAAGGTAAAAATTGGAAAAAAGTCATGAAATAAAGTGCCTCCTCAGTTGGACCAATTTTGATGAAATGTTGGCTTTCACATATTTGGTATATACATACATCAAATACCCAGTTTCTTCAAAATCGTTAAAGCCGTTTTTGAGTAAATAAAAAATATGTACACGTGAAATTGGTACAAAATTTATTAAGTAAAGTCCCCCCTCCGGTTAATCAATTTTGATGAAATATTTACAGTCGTATCTCGGGCATATACATACATCATATACCCAGTTTGATCAAAATCGTTAAAGGCGTTTTTGAGTAAATAAAAAAAAACACGTAAAAATGATACAAAATTTATTAGGTAAAGTCCCCCCTCCGGTTAATCAATTTTGATGACATTTTTACAGTCATATCTCGGGCATATAAATAGATGAAATACTCAGTTTAATCAAAATCGTTAGAGCCGTTTTTGAGAAAATCGTAAAAAACATAAAAAGTTATTAAATAAAGTACCCCCCCCCTTTGAGCAATTTTGATGAAATTTTTGCTGTCACATTGCGGGCATATACCTACACTAAATACCCAATTTCAGGTTCCCACGGTTTATAGTTTTTGAGCTAGTCTGTTCACACACACACACACGTGAAGTTGGTACAAAATTTATTAAGTAAAGTCCCCCCTCCGGTTGATCAATTTTGATGAAATATTTACAGTCGTATCTCGGGCATATACATACATCATATACCCAGTTTGATCAAAATCGTTAAAGCCGTTTTTGAGTAAATAAAAAAAAAACACGTAAAAATGATACAAAATTTATTAAGTAAAGTCCCCCCTCCGGTTAATCAATTTTGATGACATTTTTACAGTCATATCTCGGGCATATAAATAGATGAAATACTCAGTTTAATCAAAATCATTAGAGCCGTTTTTGAGAAAATCGTAAAAAACATAAAAAGTTATTAAATAAAGTACCCCCTCCCTTTGAGCAATTTTGATGAAATTTTTGCTGTCACATCGCGGGCATATATCTACACTAAATAAATGGTTTATAGTTTTTGAGCTAGTCTGTTCACACACACACACGCACGCACGCACGCACGCACGCACGCACGCACGCACGCACACACACACACACACACACAAACACACACACACACAAACACACACACACACACACACACACACACACACACGCGCGCGCGCGCGCACACACACACACACACACAGACCATTTCGCAGGCCTGGGATATTTCGACTCAGGGGGTCCCAAAACGTGTATATCGGTTGAAAACCGGAAGTCGAATTTTTTCACGATCGCAATACTTCCACTTACTATATATTTCATATATAGGTAAGTGAATGTAAAAAAAAAAAAACTAGTATTAACTTTAGTTACTCAATGATTATGGAAATAATGTGTTTGTTTATATAGTTTTAATATCTTTGGTTTTTTCACCTGCTATTAACCTGCATATGGGTAATTCTCCCATTTGATACGAATTTGGAGTTTATATTTCTATGAAAAAAAAGGTACATTTTAAAATTTTTTTTTTCCGTGAATCTCTTCAACATAGTCTCCTGATGATTCTCGCAAAGAATCGTTTCATAGAAGTTCGTCATTCAAGAGATACACGATGATGATTGAAATCATGGGAGTGAGGGAATTAGGTAACGAGTGAGGGAATTAGATAATGATCAAAATTCAACTTGTATAAATTTTATTCTCATATTATGACTATCAAATTAAGTATTTACAAACAAATCACATTGGACATTAGGTGTGACACAATATTCTCTTCCTATAAACTCAATAAACGAAGACGAACACTAGAACAGATACTGCATAAAATTTATGTAAAATTGTTCCTTTGATAAATTTCATTTCTTTATTTCTTGCGCTTCTATATCGAATGGAAAGACACGGAGTAGTTTTCTGTCCTGAATTTTTATTATTGGAGCGGGCAATGTCATTAATATGTCTTTTGGCTCAAGTGAAAATTGGTCATTTAGATTTAATATAAACTTACGTTTCGAGCTCCTGAATGAATTAAGTCCAATAGCAGTTATACCATCAGCACAAACGCTCGAAATGTAGCACACATAACAAAATTCGTTTGGTTCTTTCTTCTTCCCTGGATACTCATCAAATCGTGCTACGACATAACTACCCGCTTTAGGGAGAGCATGAGGAAAAGCTGTAGGTGCATCAGCAGTCATCGAAGTTGAAGGCTGAGGGTCTTCAGGGTTGGGAGTGTCATTAGTAGTGGAATGAGACTTTGGGTGATCATCTGTTCCGACCATCACTGTTTCTAGAACCTGGTTTGGATAAAACTCGGACGGTTCTCCCTGAGCCTTGAGGTTGCCGGCTGGATCAATACCAGAGTCTATTTCCAAGTGTCCAATTGTGAACTTGTTACATGATGTGAGACAATCAAAACAACTGAGTCTGTTCATTTTTAAGATAGTCTTTGAATCTTGAGTCTCTTTTGGGAGGTAAACCACTTGATAGACCCTCATAGTGCCTTTAAAGGGGGGGGGGATCGATTTTGGGATGATGTTGGCTATTCCACTGGTATCATCTGGAGTGATTACATACAACAAAACTTTTCTTGATTTTTCCTGAAGTGTTCGGACAAACGAATCAAAGTCACCTATGTCCTGCCCACATGCAACAGTTTCGTCTAATAAGCGCTTCATAGCCCCTCCTATTCCATCGACTGCACCCTTGCCATGGCCAGGGGCTGAATAGTTCCGAGTAGAACATTTAAGGTTAGGGATGAACGTATTTAAAATAACCAATTAGATTTTTTTTTTTTCATTCTTAGTAAGTCTTTAATCGAACTGTTATCTCACACTAATATATATTGGTATTATTACTATATTAGTTTTACTTAAGGTTGCATGATTAACAAAAAAAATAGATGAACAAAACTAATTGATGAAAACAAACAATTTAAAATTTTCAAAACTTTGCCTAAACCACGTACTTACTAATTCCCTCACTATTTGTGAAATGAGGGAATTTGGTATGAGGGAATTAGATTCTAGAATTTAACCAAAGGTAACACATTTCATGCAATGAACAACAACAATATTTTATGAGAATTCTAAAGTCCCTTTCAAGTCTTACACAATATTGGATTAGACATACGAAATCTTTCTTACCTTTGTTGAAATATCAGGAGATGATGGAATTAGGCGTTTGAATGACGAGAGCCAAGTATATCTTATTAAATGTCAACACAAATTATTCACAACAGGGCTTCTGTGGGGTAGGTTTCCCGACAAATGGCGGCAACTTAAGACAATGTTGCCAACCCTATGAAATGTTTCTAACATGCTCTGAAGAGCGTTGGCGCCCTTTTTTAAAATAAGTGAGGGAATTTGATCAGACCTAATGGACACTGGGGTTAGGGACCATATATTTTTACCCTTGACATGCGGCTTATTGTCTATTCTATCAATCAACAGTTCAGAACGTAACAGGGCTGATAGAAAAAGAAAGAAAGTCATATCATCAAAATTAACTATTTTATCGTCTGACAAAATCATCTACTCGAGTCAAGGGACACATGAGGGAATTAGGTTTTGACCTTTTGAATTTGAATTTAAGTATAAAAAAAAGTTCGCATTGAACCTGCAAATGAATGAAAAGTGAGGTAAGACAACCTAGTACTCAATTTTATTCAGAATAGCGCACGCAATGGAATACTGACGCCAAAATCAACCAGGGACACGAATCCGTATGAGTTGGGAGAATGACCCATATATATTTATCATGCGATTTATATATATCAACAACTAGAGCTGATAGAGGAAAACTAATGGCAAATTTGGATTCAACGCACCAAATATACTCAGAATCAGCTATAAAACTCTCGGCAACAAAACACTTATTTGACTTTTGACTTCAAGTGATCACCTGTGGTATTGTGGTTAGCATACCAACCTACAATACTAAAGGTAGCGTGTTCGCATCCTACGGTGGCCTTAGGGTTGTTTAAAGGGACGAAAAAAATTCTTGGCTAAACAGTCCCTCGGATAGGACGTAAATAGAGGTCCCGAGCCTAAAGAAAGTTAAAGATCCCTATCCTAATTACACCTGGTAGGAAAAATTTAGACTCCCACTGTAGCATCGTCCGATTAGCTTTAGTGGCATAAAGTGACGTTAAACAAACAAGTTATACTGACGACTTAATATGTAATGTAAAAATCTGGTGCGTGCGCGCAACACACAACTTTCACTTACCAACTTACTTAGATTAGAAATTGACGTGTTTTGCTAAATATCATTTCCCAAAGTCACACATTTTTCTACATTCATATCTTATTTTTGTTAATCGTTAAAGCTGTTTTTAAGTAAATAAAAAAACCGGTGAAAATGATACAAAATTTAGTAAGTAAAGTCCCTCCTTCGGTTGATCAATTTTGATGAAATTGCAACAGTCATATCTCTGGCATATAAATACATCAAATACCAAGTTTAATCAAAATCGTTAAAGCCGTTAAAAGCGTTAAAATGATACAAAATTTATTAAGTAAAGTCCCCCTTCCGGTTGATCAATTTTGATGAAATTTTTACAGACGTATCTCGGGCATATCCATACATCATATACCCAGTTTGATCAAAATCGTTAAAGCCGTTTTTGAGTAAATAAAAAAAACACGTGAAAATGATTAAAAATTTATTAAGTAAAGTCCCCCCTCCGGTTAATCAATTTTGATGAAATTTTTACAGTCATATCTCGGGCATATAAATAGATCAAATACTAAGCTTAATCAAAATCGTTAGAGCCGTTTTTGAGAAAATCGAAAAAAACGTAAAAAGTTATTCAATAAAGTAACCCCTCCCTTTGAGCAATTTTGATGATTTTTTTGCTGTCACATCGCGAGCATATAACTACACTAATTACCCAATTTCAGGTTCCCACGGTTTATAGTTTTCGAGCTAGTCTGTTCACACACACACACACACACACACACACACACACACACACACACACACACACACACACACACACACACACACACACACACACACACACACACACACACACACACACACACACACACACACACATACCTTTTCGCGGGCCTTGGTCATTTCGACTCAGGGGGTCCCAAAACGTGTATTTCTGTTGAAAACCGGAAGTCGAAATTTTTCACGATCGCAATACTTCCACTTACTATATATATCATATATAGGTAAGTGAAAGTAAAAAGAGGATTGGTACACCCTCTCACCCTGGATAGAGGTACCCCCCTGATGTTCTTATAACAAAAATATTCTGGCAATAAAAATTTGCACGGTGTGGTTAAATGAAAAAAATAATATACTTGTAAAATTAAAGCAAATTTTATTCGCAAAATCAATTGTGTTAAGTAAGTAGGTACCTACCTATTCTGCATAGAAACAAGGATAGTTTTATTTGTGAGGTTTTTTGTAGATTCCGTGGATCTAAGATAATCTAACCCAAAAAAAAGTGTTTTGTAGAAAAAAAATAAGTATTTTTTCGGGTCACGATCCCCCCAAATATTTTAGCTTTTCAACTTTTGGTATTTTTAAGCGAATAATGCAATTAGTAGTCACTATACCCTAAGCATAACAATTTTGTTGTTTGGATACCAATTCTTCATAATACAAGGTAATAACCTCATTAAAAAACAGTGATTATGAGTTAGGGAGGTCAGGACCCCCTCCCAAATTTCGTGCTGAATCCGCTCCAGAACTCTAATGAATATGATATAGAAAATGATACCACGAGGCAGTGCTCATTTTACAAAATGACTATGTTTAGGTTAGCCCTAGCTGTATGTTTTTGTCGAACACATTAAATGTAATGAATGATTGCCAATTTTTTAGCACTGAAGATGGCTCCCTGAAAAAATAGGGTGTATAAAAAAAAATGACCGTTTCGTCAAATGCATGAATTCCAAGGACTGTAAAGACGTTAATCCTATTTATTGTTTACCAACAAGTCCTGTACTCTTTAGAATGTTAATCCAACTTTATTTATCATCACTGGACTTACGCAATAATACCTCAGTTCACAAGTTTTTGCTGGAGAAGCAACATGACGGTGTCTTACGAAATTCTTGTTATTTTGAGACATTATTGGAAAAAATCGTGTTCTGCCGCTGAAGCGGTTCGTGAAATCAACAGAATTGAAGGAGAAGGTCTCCTTGACGAGCGTACCACGCGGCGTTGGTTCCAAAAATTTCACAGTGGAGATACGACCTTAGAACGGAAGAAGGGGTCAGGGCGACCATCGTTGGATATAGATGATGCTCTTCAGGAAGCTATAGACTCAAATCCAGCCACAAGTACTCGAGACCTTGCCAGGGAGTGCGGAGCGTCGAAAGATACTGTGTCGCCGCCATCTGCACAGCATGGGGAAGGTGAAAAGGAGCAGCAGACTGGTCCCGCACGAGCTGAAGCCCTAGCAATCTGCCAAAGGGGTAGAGATTTGCAAAAATCTTTTGAATCACCCTAACGATTAGCGATTTTACAAAAAAATTGTTACTTGTGATGAAAAGTGGGTTTACTGGCGAAATCCTGATACTAGTGGGCAGTGGTTAAGTCAAGGTCAAACGGCCTTTCCGGTTGCTGGAAGAGGACAATTCGAAAAAAAATCAATGCTTTGCGTATTTTGGAACTATGAAGGTGTCATCATGAACTCATGGAACCACAATTAACTCTGACCTCTATTGCATACAGTTAGATAGAGTATATGCAAAACTGTCGCAACTTTATCCAGCTTTGGTCAATCGAAAAGGAGTTCTGTTACAGCAAGATAACGCCCGGCCGCACACTTCCCGTCAGACCAAGGAAAAATTAAAAAATCTTGATGGGATCGAACTTCTTCCTCACCCACCATATAGCCCAGACCTTGCTCCATCAGATTTTTATTTGTTTCGGTCAATGGCCCACTTCTTGAAAGGGAAAAAATTTGATACCTTTGAAGAAGTCGAAACAGCGGTGCAGGAATTCTTCGATAGCCATCCTAAAGAGTGGTACCAGCAGGGGATCATGCAACTGGCGGAAAGATGGCAAGCAACATTAGATAACAATGGGTTATATTTTGAATACTAATTTTATTGTAAAGTATAAAAAAAATATATATTAATTTTTTGTCTAAAACGGTCATTTTTTTTTATACACCCTATTATATGAGTTGTTAAAAAAACTATCTGGATCTTATTGGTCTTCCTTTAACAAAGAAAAGACAACCTTTAACAAAGAGGAGGCATCTCTCTCAGAAAGTTCTGGGATCAGTATTAGTACATAGTTCTTAAATCCAGAAGAGGTTGCGTTCACATGGAATCAGCTTGGTCGAAACCGGATCCAGTGAAACCTATATCGACGACGAGGAGGAAGTGAAGAAAACAAGTTTGGTTCATATATTAAGCCACAAATGTGGGGGACCAGCTAACCCTCTAACCTCCTTCCGGCAACCTTGACTGGACATCTGGATCACCATCACAAACAAGTCTTCATCAGCGCACTCTGATTGGTCCAGAAGTAGGCTATCAACTACCGATTGATTGTTTCAAACCGTTCTGAGACCATTCAATGACTAAACGTAAATTCTGTTACGTAGGTATGTCTTTCTTTAAAAACATTTTAAAACACAAAATTTTTAACAAAGATTGTATTGAAATTGGCAAAGTAGTTTTAAATTGGCGTTCAGCGGACGGACGAATTTTTTTATTCATTTTTCGGGTTCTACGCATATTAAATATGATGTCAAATTTTTAAGGGTGGGGGGGTGTAAAAAAACGTATTCTTCGGAACATCAGAATAATAAACTAAAAATTTATATTTCTGATTTATAAAAGTATTAAATTTTAAAATTATTATTATTGTTAATCGAAAAAAATTAATTCAAAAATAATGATCAGGTTATGATTTTTTCACTTTTGATCAAAAATAAAAATTACTCAATAAAAATCATCTAATGATTTTTAAAAATTCCAGATAAAAATTTTGATCGGATTTGACTTTTATTTTAATTTTAATAATTATCGATGTCAAACCTGCTTAAAAAAAAACAAATATTTGAAGAGAGCCAGTCAATGTTTCTTCTTTTCCCTTCCTCTGGTATCGGTTGCCTATGTTATTCGATTCTTAAAATGTTTCAGAAATCAGAACTATCGCCGTCTTTTACACCAATAGAGAACAATTGAAAGTAACTGAGGCAATGACATGGGAAAGGTAGTAAGAAATTTATGAGATTTTCATGGGAAAAAAGTAGTATGAAGTGATGCCAATTAGTTTAGAAAGAGTTGTAAGTCAGTGTTTAAAGTGGTTTAGTTGATATCAATACCAGAACATGCTTTTCATGAATAAACTTAATTTCAGCAGTTCAAAATCAAAATGTAAAAATATCAAAATAAAAATGGGTTTTTTTCACTTAATACCATATCCATGTCAACGCCATAAAAAAAAAAAATCTGGTGCGTGCGCGCAACACACAACTTTCACTTACCAACTTACTTAGATTAGAAATTGATGTGTTTTGCTAATTATCATTTCCTAAAGTCACACATTTTTCTACATTCATATCTTATTTTTGTTAATCGTTAAAGCCGTTTTTGAGTAAATAAAAAAAAACCGTGAAAATGATACAAAATTTATTAAGTAAAGTCCCCCCTCCCGTAGATCAATTTTGATGAAATTTTTACAGTCATATCTCGGGCATATAAATACATCAAATACTAAGTTTGATCAAAATCGTTAAAACCGTTTTTGAGTAAATAAAAAAAACACGTGAAAATGATACAAAATTTAAAAGGTAAAGTCCCCCCTCCCGTAAATCAATTTTGGTGAAATTTTTACAGTCATATCTCGGGCATATAAATACATCAAATACCAAGTTTGATCAAAATCGTTAAAACCGTTTTTGAGTAAATAAAAAAAACACGTGAAAATGATACAACATTTATTAAGTAAAGTCCCCCCTCCGGTTAATCAATTTTGATGAAATTTTTACAGTCATATCTCGGGCATATAAATACATCAAATACCAAGTTTGATCAAAATCGTTAAAACCGTTTTTGAGTAAATAAAAAAAACACATGAAAATAATACAAAATTTATTAAGTAAAGTCCCCCATCCGGTTAATCAATTTTGATGAAATTTTTACAGTCATATGTGGGGCATATAAATAGATCAAATACTCAGTTTAATCAAAATCGTTAGAGCCGTTTTTGAGAAAATCGAAAAAAACGTAAAAAGTTATTAAATAAAGTACCCCCTCCCGTTGAGCAATTTTGATGAAATTTTTGCTGTCACATCGCGGGCATATACCTACACTAAATACCCAATTTCAGGTTCGCACGGTTTATAGTTCTTGAGCTAGTCTGTTCACACACACACACACACACACACACACAGACACACACACAGACACACACACACACAGACCATTTCGCGGGACTTGGTCATTTCGACTCAGGGGACCCCAAAACGTGTATTTCCGTTGAAAACCGGAAGTCGAAATTTTTCACGATCGCAATACTTCCACTTACTATATATTACATATATAGGTAAGTGAAAGTAAAAAAAAAACTATCTTTAGTTAAAACAGTCTTGCATTCTGTTTGTTTTAAAGTGCCTTTATGCTATCAAAGCTAATCACTTTTGAAAAATCCTAAGGTCTCCTGGCTTAACATTATTTCAAAACAATTTCACTGCAGTGCTTTTACTGTTTTTTTTTTTTTTTTTTTGTTTTTTCCATGATGTTACATCATTAAAGTGGGCATAGGCATATGGAGGAGAAGGGAGAGCTGCCCCCCCCCCCCCCCCCCCGGTAAATTTTTAAATTTATAAAAAATATTAATTTAATAGAAGATGGAACTTTAAAAAGGGATGCAATGATTAAAATTTTGGATAACTGACCATGACACTAGAGTTTTGCGATTACAATTCAACTTTTACTTATATTTTTTTTAATGTATTTTATTCCACTTTTTCATCTAAGTTTCGGAATAAAGTAATACCCATCTTCTGGATTGATTTACTTACTCTTACTCCAATACACTTATTTTTTTTTTTTCATATTTATTCTTTTCCCAATTCATATATTGATATGTTGTCATTTCTTATTATGAATCTGTTGCTTTATTATTTTCTTACTAGCTAGCTGACACGATAGACATTGACCTACCCATATTACGAAAAAAAAATTTGTGATTGTTTTGAGAAAATCAGTTGAAGATTGTAAAAATAAAAAAAATATTATTTCTAAGTTATAATTGCATATATTAATGGCAAAAAAAAATGAACTTTATTGGAGGAGTAAACCCTCCGAATACTCAAAACCCACACAATCTTAAAACAGCCACCTCCAAATAGCTAGAATAGCAATATGTTTCCATATTTTGAAAGAATATTTCTTATATACTTTTAGGTCAGCCAATTTAGGTCTGAAAAACAACATATAAGATAGCCTTAGTAACAATGAAGATAAAACCTAATTAGTTCTGAATTTTTTAAAGAAAATTTACCTATTACAAAAAATATTATTTTTATTTCTTATTACAAAGATTATTATTTTTTGCTTCCTTCCATACTGCTTAAAGTTTTAAGTTTTTAAAATACTACTAGAAAAGAAAAGAAATTAATATTAAAAGGAAAATTAATAAACTTGTTTCAATAATCAAATATTTACAAGACTATATATATATATATATATATATATATATATATACCTATAAACAGCTTACAGGCATTAATGACCTATAATTTATAGTTTTTACACCTTAGCAGCCCCATTAAAAAAACATCACTTTAAGGTGCAGCCGTTTGGATTCTTCCAAGATGGTGACAGAAATGGGTGAACCCACGGCGTCCCCTCCCCAATATTTTGCCAGGAGAGGACCCATTTACAAAATTAAATAAAAATGCGATTTTACGAATTTATTCGAGTAAATTATAAAATATAAATATAAAATATTAGTTAATTTCAGCAAATTCTGTTGTTAAAAGCATATTCAAGAATATTGTATATTTGATTAATTTTATATTTTTTATTTCTGCTTAAACTGTTTTGTTTTATTGCTCTACATTTCCTTTTTAAACCAAGCAGCTTGATCCTACTTTCCATCGATTCGATGAAGCTTATGGAAAGCAATGAAATTAGTGGGATCAGGATCAGAGGAAAAACTTGGATAAAATTCAATCAACAAATTTTGTCCCACATCCTTCAACAATAAGCCTTAACAACTCCCTATTTTAATGTATAACTGAAGCATAAATTGAAATGTTTGAATATACTATAAATATCTTTAAAATATAGTGTTGAAGGATGAATTAAATGCCCCAACAGTAGTTTTTATGACTTATTATTTCAACTTTTAGCCCCTCAAATTTCTACTTACCCTATCTAATAAAATATCGAGCCATCCCTCCCAACAATTTGGTCCTCCATGGGTTATTAAGTAGACATTATTCAGAACTTTGGCTTTCAGGAGAGATAAAAGATTGCAATGTCTTCATACAAAAATGTGATAAATCAAACAAACTATAAAAAGTGAAAATAATTTATTTAATAAGATGAATTAATATCCACTTAGGTACTAAAAAAATAACATTTAACATATCTTTTTAAATATAACAAAGCTAAAATTGAAAACATACAAAACCTCACATTACTTTAGTTTAAAAAAATATAACATTTTACAAACAATTATAAACTTATTAATAATGTATATATACACTTTACGTACATCTTAAATTAGTAATCAACAAGTTAAATATACATCTAATTAATTTTTACATTATTAACATTTTAAACAATAAGTTTTATTGATCACTACAAAAATAATATTAACCAAATGTTAGCAAAACACTGTATTTCAAAATGTATTCGTAAATAGGGGAAGGATAATTTTGATAATTGAATGGTATCACAGCTTAGAGTTCAACCTAAAATGGAACATTATAAATAAAAATATTGATATATAATATGAATAAATATTAATATTGCTAATCATGCATATTATTATTATCGGCAAGTAATATTCAATAATATAACAATAAAATTAACATTTTTATAATTTGTGGGGGGAGGGAGGGGGTGTACAAATATGTTATTTATTTGATATTCAGGGGGAAAAAAAGCATACTTTGCTAATAATTTTCATCCACTTCGACTTTTAAAACGTTTCATTCAATTTAGGATTTTTTTTTTTTTTTTATATGCCTTAAAATAAGCATAGTTTTTGTTTTTAATTCAAATTTTTTATCTGTTAGAATAACATGAAATGCCAATAATTCGGGATAAAAAGGAAATAAATGTTAATTGGTAAGCATGAAGCTTTTCTGTTTATTATATTTAATATTATTATACAGACTACTCCAATGATAGAATAAGACACAAATAATGATTATTATTGTTATATAGACATATAAAGACCCACTGGGACATAAAATATAAATTCCCATCAACCCAAATTTATAAATTAAAAAAAAGTGATTTTTAGAGTTAATATATCAACAGATATTTCACATTAGTTTTTAAATGGAAGAAAAAGCTTTTCTAATTGTGAGCAATTATCTTTCTTATTTAAATAGCTGCATGTTACTACGTTGAACAATGAGGCTAATAAAATATCTACAATGTAAGATCATTGTGTCCATTTATGTTTTTTTTTTTTTTATTATGATCAAACATTGGGATTTCTTAAATCGCAATCAGATAATATGATTACGTATGAGATTAAAAAATATTTGAATTCTGTTTTTAAAAAAATTTGTTTATTCCCCTCTACCCCATTTATAAAATTAAGACTAGCCAAATATCAAATTTAATGAGATGAACAAGGCTCAGTAATAGATTTCAAAATAAGAGATAATGTTTAGGAACAAAATAATAAGTGCAATAAATAAACTAACGTATTTTTAAAAAAATTATAACATTTCCTCACTAAATATACCATCGTATTCTGCATTAGCAAAAGCAACGATCTCACTTATTTCCTTTTTGTTATGAACTGTAATACTTTTAGAATATTCCATAGCAGGGTGACGATCGAGATTCCCTTTAGCGAGGAATTTATAATCGATATGAGATGAACCTGTCTTTTGTTCCATCTTAGGCTTCCTTTTCGGGGATTCCGCCTTCTCTTCCGGTTCCGTAAAAGGAAACATTATCGCAATCTTCTTAAGAGCCTCATTGGCATCATCGTTGAACGGAGCCGGATTCATAATTTTTTGTACAGATTCTGTCAGCGGGATGATAGACATCGGAGGAAGTTTTCCAACGGCTCTCAGGTATAGAGCATGGCACCTAGATTGAAAGGTTGGATCCCTCAATAAAATGCCCTTATCTTCTTCTAGGAGATCGTCTGGCAACATCGCGTTATCTATTAAGTCATTGATTGCTTGTTTCGCTTCAGTATTATTGGAAACAGGTAAATGAACCATAGGGACATGCTGAACATATTCGGAGTAAGGTAATTTCGAAAAGTACAATGCTTTACCTGAAAAACAAAAAAAACAATTAGATAAAAATACCATAACTAAATGAACAAATTATTTACACATTTAGTGCAGGTGTAAATTCGAATATAAATAAAGTCGAAGGACCTTGCATCATTCCCTACTTATGGGTAGTATCTTTGAATGTACATAGGAGGAATTAATTTTTTTAATTCCTGTCAGTGAATTTTTAAAGATTTTCCTCTAAAAAATTTAAAAATTTGGATTCATCCCTGAGCTATTCTCGGAAAATGATAATGCACCAAATGTGTTAATTCATAAAGAATAAAAAATGTATATATTAAAGTTTGAAAGCATACCAAAAAAACTAAACGTGAGTTTAAATGGAAATTATAAACCATAGTAATTACAAAATAGATAAATGGACTAAAAAAAGCACCAAAAATAAAAACAAAGTAAGCATTCAGAACCCCATAACAATTAAGATTGAAATATAATTCTAATGATCCTAAAGAAATTTTCATATAAAGTTCTGAATGAAACTGAATACAATTAAGAAATAAATTTGGCTGTAAATATTCCAAATAGGAACATAAGTAAGTCAAAAATAAAAAATGTCTATGCTTAACATATTTTATATATAGTATATTATATATAGTAAAGAAATACTGTTAGACTGACTGAGATGTTTAGTACAAAACATAAATAAAAAGAAAAATCTCTCCAGAGAGGATTAGGTACTTTAAAGCAGTAGTAAAACTGAAAGTATTTTAGAGGACGAAAAAAAAGGGGATCACCAGCAGAGAGAGACTGCTGAGAATAGAGGGAAATATATTGAAGTGTGTCCATGTAAATAGACCAAGTAAAGCAGAGAAGAGTTGCGGCCAAAAAAGCATAGAGAGCTGTACGAAGACACTGAAGACCTAGAGATCTCAATAAGAAGGAGGTCGAAATTTCAAAGTCGCACGAAAAAGATGGATGAAAAAAATGGTCTTTAGCAAGCTGAAAAATCTTAGGAACCTCAAAGGATAAAGCAAGAAAAAGATAAATTAGTGATCAGAGAAGAGGATGAGGGTTTTGGCTGAAATAAGTAGCAGAATGGCAACTGCGGAGGATAAATGCATGTAATTCAGCTGACCTTCATAGTGATAAACAAATAAATATGAGGTAAATTATGAAATGAAAACTCTTAATAAGTAAAGAAAACGCTGTGTGGGGCTTAGTGTAAATAGAACAATACAGCTAATAAACTGGCTACTGAGCAAACACAAAAATTTACCCAAGATTGCAGGTTCACAGCCCGACAGGATTTTTTTAAAGGTAGTAAAAAATCCTTGGATGTTGCCCATCAGAGGGGCTGTAAAATGGAGGTTCCGTGCCTGTTTAATGTCACGTACATATAAAAGATCCTTTATTATTTCATCATAGGCAAAAAAAGAAACCCACCATAGCATCATCCAATTAGCCATAGTGGCATAAAGTGACATTAAATAAACAAACAAAAAATCCTGTACCACTACAACCCATGAAGAATCTTAGGTGCAATGCTGTGTAAGAAAGCACTGTTTCTTGGTCAACTGTCAAGCAAGGAAGTGATTTGACTGTGATCACCCTCAACCATCAGGATTTACCCTTAATTTCTCAATTAAGAGTACAGACATTTCGGAGGCTGTTTGCCCCAGGAGGGTCTCTTGGCCTCGGAGCACAGCAACTGAATGCCTTACCAATGACCTACCCTGCTCCCTCATTAAATAAACAAACAAATAAAAATTTAACTAAAAGTAAACATTTTACCAAAGTCATCAGACACAGGAAGTAGAGCTCCTACTACAACTTTCCCATTTTTTGTTGCTATTCTCCGAGCCAGTCCATATTTTTTTGCTTTAAGAAGGGCATCCACAAATGCTGAAAACATCGCAACGGCTCTAGCTGATTTATCAGCTATAATTACATATTGATCTTTTCCAATAAACATTGAACGTGAAATTCTTCCACATTTGACACTTCCTAAGTAAGTTAAAGTTGGTGGACCTGTATTTCGCTTTAAAGCCTCCAAATCGGCATAGCCTAGATCAATTATAGTAGCTCCAAAATTTGTATGTTTAACGGTATCTGTTTCAAATTCAATCTTGATTTCATCCATGTTTTGTTGCGGTTGATAATTAAATGATGTTGATGATTTAACATTTTCTGCAGCAGATCTAGCATTTTCTACAGCAGATTTAACCTTTTCAGCAGCAGATCTAACATTTTCAGGTGGTACTTCCCATTTAAATCTAGTAGGTTCTTTATTTACTTTCATCCATCTAACTGGTAATTGGATACGTGAACCAATATTGAGAGAAACGGAGTAGAACCTAACCATTTTGCGCTTTTTTTCATAAAACTTAAGATCTTTCTCAATATCTGAAAAACTGAACTGAATGGCATTACTTAAATTTGTAATACACTGAAACATTAACCTAAGTGATCCAGATATTTGCGAATCTAATTCTTTTCCCTCACAATCCTCTGGTATATCATTTCCAATTACAATGAGATTTACATTTTCGCTTTCCAGAGCCTTTACAATCGGTTGAACAGCTTCAACATAAAGAGAAATTTCAGAATTTAAGTTACAGAAGACGACCAGCTGTTTGGTCCTATATTTTCGACCTTGGGTCTGGTTCTTCATAAAATCTTGAGCAGCAACTAATCCCTGAACCCAATCACTTTTGGGAACAGAACTCATTTTTAAATTTTCAACTTTTTCATATAAATTCCAGTCAGCTAGAGAAAGTGGGAAGAACTCATCGATGTTTTTATAACATTGACCACCATCATTTGCTAGATTGTTGTTTGTTTTATCAGAACCGAACAAAACAACTCCCATATCATCATGGTCTTGAGAAAATATTTTTCTTAATATCATTCTTTTAAAACAATTTAACGATCTTTCAAAAAATGTCTCTCCATTGTCCGTTTCAGCAGCCATCATCTGACAGACATCAAACAGAACCACGGTGGCAACTTTATTTGTACCCATTTTTAAAATTTAAAAAAGAACTATAAACACATTGAACCACAATAAAAGTATTATCAAGTTGTAATCAAAACAGAACCTACTCGAATAGAACCTTCAACTTTTTCGGAAAGCCCGCTATAAATTCCAAAGCAATAGAAACGTACTAAGAGCTATTTTAAGTATAAACATGATATTGTCGCAGTAATATTTATTGCTAAAGTTTAAAACCATCTAGATCAAGCAAAATGAAAAAATTAAACTATACACTTCTGTTTTAAAACGGTGAAGATTTCGTTAACTGTAGGACTAATTGCAGAACATCGTCGAAGGGTCATCAAATAAATGGGGTCACCTGTATAATACTTAAGTTTGAGGTTTTGTATTCCGACAGGTGGTCCTAGCATTTTTGAAAGGGATTAAAAAATCCTTGGCTATGCCGCTCTTCCGCTAGGACGTAAAATGGTGATCCCGAACCTATGCGATGTCAAGCGCTCGTTAAATATCCGCTATTCTAACTACTCATCAATAGGCAAAATTTAGTACTCCCACTTTAGCATCATCTGATCTGCCTTAGTAGCATAAAGGGATCTTAAACAAATAAAATATACTTATATTTATGTGTGCCGACATTTACCGCACATCAAAGGATGCAGGATAATACTCATCTCTCAAAGATGCGTATCTTTGCATGGATTATGGAAATAATTATATTGCGAAATCACTTTAAATCCAATAGATATTAAATCCAGAGAAGTTAGGGAGAAGCCTTTGAAGGTTTACCATGGGGAGAAGTAGCATCAGTATTAGTTATATTTCCTCAGCAAGACTCACTTTGTAAGTTGGAAATGAAAGCAGAAGAAATGATCTGGTTTGAGAATTGCTTCCACTAATAGCAGTATGCCCTAAATTGTGTCTAATTCTAATTATCAATTATAATGATTGGTTTTTGTTTGTTTTTCAAATTTTCATTTCATTTAAACAAAACTGTACATCTTTTCATTAAATAGCATAAAGAAATATTATATAAGTGAAAAAAAGAAGATAATTTCAACAGATTTTTTTAAGAAATGCAATGTTTTAGAAGCAAGTCTTTGATCCTAAAAAAAGTAAAATAAATTTTAAATGCATGCAATAGCTTCCATTTTTAACTCTATTAGATTGAACTAGCCAATATGGGGCAAAAGTAATGTCCCATTAAATACAGGGGCAGATTAAATACAAAATTAGGGTGGGGGGGGGGGCTGAACTCCTGGTCTCACTCTCACATGTTGTCTTTTGCTTGACAGCAATTTTGTTTTCAAACTTATTTAATGGACTATTTTCTTGCAGCAGGAAGGACTTTGATCTAAAGTGTTACGTTTATGGCTTAGCAGATATGTAATTCCATTATTATTTTTTAAAATTCAAAAAAATATAAATAGGCAAACTATTTTTTCCTATGCATCCGCCTTTGATTCAATATAAATTTATACTATTATACGTATATTTAAAAAAAAGGAACATTTTTATAATAGAGACAATTATGGATGGAACCATACCCCCCATTTTCTGGATGCTGCTCAAGCACACCAGTAAGAAATTGAGGAGTTGACCATATTGTAAACTGGGCACAATTCAACAACTGTGTTCGCAGAGTTTTCCTTTGAGTGTTATTATTTTTATTATTGTACGGTTATTTTTTCATAAGTATTTCTTTGTTATATTTTATATATGTACACATATTTTTTCAAAAATACGATTTAGATGCATACTTCCAGAATCAGGCTGATTCCCCTCATATTTATTGTTGTTTTTATTTTACAATTTTGGCACATTAGCTTGACCCTGATTAGTTGGCAGCCAAAAAAGTGAACTTACTTGTCACTAATTTATAATTATCATTTTGATTTCTCTCTCTTAAACTCCAATATTACTTACTTTAAAGTAAATACATATAAAAAGTTTATTATATATTGTTGTAATATATAGCTAAATAGTTCTTGAATTGAACTGGGGTATATTGAGCCAAAAAAACAAAGTTCCCTTGTATTTTATTACAAGAGTTAACCCAGAAACTAAGTCTAGAAAGACGCTGCACTATCATACTTAAGATTCCGTATTCCAGTATGACAATGGTATCTTTATACTCTCTTACATTAGGCGTGGATTGAACATTGAGTCAGGAGACCTTCCTAGAACATACTCAGCTTTTAAGAAGTTGATAAGTTTTATTAAATAATTTATATACCAGGAAATACCTGGCAGTTGAGGGTCATTCCATTATACAAACTTTAACCCAAGACCCTCCATAATAACAGTTATCGGATCGTATATACCAGAAGGGAACTAATCCATAAAATATACAATTATGATTAAGAGATGGTTTTAAAAGAGATAAGAAACTCATTATTTTTAATTTAAAAATAGTAATAGAACTAACTAATAATAAAAAATCTGGTGCGTGCGCGCAACACACAACTTTCACTTACCAACTTACTTAGATTAGAAATTGACGTGTTTTGCTAAATATCATTTCCCAAATTCACAAATTTTTCTACATTCATATCTTATTTTTGTTAATCGTTAAAGCCGTTTTTTGAGTAAATAAAAAAAACACGTGAAAATGATACAAAATTTATTAAGTAAAGTGCCCCCTCCGGTTAATCAATTTTGATGAAATTTTAACAATCATATCTCGGGCATATAAATACATCAAATACCCAGTTTGATCAAAATCTTCAAAGCCGTTTTTGAGTAAATAAAAAAAACACGTGAAAATGATACAAAATTTATTAAGTAAAGTCCCCCCTACGGTTAATCAATTTTGATGAAATTTTAACAATCATATCTCGGGCATATAAATACATCAAATACCCAGTTTGATCAAAATCGTTAAAGCCGAATTAGAGTAAATAAAAAAAAACACGTGAAAATGATACAAAATTTATTAAGTAAAGTCCCCCCTACGGTTAATCAATTTTGATGAAATTTTAACAATCATATCTCGGGCATATAAATACATCAAATACCCAGTTTGATCAAAATCTTCAAAGCCGTTTTTGAGTAAATAAAAAAAACACGTGAAAATGATACAAAATTTATTAAGTAAAGTCCCCCCTCCGGTTAATCAATTTTGATGAAATTTTAACAGTCATATCTCGGGCATGTACATACATCAAATACCAAGTTTGATCAAAATCGTTAAAGCCGATTTAGAGTAAATTAAAAAAAACACGTGAAAATGTTACAAAATTTATTAAGTAAAGTCCCCCCTCCGGTTAATCAATTTTGATGAAATTTTTACAGTCATATCTCGGGCACATAAGTACATAAAATACTCAGTTTAATCAAAATCGTTAGAGCCGTTTTTGAGAAAATCGAAAAAAACCTAAAAAGTTATTAAGTAAAGTACCCCCTCCCTTTAAGTAATTTTGATGAAATTTATGCTGTCACATCGCGGGCATATACCTACACTAAATACCTAATTTCATGATCGCACGGTTTATAGTTTTTGAGCTAGTCTGTTCACACACAGACACACAGACACACACACACACACACACACACACAGACCATTTCGCGGGACTTGGTCATTTCGACTCAGGGGACCCCAAAACGTGTATTTCCGTTGAAAACCGGAAGTCGAAAATTTTCACGATCGCAATACTTCCACTTACTATATATTTCATATATAGGTAAGTGAAAGTAAAAAAAAAATAACAGAGACTCATCATTTTTAATTACACCGCATAGTAGTTCATGCATCTCCAATGTAAAATTCAAGTAAAAACAAAAAATATTTAAAAAAAAAAATAAAACCACAATAAAAGCTATCTCCTGTCCCAACTAATCGATATGTCATAATCATGGGTTGGATAAAAAGATAAAATAAAAACCTTGGCTATGCCATCCCTCGGACAGGACGTAAAGTGGAGGTCCTGAGCCTGTACGATGTCAGGTACTCCTTAAAGATCCTTACCCTAATTATACCTGGATAGGCAAAATTTAGGACTCCCACTGTAGTATCCATACAATAAGCCTTAGTGTCATAAAGTGACGTTACACAAACAACATAAAATAAAATTCGGTTCAATTAGAAAAAATAAAATATACACGTGACCTTTAAAATAAAAAGGTTACAGATTTCGCTATGCTATTTACTTTCAAGTTATACACAAACATTTGTGATGTTTAGTGGATCCATTTTGCTTAATGCTGTCCAATTAATGTTCCTATATTTTATAAGATCAGTATCAAATTTTTTATTTATTTAATATTGAGTAAAAAGTAAAAAGAAATATATCGTTTATATTATTTAGGATTATTTCCTTAAAGGATAAATTATCATTTATTTAATGTTCTCTCTCCATATTTATGTATTTTACTTCAATGTCATAAGTTTCAGAATCACTAAGAATATTGCAAAAATTGGGTCAACCAAGCAGATGGACATAGTCCATGCCTAAATGTTTATGTACCTATATAACGAACTTGTATGTATCTTTATCCTGTAAAATAAAAAAATTATTATTATCAAATGTTTTAAATATTGGTATTATCTATTTGTAAATGGAAGGATACAATTGAGTAATCATTACATAAAAATTATATAATGATAAAAATTTGAATGTCTCAACTATTTCATTTTTAAAAAACAACAAATATATATATATATATTTTTTTTTTGTTGTTTTTTAAAAATGAAATAGTTGAGACATTCAAATTTTTATCATTATATAATTTTAATGTAATGATTACTCAATTGTATCCTTTATATATATAATACATATATATGAATTGAAATGCTAAAATATTGTTTTAGTCTAAATTATAAGGAAGAGATTAGATTTTGATGTTTAATTTGTTATTTATGTATATTGTAAATAAATAAATATTTTATGAAGAACAATATAAAATTAAATAATATATTTCCTTTCCATAGTTTGGGAGAAAACCTTGGTTTATATTTTGTAACTTGTTTTGTTATCTTATCACAATGTAACAGGACTTCTTCCTTATTAACATAAAGATAGATTGTAGTAAGAAGTATTTCAAAAATGAGTATTTCATTGAAATTCTATTTTCTTTTAATGATTAATTGGTGAAATCAGTTTATTATTGTGATTATATAGTGATATAATCATTATTGTGATGATAAATGGTGAAATCAGTATTGTAAATAAAAATTTCACAAATCTGTATCAGATGCCCAATAATACTTTAGGCCATCTTAAGAAATATTTTTTCCAAAAGTGAAAAAATTGAATTTTATTCAATGAAAATATAATTGTATTTAATATAATTCCTGTAAGAAATTATATATTTGTAAAGGAAAAAATATTGTCCATCTGTTACTTAAAATATTCCTTCAAAATTTCTTTGATCATTGACGATTTATTCAGATGAAGAATAAAAATACCTAAATTTTGAAGATTTTAGAATCGATATAAGTATGTTATGACTAAATCTATTTCAAAGATTGATTATAATAAATTAATTCAATGTACTTTTCAAACTTATATTAGTATGTAAATATAAATATTATATACTTTTTAATGTATTTTTCTTAATGTTCATACTGTAAACTTATAAATTATCATTAAGAGCCCCAAAAATTATCTGACTTTTCGATATCAATGACAAAAAAAAATAATTCATGAATAAATAAATATTATTAAGGGTAAACAATTAATCTATTTTCTTCTACTTAAACATTTTATTTAATAAAAAATAATAAACAAATGCAATGAACAAACATTTCTATAATTGGACTTGTTGCATAATTGAACAAGTTATTTAAAGGGTGATCTAACTTAGGAAATTATTTACAAAAAAGGCACAACCTTAACCTTGCCTCATATTTGTTGTTCATTGTTGTACTTGAAAAATAACAATTGAAATTATAATTTATGAAGTTAACAAGTAAAAATGCCAATGCACAATATGTTTCAAGAAATTTAAACATCTCTAACAAAAATAAATAAACATTATCCATGCATATTAAATGAGATAAAAAATAGAAAATAAGGTGTATAACACCAAAGCTTATGTCGAATAAGGACAAATCAGTGCATATCTCAAACTTTAATAACAAATGTCATATATTTACACATAAAAAAAGAAGTAATTTTTTTATAAACATTTATAAATTTAAGAACCGTAAGCCACTTGTTTTTAATGGAAGACAATAGTGTATGAAGTCTTAATATCTGGTTCTTTCTGTACTTTTTTCCACGATGGTAACATTATCATTTAATACAAATAAAATACAAAAATATAAAACTATCATAAACATATAAATCTATCCAGTCTAATAAATATCACATAAGTGCATTCAAATTAGGCTTTAATAGAGGAAACGGCTTTTTCTGCAGCTTCATCTAAATCTCCTGCAAATGTAATAGGAAGTTTTGAGTCGATAAGCAGTTTCCTTGCAGCATCTACATTTGTACCTTCAAGTCTAACAACTAAAGGAACGTTCAATCCAAGGGATTTTGTGGCGTTTATTATACCTGAAGCGATTGTAGCACAGTTTACAATGCCCCCAAACACATTTACTAAAATAGACTTGACATTTGGATCAAGGGTTAAAATTTGGAAGGCAGCAAGTACCTGATTTTCATTTACGCCACCACCGACATCCAAGAAATTGGCAGGTTCACCTCCGTGAAGTTTAATAATATCCATTGTTGCCATTGCAAGACCTGCTCCATTCACTAAACATCCAATGTCACCATCCAACCTGATATAATTTAAATTGTGCTCTGAGGCTTTTAATTCCTGTTGGTCAGTCTCGCTATGGTCATCCATGAGGAATATCGCCTTCTGCCTGAAACGGGCGTTGTCGTCAAAGTTGATTTTAGCATCTACCGAAACAACTTCACCTTGATCAGTTTCGGCAAGAGGATTGATTTCGACCTGTGTGGCATCTACATTAACGAATAAGTCATACAGTCTTTTAATCTCATGTGCAGCTTTGGCTTTCTGTTGACCTTTAAAACCCAAAAATGCAGCGACATCTTCGGCAACACTTTGAGTAATACCAACCATAATATCTATGGGGTAGGTTTTAATTTGATCAGGGGTATCCTTGGCAACAGCTTCAATATCCATTCCACCAGCGGGAGAAGCGATTATGACAGGTCCATCGAACGCTCTATCCATTACGATACTAAAATAAGTTTCTCTAATGATATTAACAGACTCTGCAACCATCACTTTCTTGACTAGTATACCATCTTTTGGAGTTTGTTTTGTAATCAACTTATGTCCAATCATGTTCTTGACAATCGGAAGGACTTGATCTGGATCTTTAGTCAAATGAACACCCTTCTTAAATCCATTATCGAAATGTCCTTTCCCTCTTCCACCAGCTAAAACCTGAGCTTTGATTACATACTCATCAACTTTGAATTTAGAATCTAAATCATTGGCTTGTTCTAAATTTTCAATGATCATGAATTTCTGTACGTTAACACCATAATTTTGCAACAAAACTTTGCTCTGGCATTCCAACAAATTCAGATTCCTGACTTGATTGTAACAAGTCTGAGATAAATTATTTTTATATAAAGTATAGAGCCTTCCAGCAGAACGAAATGTACTCACCATCTTGTGATAATTATTAAACAACTGAAGATATTAAATCTGGAAAACAGTAAGTAGGATGTTCACAGGACAATTTTTCAAGAAAGTTCCTTGGATGAAGGTCGAAAAACTGATAGCAGACACACAGAACAAACGACTTCAACGATAACCAGAAAAAAATTCGAACGTACCTCACATCACACTTATCACCAAAGATACTAAGATAGTAAGATTGAATTAACCTGACCCTATATCCTTTTCAAGGCACTTTACTACTAGCAGTGATGCCATTATTTACTTTATACAAATTCAACTTTTTTAAAAATAAAAATATTGCTAAATTGACTTATATAAAATGCTTTAGGGTTATTTCTGTATTATATTAAAATAATGTTTATCCGTCAGTAACAACTAATTCATCCAAACATAGTATAAATGCATAGTGCTATAGCTTAACTTTTCTCAACCCCCCCCCCAATTCTAGCATAAACAAATCTGAATCTGCATCGTTCTGAAACTTTTCATAGCACCCATTGTATAATTTATAGCAATATTTCAACTAAATAAGATTTTAAGTACAAACCTGTTGAATTAAATTTAATATCTATATAAATTATTCTTAAAGTTAAGGTAAAATTTTAAATAATTTATTTTTTGAAGAGAAAAGATTTGGCTCCGCCGGGAGTCGAACCTGGATCTTCCGCGTGACATGCGCGATATGCTAACCACTGCTCTACAGAGCTCGCTTCCAAGCGGAAGACCCGGGTTCGACTCCCGGCGGAGCCAAATCTTATCTCTTCAAAAAATAAATTATTTAAAATAATTTAAAACAAGGTGGGTACCCACAAAAATAGATTAAGTTAATGTAAAATAATTTAAAAATTGACGATCGTCAAGAGATGCCTAAAGTTGGACAAAAATTGTCCATCTCCCGTAAATACTCGCAAAACTTGCGAGATCGTGGGAGAGGTATCAGTGAAGATGAAGGATTGGCTCCCCTTGGAAGCGAGCTCTGTGGTGCAGTGGTTAGCATACCGCGCATGTCACGCGGAAGACTCGGGTTCGACTCCCGGTGGAGCCAAATCTTTTCTCTTCAAAAAATAAATTATTTAAAATAATTTGAAACAAGGTGGTTACCCACAAAAATAGAATAAATTAATTTAAGATAAAATTATTGTAAGATGTGATCACAAAAGAACTCAAACAAATAATAATAGTCGGCATACTTTTGCGATCACACTCTTTACAATTTTCCTTTAAATTAGAAACTTATCTCTAACATTAATTAAGAGAATAAAATATTTTGTTTTTGCCCATTTGAGAGAAATACACTATTTTCCTTTTTCATTGTTTTATTTGAAGTATTTTGTTGCATATCCAGTCTTTGTTTTATTTGAACTTTTCTGACGCGTACCCTGAGAAATAGTAATGGATTTTCTTTCCACAAGCTGGGCATTTTTCATTGTTGCGGTCTAGTACCACGGCGCATTTCTTACATACGCACAAATGGGCGACTTTTTCGTGAACGAGGACGACTTCCAATGGCCGAGTTTGGCAGACCATGCAAACGTTATCAACGTCAGTGCTTGATGCTGAAGTATCTTCGTAGGCTTTTTCCAATATCTTCCTCACATATGCCCGTCTCTTGAGACGTTGTCTCCTTCTTTCTATTCCAAAAAAAAAAAATGTATATACTCGTATGGGTAATGAAGATTTATCATCGGTTCTATTAGCATTACTTAATGGCTCTAACTATAAGCTGTCATTTTCATCTATAAATTTAATTTTTATTTTCTTTAATTTAATTGCTATGAAAATGGGGGGAAATAGGTATAAAATACCGGGCATGTTTGCGAAGACAACATCCAGTTACTTTCACGACGCGACATCCAGTTACTTTTAGTAAACAGTTACCTTCGACAATCTGTAGTGGTTATAAACACTGATAACCTTAATTTGTAATTTCAGAGATAATAAAAATGGGTCTTTTGAAATTACCTAAGAAATTTCTGACAAAAACAAGGCACTTCATTTTTGGCAAGAAAATGAAATATTACATACTAAAAGGGTGTGTTCATATTTGTTATATATGTTGTGTTCATGTTTGTTATATATGCTCATATCATATATGCCACCTACTAATTAAATTTGATTTCTTTATAATATTAACTTTTTTATAAATAAATATTCATAGCTGAGATATATTCATGTTATTCTAATGTACGCCATTATTCGCAAATACAGGTTATTTACAGGTTATAAATATTGTTATCAAAATAAGGGTAAAGGTACTGAAGAGCGGCTGATGGGCGTGGCCTGTTTTGAGAGGTTATGTAACCGTCATGTTATCGAACTCCCATCGCCTTTATTTCAGTTAAAAAGAGGCTTGATTGGCTTTAATAGATTCTAGCTATCGACTCCCGCTCGCTGCGCTCGCTCTTCAGAGATAAATAAACCCCCAAAAGGGTCTTTTTCAGTGGAGATCGGGCTTTACTTCGAAGGGCGCCATAGTGAACGGCGCATAAGCCGCAAGGTTTATAGATATACGGTCAAAGCATAACAGCGCTAGCCAATCAAAACCAAGCTTTGACCTGTGACATCAGAGTAGACCTGTAAAACATGTTAGTCTTAACTTCTTTACTTAGAACAATAAATTAACAGACTGTATTACAAAAGCTGTAATTTGTTTATTCTTAATGAAACATAACAACTTAGTAGTCAAAAGACAATATATTTTGCAATTAATGAAAGTACGGCTTCGGAAGTAGAGGTCTGCAATGACGTCACGGACTTGAAACCACCCCCACTCTAAATAGAATGCTTCGACCGTATCTCTATTAACCGTGCATAAGCCGCACTTCAGTACTAGTGCCAAAATAAATGTTTAAAAGAAGTAACTGTTTACTAAAAGTGACTGGATGTCGCGTCATGAAAGTAATTGGATGTGGTCTTCGCAAACAGACCTAAAATACTTTGTAGCGTACTCATACAAGGAGTTTCTGGAACCCCAAATTCGAACTAGATTTAGACATGGAGAGGGATTCGCGTTAAAGCCGTTGAACACTGCACAGGTGAAGAAAATAAATGTACTTAAGAAAGAATATACCTATAAATAGAGTAGAAAAATAAAACTGTCCTCCAAGCTTTCAATCATTTTGTTGTCATCTATACTTAGGATACAGATAAGAACAGTGGCGGATCCAGAGGGGTAGTGAGGGGGGGATATTTTGGATCCGCTACTGGATAAGAAGAACATTTTAGGATCATCATCCATCAAAAGATCCATTCGTGGATATTAAATTTCATTCCTTAAAAGAGGAACGAATATGATCCATTGTTGTCTGAAAGAGAAATATCTCGGCATACTGCTGGTTCTCAGAGTTATACAGGACTGGATAATCGGAAAGGAAGGATATTTACGAGATATGAATCGAACATAGTACTTACTTAATGTAAGAATCCGGTTTGGCATGCTAAGACTAAAATAATCTAGATAGAGTGGCGTGCGTACACGAAGACTCTTGGGGATTAGGAACTGAAAGATGGCAGCACTGGACAGAGTCTTAATGGTAGGAGGATATGATAGGTTTTAGTAGCAATGTGTTTTGGTTTCGTTCAAGCGAGATGGCTGATATATTTCACATATAGTTCACATGTTTCTTTTTATTGTTTCACATTTTTCTTTCAAGAACCATTTAGCATAACGAGAGGTCATGGAACTGAGGAAGGAGAAAACTTCCCAAAAAATTACGAATTATAAAAAAGGTAAAAACTTAAAATCAACGAAATCGACAATCAATCGATAAATCGACAATCAATCGATAAATCAACAAAAAACGAACATATCTATAATAATTATATGTTACATGCATTTACCAGCTATCTGCATAATCATTCACATGAACCTACAATACCTTCGGCGAATTCCCGAGGACTACACTCTTCTGATGAGGAATGATTTTCCCTTTGATTTTTTCCCGCTTTTAGCCAGCGTAAGTTAGAATATTTCGAAAGAGGTGGCTGTGGGAAGACATTGTCCTCATCGCTAGAAACCAAAGAGTATTCTCGTTTTCTTAACTTCCTCGTTGGTCTTGGAGGCATCCACTGATCCCTTGTCTAAAATTATGTTAATGTTCAATTAGCTTTAGAAGAAGATACAATTTATAAAGCTTAATATACATCAGATGAGATGATAGGAAAGCCAACGAGTAAATTCGAAGCCTAATGGAGTTGCAGCAGAAACGATTGACCCAATCAAGAAACATCGATGACAATTGGAATAGCTAACCTAACTTGTGAGAGTAAAACTTCTCTCAACACTTTAACATAAGGAGAATTATAGCACTTTTGTTATTTAACAACATACCATTAAAAATATCTCAATTCCGTCTTTTAACTATCGAATAAAGCCTCTTCGTCTGCATCAACAGTTAAAAAACGACGTAGGGGCGCGTATAAAAGGGACCTAAGTCCCTAAGATAAAAATCAAATATCGTAATCTGAATGGTATTAATGAATCATAAAGAACCTGAATGGTAAAATGAATGAAATGAATATGGTAAAATTATTAATAATGTTTTACATATTTCTTATAACATACTCCAGAAGCCCACAAACATCCCCCGCCAGTCATAATCATATCGATACACGCCACTGCTCGGACTTACTTCGGAAAATTATACTTATTTTTTTTAATTATATTCGCAAACGAATGATTTTATAAGGGGGGAGGCGTTCCTTTCAACACTGGTGGGGCTTTATTTAAAAAAAATTGGGTACCCTTGACTTAAGTTTTTCCATTGTAAAACCACGGACGGAAAACCTGGACTTTGCCAATGGTGGAAGCCAAGAATCAATCTATGAGGAGGTCACATGTGGTGTAGTGGTTAGCATAGCAACCTACAATACTCAAGGGTTCGCGGTGGCTCTAGGTCTCCCTCGGATAGGACGTAAATGGAGGTCCCGAGCCTGTACGATGTCAGGTACTCGTAAAAGATCCCTATCCTAATTATTCTTGGATAGGCCAAATTTAGAGTCACGGGGGTCATGACCTCCCCCTCCAAATTTCGTGTTGGATCCGCCCCTGATAAAGTGACGTTAAAAAATCAAACAAACAAACAATGTACGAGAGAAAGATTCTTATTATTAATGTGGGAAAATGAAAACCAACAATAGATATTTACATTAATGATCTATTCAGCGATAGAGGCATAACGACAATTATAAAATTATGTCCACTTTTCTGTTAATATAAATTTTTGTTTGTATAAAAGTAGCCTTTTATGAATACAGGAATGCGATACCTATATTGATATTCTAAACTATTGACGAAATGGGTTGAAATAATAAATATAACACCGAGTTGATGAAAGACTAACATGGGGAGGTATGTAAAATGTTACGCAAGAAAAAACTCCATGGTAAAAGGTTATGGAAATTCGTGTGAGAAAACTCTCTTGCGGCTTGTAGTGCAATTAAGTAATAACAATAAACAAAGTAACAATGTCATCTCAAGCTGGTAAAGCTTTTTAGCAACCGAGGTTATTTCACCAATGCATCATTAATTCAGAACCATATTTTAATAAAGGTTATCTCTTCATAAATTAAAAAAAAAAAAAAAAAAAAAAAAGTACTTGTAGTACTTGTTTGGTTTCGTCTTTTTAAATAATAACTACATATGTAATTAAATAAACATTACTTACGAAAACAACGTTTACAACGCGCAAAAATCAAGTTCAGAAACTGAAATGTATATATTTATTTATACGCGCATCATATGATACACAAGATGAGATTAAAGGTCTGGCCACACATGTCCGCACCGGATCCGCACCGTAGCAATAATACAGGTTATGTTCAGAATATTTTTAATTTAACTTACATATTACCTTTAGTTATGCCTAAAGTTCAAGCCACACATGTCAGACACAGGCCACTTTAGGCTTAACTAAAGGTAATATGTAAGTTAAATTAAAAATATTCTGAACATAACCTGTATTATTGCTACGGTGCGGATCCGGTGCGGACATGTGTGGCCAGACCCTTAGACTTATTAAGTACAATTTAAGGTTTATTCAAACAAGTAGTTCTGGACTAAGTGATTTCGAGGGGGGGGGGGCGTTATTACCACACATTTTTTACACATGTCGCGACTGGAGCGAATGATACTTATTTGACTTTCTTGATGACCACTTGATCGGATATGTCAAGGAAAAGAGAACGACTTCGCATCACTGCAGCACTGGGAGGGGAGAAATGGTTTTCCCCTTCGAGAAGGCGTAGCGCACATGTTCAAGAGTCGTGAACGTGTTTGAACCGTTTGTTGGAACAAATCTATTGATCACTACAGCACTGGGGAGGAGAGTAATGGTTTTCCCCTTATAATAAGCGTACTGCGCATGCGAAAGAGTCGTGAATGTGTTTGAACTGCTTGTTGGAACAAATCTATAGTACAAATAATAAAAAAAGATTTATTAAAATAAATTGATCTATATGGAATTAATGATTGTAACTAATGTAATAAGCAGTAAGAAAGGAGAATTTTTGTTCCAGACATAGTTCGTATTACGCTATACAGAAACCCCGAACAGAATGTTCTGTCATTTAACTGCTGGATGATTCGCTGTGTTCACTCCATTATAGAAGGAACAGTGCTTCTTGATATAGATGGGTCTTTGCTTGGCCAAGAACTTCTCTTCTTCTGGATTGTCCTGAACTTTCCTGGCTTAATCCTTGAAAGTCTTGCCAAGTGGTTCTGCCACTGACCAACAAATGGCACTACTGGGGGAACTGATCATTGCTTCTGTGTTCAAGGGGGGGGGGTCCATAAACACTCGTTTTCAAGATGTCCTCAAAACGTATAGAAATAGCATACCCAACCCTCCCTAATGACGTGTTAAAGGAAAATGGAGGCTTGGACTGCTCTTTCTGCGCTCCAGCCATGGTTAGAACGTCGGCCTTCTCATTTCCAAAGTGAATACTATTGCGAGCTAAAGGTTCAGTAAAATAAACTAATTTATTAGTGTAATATTTACAATTGTGTCTACTGCCTTATTATTGATTACAGAATAGGATATGTATGTTGACTCTAATCTACTTACGACAAACCATAATGGTTAAGAACAAGAGTCTTCTACAACATACACTCTTATCACAACAGAACTCATCACTTATTACAAGGTAACTTCTCACTTATCACTTCGAACTGCACTGACATACAACGCCAACTGCAATGGTAAACTTCTGTTCTATAGTTACACCATTCTTTAAACTCTAATTCTTCGGTGAACGGTTTGTTTGTTTAACGTCCATTTTTATGCTACTTAGGGACGGCATAGCTAAGGATTTTTTACTCCCATTAAAAAATCCTTTGCGCGACCTTTTGTATTGTAGGTTGCCATGCTAACCACAACACTACAGGTTACCCCAATTCGGTGAACGGTGTATAGATCTCCAAAAACCAACTTTATAAAATATTTCATAAATATTAACTATAATAGGCGGGCGCAATCGAATATAGGGTGCGCTGGTAGTTTTGCAAAATGTCGGAAAGAACGGTGTTAGACATAGTTGATGTGATAGAGATAATTGGTAATTTTAAAAGACCATTAATTGAAGGGCTGGCTATTCTTGATGCAAACCACATAATTACATGTGGAATAATATCTAAAAATAAAAAAACAGTTATTTTACAAGCATCCTGCCTTTAAACTAGCAATCTTAAAGGACTGCCCCATCAAATAAAAGTGGAAATCAAATTTATTAATAATAATAATCAATTTTCTTGTCATTGTACGTGTAAAGCTGGTAGTTCTGGTAAATGCAAACACATCATTGTAACTTTACTCGACGTTTTTCGGTTAGTAATAACATTAATTACCTATTCACACAATCATTGTTATGACAGCTTAGATTCTTTGTCATATTATTTATTTATTTGTCAAAACTTTCAGGCTTCGCATTGAAAACATGGAACAATTAAGCACAACGGATGTAATAGAAAAATGGGGAAAATTAAAAAAGAAAAACAAATCTATGACACTATGGTCTCAATGTTATTTGCTTAAAACTAGCATTTTGGAATAATAAAATGTCAAATACTAATATTTACCTGGATAAATATAGTCTCTTTCTTTAAAATAAAGACTACATATCGTCATATGTTTCGAAACAGGCTTATCTATTCTTAATTTTACAATCCACTCTTTAAGAAGCTTTTTATTTTTTGGACCTAAAAGGGAATGACACGTCTTTTGATTTTCTAATTGAACACTGAGGGACCGAGCAATACCTATTAGATATTTTTCAAATGATTTTTTGCTCAATCGGGTTTTAATTATGGAAAAATAAATTAAAAACGCCAAAAAACCCTATGAATCCCAGGTAATGGCCCGACTTTTATCCCCGTTTCTCTAGTTCCCGCAGCACCGTCGCAGAAGCAGCACCGTCGCTTGCGCCCGCCTATAGGTAGCTAACTCATTTGATAAAATCTGTCAAGAGCAGAGCTCGTCACTAGGATGATATTTCCCCTTCTTTAGTTTAAATGGAAAGTAGAAGTAAGAAGAAGAAAATGTTTCATTGGTGCATATATTATGAAGAAACTGAATAGAATCTCAAGACGTTGACAAATATTTTAAAATAATTTCAAGATTTCTCAACGGCTTCTTTCAGATCTTTTGATTTATTATTATCACGGATGGAGAAATGAAAACCAACTAATTTCAATTATATAACCATGCGACAAGAATAGAACTGCATATCTACTCTTGTTCACAAAGAAGATAATTATTTTAGGATAGTTAATGTGTTAAACCAATTTGGTAAACAGAGTAACAGTAATCAGAATGTGTAAACCAACTTGGTAACATTTTCTGCAGCACCTTGATCGAGTATCCAAGACCGTCTTACACCTGTAGCAAACATTCGGTTCGAGATCTCTTTGGATAATGGGGATGGGATGGTACGACTCGTCGTCTGCAAATCCGTCGGTCGAATAAAACTTGTGTTCCCCACTTCCTCCGGAAATTCCCTGAAAAATAAGAAAGGAAACTTTCCATTTGTTGTAATTTTCACTTTTGTGAGGAAGAGTTTTATGTATTAGATTTTTATAGAGAAGTAATCTCTTCCATGTTTCATTGTTTACTTTATTCATGCAACGTTTCGGGCGGCTTTTGGCTCATCTTCCAGGAGGGGTATCTGTTGCACATTTTTAATACTCCACAACCATTTGTTTGTCAATAATAATTGAAGCGTGGAAATGCATAGGGTATAAGAATAACACATGTACAGGGTATAAGTGCCTTAGGAAATTTTTACAGAAATGTGACTTATACTCTCTAGGGTGAACTACGTTCAGTGCTTACACCCATGACATCTTTCATACGTTCAATGAATGAGTGACATTACTTACACCCATTTCTGAATTTGGCGAAAAAAAATCTTTATATATTTTTATGGCACTTAGAACCTCATGCATTTCCACGCTTCAATTGTTTTATGTAAAATCAATACGTCATTTGTACAAAAAAACAAAAGAAAAAAGTGACAATGAAATGGTTCCACGACCAATGAAATATGTTATTAATGTTAATATGAAAGAAGGAATTACGTATTTATTAAACATAAAACAATTATTATTGACAAACAAATGGTTGTGGAATATTAAAAACTAGCTGTATATACCGGTTTCACCTGGAGAATTTCATTTTTAAAATCTATAAATTAAGACTTTCATCGACTCAAACGGTCGATTTTGCAAAAACCAATGTGAAGCGAGATTAAAACGATTATTATAACAATAAAGAATATACCCAGAGATCGGCTTAAGTTATGCAATTTTAATATGGACAGGTGTTCGCACCTGGTCTGAAAGAACCACTGAGCGAAATTTGGAGAATTTAGGACAAACCGTATGGATTTCTATAATGAACAAAAAGAATTTCATCTTTATATACATAGATTATAGCTGTATTTCCCGGTTTCACACGGGGAATTTCATTTTTCTAAAGAAACGGTCGATTTCGTAAAAAAAACCTTATTAAGTAAGATCATTATGATTTTTATAACAATAAAGAATATCAGCTGAAGATCGGCAATTTTAATATCGACAGGTGTTCGCACCTGGTTTGAAAGAACCACTGAGCGAAATTTGGAGAATAAAGAATATCAACTGAAAATCGGCTGAAGTTATGCATTTTTAATATGGAAAGGTGTTCGCACCTGGTCTGAAAGAACCACTGAGCGAAATTTGGAGAATTTAGGACAAATGGTATGGATTTCTATAAAGAACAAACAAACAGAATTTCATCTTTATTTATATAGATGTTCAACAGATAACCCAATAGAAGATTGACCAAAAGCCCGAAACGTTGGGCGAATAAATTAAATAATAAAACATAGAAGAGAGTCCTCCTTCTTTATAAAAACCTAAGAAAGAAAATTTAATATAAAATATTTAAATAAATCTGAATCACAATATAGACATATCGTACTCGTAACAATATTATTTCAACAAGAAAAACGCATGGAACACTTATCCGCACTCGCAATCGAATATAGGGTGCGCTAGTAGTAACTGGGGATAGACATTGTTTATATGATAGCCATAATTGGTAATTTCAAAAGACCATTATGTAATTGAAGGGCAAGCTATCCTTGATGCAAACCACATAATTACACGTGGAATAGTATCTAGAAGCGAAAAAGTAGTTATTTTACAAGCCTTTTCTTACAAACACATTTTTCTTCAAACAAGCGATCTTAAAGGCCTGTCCCATCAAATAAAAGTGGAAATTAAATTTATTAATAACCGCAGTGGCGGATCCAGAGGAGTGGCGCGGTGGGCGCCCCCCCCCCCCCTGAAAGGTGAGGACACCAATTAACTATTATTATTTCTGTATAAAAAGGGCTATTTTATAACTCCTTAAATGAAAAATGGATTGTATTTAAACATTTAATAAAACTTTACAATGTTACTAGGCACTAATATTTTAAATTAGGACCTTCATGAAACATCAAAAATTTAGAAATAAAAAAGTGCGCCCCCCCTCAAGAATTTTCTGGATCCGCTACTGAATAACCGTAAGAAATTTTTTTGTAATTGTGCGTAAAAAGCTGGTAATTATGGTAAATGCACATCATTGCAACTTTACATTAATTACCTATTATTACAATCATTGTTACGACAGCTGTCATTTTCATGACAGCTTAGTTTCTTTGTCATATTATTTATTCGTTAATACTTTCAAACATCGCATTGAAAACTTGGAACAATTAAGCACAACGGATGTAAGACAAAAATGGGGAAAATTAAAAAAAGAAAAACAAATCTGCGAATTTCGCGATAAAACCGAGAGAGATGGCGAAGAGCGTCCTGCTCAAAATTTGTATCGATCGGGGAAAAAATACCGCAATTTTTAAACTTTAATGCTCAAAGGGTACATCCAAACAAGCAGTTAAAACATGTTGACAACTTATTATGTGCATTTCTTCTTCACAGTTTGGCCATGTAACTGGTTTGTCAACTGCCTAGCATTCACCTATCATCCTGTGGGCTCCTTTAGGGCCAATACAAGAATGAGAGTAGATTAGGGGATCAGTAATTTATAATCTTCCGTCGGGGGCGAAGTCTGTGTTCCCATTGGCCATTTCCTGCCACAAAGTATAGGTCATGTATTTTGAAAAATAATTAAACACTCTTCCGTCTCAATAATTCTGAAAAATCAGGCACTAATCTAACAGCAAACTTTCAGGATGCAAAATAAAATTAAGCCAGGACTCCAAAGGGTACAGGCAGAGTACCACAGCAGTTTTTCCATTTGTCACACAGTTGTGAGGTCACTCCCTAGCTAGTTTTTCATATACCTACGAATCCCCTCAGAAAAGGAAATTTCGAGTTGAGAACATATGGGGTATCCTTGTTATAAACATGACTATATGTCGATTCATATCATTTTTCCCTAAGTTACCTCAGTTGCTTTCAGGACATGGAGGAAGGTGTAAAACTGAAAAATATTTTAATGGTGAGTCCCTCCCTATACTTTATCTACATGATAATAGTAAACAGTATATATATATATATATTATCATAGTTCTACAAAGCCATAACCTCCTTTAAGTAATTTTTTGCCCTAGATTTGCCAAAATTAATGATAAATTGCCGATTTGCCCCCCCCCCCCTGACCTGTCACTCCCTAGCAAAATACTGATTTCGTTTCTTGCTAGGGAGTGACAATCTTGCTCAGGGAGAGACACGTGTTGAAATTAGTTTTGGTTATGTTCATCACTAATCAGTGTCAGTTCAGAAAGTTAGCTTTCGATTAAGTATCAAGGGCGGATCCAGGGGGGGTTGTGACAGGGGTCATGACCCCCCCCCCCTCCCAAATATTTTTGTTTTTAATTTTTTTTGGTACTTTTCTGTTATAGTCACGCCCAGAGAAAATGTTTTTAATTTAGTTAGTTAGCTTTAGGAGAAGCAGGGTTATCGCCAGTGTTGCTAGGGAGGTAACTAAGAGTTAATTTCAAAACTGTTCGCTTACTGGCAACACTGTAAGGAGAAAACTCCTTGTTGGAAAATTCCTTGCCGAATAATAACGTTTTGACTAGATAATTAATCACGTTAAATATGGTTGAGTATCAGTATAATTTAAAAAATATTTTTAGGAATATTTTAGATGAGAAAACTGCGGTCAGATTTTTTCAACAGCATAATATTATTCCTGAAATGAGAATATATAAAAACAACCATAAGATGAAGTTAACATTTAAAGGTAAAATTAAATGGAGGTGTCATATAAAAACGTGCAGACAAGAGATTGATTTTATTCAGAAAACATGTGTTTTATTTATTTAAAGCAACGTACTAACTAAATTAAAAACATTTTCTCTGGGCGTGACTATAACAGAAAAGTACCTTTTTTTTTTTTATTTTTAAGCAAATAATGCAATTAGGTGGTTACTATGCCGTAAACTTTTAGTTGTTTAAAATGCAGTCCTTTTTGCAAAAATGATCCAAGGTAATAATCTCATTTAAAAAAGGTGCTGTCAGACACGTGATTCATATCTTAACTATCCCCCTTCCCCCCTTAAACTGCCAAATAAATCTGTAAATAACGCAGGTGTTCATTTCAGAAAAATGGCATCTAATAAAGAATGACTGAAGAAGAAATGAAAGCTAAGGAACTAGAGAATCGCTTCATCTACAAAACTAAATGAGTTGTTTTTATGGTTCCTCTTTTGGAACAACTTTTTAAGGGTCAAATAGTTAACTGTTAGTTCTTTAATTATTTTGAAGGTATGGATCCAATTCATTGTAACTATAGAAGAACGAGACTTAATTCAGACGATATGAGACTGTCAAATTTTTTAAAAGATTTAAATAATTATAACGATGCCATATGTTACATTTTGTCACTCCCTAGAACGTTAATTTCTTTGAAAATCATTATCTCGAGAACTATGAATATACAGTGTGTGCACACTTAACATCATTGCTAAGGAGCATTTGACCAACAAGAACCAGAAACATAAGAAAACATGACTCCTAAAAATCCTAAGAAATTAAGAGCCAAATGCCACCATAATTTTAGAATCACCCATATAATGGATTCAGCCTAAAACAACTCTTTCCAATGCGCATTACGCCTCTACTATCAGACCATTATTAACAAATAGAGACATACTGCGCATGCCTAAGAGTTGTCAACCTGTTTTAACAGCTATTTGGAACAAACTTTAAATATGTGAAGATAAAATAACCTCTTTTAATCTCTTGTAAACCAGCGATATGATAAGATTTCCTGGTAAAAAAATTACCTTCCTTTGCTGGAGACCCACTGATTGAATATTATAGTTAAAACCAATTATTTTTTCAATAGAAATTTTTGTTTAATAACATTTTCTACTACTTTATTCATTCAAATAGTTGGATGATCATAGTCGAAATCACAAATATGTTAATATAAACCATTATAACTTGTTAATTAATATATGTATAATTACTTATTTATCGTTATTAGTCATATTATTTCATTATTTCCAACGGACAACAATTCTTTAACTAATTGATGATGGAACAGTAAACGTACATACGTGCAAATGGAATTCCGCGAGAGAATCGCTGGCTAAATCTCTAAAATGCTTTTTATTACCCATTTCAATCAGAGCTCTGCATTTACTGGATAGATTTCTGTGGATATTTTTGAATACAGATAATTTTGACTTTGTTTAACATAAATTTATAGTTTGAGATAGTTTCTGAAATCCATTGAACTTTGTGTAGCTTGTTACATGTCATCTGGTAGTGATTGTGATAGTGCAAGGTACCTTTTACACTATCATGTGATTGATAACAAATTAACCCCCGAAAATCCGATAATAATTCTAACCTTGACCTTGATAAATAAATATTTAATTGATATTATTCCTTCAATATTTTAGATTCATTACTATCTATTGACTTAAAAGCAGATCAATGAAAATGTTAAATTTTTTTCGTTTCTTCATTTCTCTAATTTTATTTCTTTGTAGTGGTATTAGGTTTGTTCTCACAAACATTCCTGAACTCACGGATATGTAATAATAGTTGATCGATAGGAGTGGGGAAAAGGAAAGATTCTAGAGGTCTAGATTAGAGGCTGAAAGTACTCATTTCATAAACAACAAATATGAACGTCTGCCACCTCAGATCAGTTGCCAACAAATTTTGTAGGCGAACAAAATCGACATTTTAGAACTTTTTTCAATTTTTCCCAAATAACTCGAAAACGATTTATCGCAGAGGAAATCGTGTTCTTTCTAAAATAAAAGGGCAATAAATTTCGCGTCGACTGAGGTCCTCACTGTTAGAATCGGTTAAGTCTTTTCGCCAAAACCGATTGTCAATTTAGCCACTTTAGCAGAAATATGAATTACGCTCTATACACTAATATTACCTATAATAGTTGTAGAATATCAAATTCTGTGTAAAACGAGCTCATTCATTTTAAAATAAGCCCACTCCTGTGGAGACAAAGCAATTAAAACGTGAACGTATTTCGCGCCTGGTGGTCTAAAATCCGCAAAATTTTTAGGATTTTTTTTTTCAGTTTCTCGCATATAATTCGCCAAATACAGATCACTAAGTATTGCTTTCTTCTTACTGTAAGAGTCTAAACTACTCCAAATAGAATGATATATTTGAAGTTTAAATCGGTTTAGTGGTTTAGCCGGGTTAGGAATATCAAAAATCTGCAATTTTTACGATTTTGGTGGAAACTGTGTTCCAACGACTTCAAACTGTGTTCCTAATTCAAAAACACCTAGTTTAAATGAAAAATGTTTTAGATAAAAGTTGCTGAGCATCAAATTTAGCAGGAAGTAAGCTCCGTACACACAGCTTTAGCTAAATCACGGGGGAAATAAAAATAAAAAAGTGAAATTATTCGAAGTGGTTACTTCCTGCTAAGACTTCGGTTTTTGAAGTATAAGGGGATTTGATAAAATATTCATAAAGATAACTACTTAGACTGGTAGGTACTTGGCAAAATTTATCTTTTATTTTAACAGATGGAAGATGGTTGTTTAATTAGGTTCAAAAACCGAAGTCTTAGCAGGAAGTATGCGCTTTGAATAATTTCACGTTTTTATTTGTGGCACATTTTTGGCCCTCGGCTACCGGACTAATTGTTGAGAATAACAGAGCGACGGGGGGGGGGGGGGGGTTTCGCAAAGAAATAGGGTGGTCCTCGGGGGCTCCCTTCCTTCTCAGTTGACCCTTCCTTCTCAGTTGAGGGAGGGGTCGTTCCCCAATTATCTCGGGGCGCCCTCCCCCCTCTAAATTATTTAAATTCAGAAAAAAATTCAAGGATACGTCCAAGTGAGGTAGTCACATACTTAGGGATTAGATTAGGCAAGAATTTCGGTATGACGCCTCACTTGGACTATTTGAAAAGTAGGGTGGGCCTTGCTCTTAATGGACTAAGTCGCATCGGGGGCGCCTTCTGGGGCCTCAGATACCCAACTACACTTACTATTTACAAAGGAGTGGTTTTGGGTATACTGAGGTACGCGTCCCCAGCATGGTACAGAAGTCTCTCGCAGAGACAGCGGTGCAATTTGGCGTCTGTTCAGCGGATGGCTCTGCTTCGCGTCACCAGATCTTACCGGACAGTGTCTCAAGAGGCGGTGCAGGTCTTGGCAGGAGGAATTCCTCTCGACCTCCTGCTAAGAGAAGATTGTTACAGATATCTTGTTAAAAGGCAAGGCTTGGCGGATCTACCAGTTAACATCGGAGTGAGAATAGCAGATGAACCCAGCAAATGGAAGAGAATCCTCCGGGAGGATACACTAGAGGAATGGAACCGACGGTGGACGACCTCTCAAAAGGGGGCTACCTTGAGAAAATACTTCTCCACTGTCGGATCACGATTAGAAGCAACTTGGATCCTCCCGGACTATTGGATCTCACAGATTCTCACGGAGCATTGGGGTTTCCGAGCGAAGCTCGCAGACCACGGTATAAATATCAATCCCCTGTGCCCAAGTTGCGAAGTGCCGGAGACCGCCGAGCATATCGTACTTTCTTGTACCGCCTATGAGGCACTGAGGGCCAAGCTAATGAGGGAGACAGGACTCTACGCTATGACGGAGAGCGAAAATAAACGGTAAAACGGACATAACGTTATTCGATTGCCTTTATACAGTGCTCGACCCCTACCAACATCCCTCTGAAGTCATCAACCCTAAGGCCGAGCGCACATTCAGACACTCAGCTACTCAGAGCAGTTTTTATAATTCGTGTGGTAGATTGGAAACTGCGTTGCCCTGATATGCGTCCCAATGTGTGCGGTTCCTATCTAATTCATGTTTCACAAAATCTGCTCTCCTCTGCGTCGCGAGTGTCTCAATCGAGGGGGGAGGGGTCATGACCTTTCTCATAACCATGTGGCTGACAGCAACGTTTTTGAATGAGATTATTACCTTGTATTAAGATGGACTACGATCTAAACAACCAAAAGTGTTATGTTTAGGGCATAGTAACCATAGTAACTACCCAATTGCACTATTCGCTTAAAAGTACAAAAAAAATTTGTAAAGCCAAAATATTTGGGGGGGCCTCATGATCCCTCCCCCCGAATCCGCCCTTGCCCCCCCCCCACTGGATACAGCCCAGTCGTAAAACATAACTTTTCCCCTACATAATTTATTTTAATCTAATGTTCAATAGTAAGGAACTTAGCATTAATTTTTACATTCACTTACCTACATGAAATATATAGTAAGTGGAAGTATTGCGATCGTGAAAAATTTCGACTTCCGGTTGTCAACGGAAATACACGTTTTGGGGTACCCTGAGTCGAAATAACCGCGAAATAGTCTGTATGTGTGTGTGTGTGTGTGTGTGTGTGTGTGTGTGTGTGTGTGTGTGTGTGTGTGTGTGTGTGTGTGTGTGTGTGTGTGTGTGTGTGTGTGTGTGTGTGTGTGTGTGTGTGTGTGTGTTTGTGTCTGTGTGTCAACAGACTAGCTCAAAAACTATTAACGGTGCGAACCTGAAATTGGGTATTTAGTGTATGTATATGCCCGCGTTTAATAACTTATATATATGCGTGCTTTATTTAATAACTTTTTACGTTTTTTTCGATTTTTTCAAAAACGGCTCTAACGATTTTGATTAAAGTAAGTATTTGATCCATTTATATGCCCATGATTGAATATAAAAATTTCATCAAAATTGATCGACCGGAGGGGGGACTTTACTTAATAAATTTTGTATCATTTTCATGTGTTTTTTTATTTACTCAAAAACGGCTTTAAAGATTTTGATCAAAATGGGTATTTGAAGTATGTATATGCCAAAGATTTGACAGCCAACAATTCATCAAAATTGGTCAAACGGTGGGGGCACTTTATTTCATAACTTTTTCCCACTTTTTACCTTTTTTTCGATTATCTCAAAAACGACTTTAATTATTTTGATAAAATACGTCATGTTTGATGGAAATTAGGTGTTCTTTAATATCAGGTAAGCTTTATCGTTGTTAAAATGTACTGAGGGGGCTTAAATGGAGAAGGGGCTTTTTTTGTTTTCCTATAAAGTACCTTTGTTTTAGTTTATATTGAGAAATTAACTGTCTCTCATCACGCCTAAAAATAAGAAATGGCTAAATATGATATATGAAAAAAATCTGGTGCGTGCGCGCAACACACAACTTTCACTTACCAACTTACTTAAATAAGAAATTGACGTGTTTTGTTAAATATCATTTCCCAAAGTCACACATTTTTCTACATTCATATCTTACTTTTATTAATCGTTAAAGCCGTTTTTGAGTAAATAAAAAACCCCGTGAAAATGATACAAAATTTATTAAGTAAAGTCCCCCCTTCGGTTGATCAATTTTGATGAAATGTTGGCTATCACATATTTGGCATATACATACATCAAATACCCAGTTTGGTCACAATCGTGAAAGCCGTTTTTGAGTAAATAAAAAAAACACGTAAAAATGATACAAAATTTATTAAGTAAAGTGCCCCCTGCGGTTGATCAATTTTGATGAAATCTTTACAGACATACCTCGGGCATATAAATAGATCAAATACTAAGTTTAATCAAAATCGTTAAAGCCGTTTTTAAGAAAATCAAAAAAACACGTGAAAATGTTACAAAATTTATTAAGTAAAGTCCCCCTTCCGGTTGATCAATTTTGATGAAATTTTTACAGTCATATCTCGGGCATATGCATACATTAAATACCAAGTTTGATCAAAATCGTTAGAGCTGTTTTTGAGAAAATAAAAAAAACACGTGAAAATGGTACAAAATTTATTAAGTAAAGTCCCCCCTCCGGTTAATCAATTTTGATGAAATTTTTACAGTCATATCTCGGGCATTTAAATACATCAAATACCCAGTTTGATCAAAATCGTTAAAGCCGATTTAGAGTAAATAAAAAAAACACGTGAAAATGTTACAAAATTTATTAAGTAAAGTCCCCCCTCCGGTTAATCAATTTTGATGAAATTTTTACAGTCATATTTGGGGCATATAAATAGATCAAATACTCAGTTTAATCAAAATCGTTAGAGCCGTTTTTTAGAAAATCGAAAAAAACGTAAAAAGTTAATAAATAAAGTACCCCCTCCCGTTGAGCAATTTTGATGAAATTTTTGCTGTCACATCGCGGGCATATACCTACACTAAATACCCAATTTCAGGTTCCCACGGTTTATAGTTTTTGAGCTAGTCTGTTCACATACACACACACACACACACACACAGACCATTTCGCGGGACTTGGTTATTTCGACTCAGGGGGTCCCAAAACGTGTATTTCCGTTGAAAACCGGAAGTCGAAAATTTTCACGATCGCAATACTTCCACTTACTATATATTTCATATATAGGTAAGTGAAAGTAAAAATCAAGTGAACATATACAGGAGAAAAAAAGAAAAATATTCCGTCAACTCATAAAACACCTTGAGCTCACGCGTGCGTCGTACGCCTTTAAATACAAACCAATGCGTTATAATTAAAGATGTTCTGTTCATTTAATGAAAATCATTTGTTTCATGGGAACTAAATGAAATATTCAACAAGTACATAGAGAATTATAAAATCAGACGACTTGGAGTATTATGCTTGCATTGCCGAATAATCACAAGTAAAAACTTTTATTTAATAATAAAAGAAATTAGTGTTGTTTTTACTTTCACTTACCTATATATGAAATATATAGTAAGTGGAAGTATTGCGATCGTGAAAAAATTCGACTTCCGGTTTTCAACGGAAATACACGTTTTGGGGTCCCCTGAGTCGAAATGACCAAGTCCCGCGAAATGGTCTGTGTGTGTGTGTGTCTGTGTGTGTGTCTGTGTGTGTGTGTGTGTGTGTGAACAGACTAGCTCAAAAACTATAAACCGTGCGATCCTGAAATTGGGTATTTATTGTAGGTATATGCCCGCGATGTGACAGCATAAATTTCATCAAAATTACTTTAAGGGAGGGGGTACTTTACTTAATAACTTTTTAGGTTTTTTTCGATTTTCTCAAAAACGGCTCTAACGATTTTGATTAAACTGAGTATTTCATCTATTTATATGCCCGAGATATGACTGTAAAAATTTCATCAAAATTGATTAACCGGAGGGGGGACTTTACTTAATAAATTTTGTATCATTTTCACGTGTTTTTTTTATTTACTCTAAATCGGCTTTAACGATTTTGATCAAACTGGGTATTTGATGTATTTATATGCCCGAGATATGACTGTAAAAATTTCATCAAAATTGATTAACCGGAGGGGGGACTTTACTTAATAAATTTTGTAACATTTTCACGTGTTTTTTTGATTTTCTCAAAAACGGCTTTAACGATTTTCATTAAACTTAGTATTTGATCTATTTATATACCCGAGATATGTCTGTAAAAATTTCATCAAAATTGATCAACCGCAGGGGGCACTTTACTTAATAAATCTTGTACCATTTTTACGTGTTTTTTTTATTTACTCAAGAACGGCTTTCACGATTGTGACCAAACTGGGTATTTGATGTATGTATATGCCAAATATGTGATAGCCAACATTTCATCAAAATTGATCAACCGAAGGGGGGACTTTACTTAATAAATTTTGTATCATTTTCACGGGGTTTTTTATTTACTCAAAAACGGCTTTAACGATTAATAAAAATAAGATATGAATGTAGAAAAATGTGTGACTTTGGGAAATGATATTTAACAAAACACGTCAATTTCTTATCTCAGTAAGTTGGTAAGTGAAAGTTGTGTGTTGCGCGCACGCACCAGATTTTTTTACTTTCACTTACCTATATATGAAATATATAGTAAGTGGAAGTATTGCGATCGTGAAAATTTTCGACTTCCGGTTTTCAACGGAAATACACGTTTTGGGGTCCCCTGAGTCAAAATAACCAAGTCCCGCGAAATGGTCTGTGTGTGTGTGTGTCTGTGTGTGTGTGTGTGAACAGACTAGCTCAAAAACTATAAACCGTGCGAACCTGAAATTGGGTATTCAGAGTATGTATATGCCCGCGATGTGACAGCGAAAATTTCATCAAATTTGCTCAAAGAGAGGGGGTACTTTATTTAATAACTTTTTAAGTTTTTTTCGATTTTCTCAAAAACGGCTCTAACGATTTTGATTAAACTGAGTATTTGATGTATTAATATGTCTGAGATATGACTGTAAAAATTTCATCAAAATTGATTAACCGGAGGGGGGACTTTACTTAATAAATTTTGTTTCATTTTCACGTGTTTTTTTTATTTACTCAATAACGGTTTTAACGATTTTGATCAAACTTGGTATTTAATGCATTTATATGCCCGAGATATAACTGTAAAAATTTCATCAAAATTGATCAACAGGAGGGGTGACTTTACTTAATAAATTTTGTCCATTTTTTACCTTTTTGATCGATTATCTCAAAAACGGCTTTAACGATTTTTATCAAATTCGTTATGTTTGATGAAAATTAGTTGTTATTTAATATCAGGTAAGCTTTATCATTATTAAAATGTTCTGAGGGGGCTTAAATGGGGAAGGGGCTTTTTTTGTTTTTCTATAAAGTACCTTTGTTTTAGTTTATAGTGAGAAATTAACTCTCTCTCATCACGCCTAAAAATAAGAAATGGCTAAATATGATATATGAAGAAAATCAAGTAAACATATACAGGAGAAAAAAAGAAAAATATTCCGTCAACTCATAAAACACCTTGAGCTCACGCATGCGCCGTACGGCTTTAATGACAAACCAATGCGTTATAATTAAACTGTTCTGTTCATTTGAGAAGTGGCAATTAACAAAACGCATTAATTTATAATCTAAGTAAGTTGGTAAGTGAAAGTTGTGTGTTGCGCGCACGCACCAGATTTTTTTTTTGGGCAAATGAAAACAAAAATAAGAAATGAATGTGGAAAAAAAATTGAGAAGTGCCAATTAACAAAACGCATTAATTTCTTATCTAAGTAAGTTGGTAAGTGAAAGTTGTGTGTTGCGCGCACGCACCAGATTTTTTTAGTTTAGTTTTGTTGAAAAATATTGTTTGGTCACTTTCCTTTCCAAATAGCTCATTTTATCCATAGAGATTAAAGTATGAAAAAATAATATTCCTGAAACATATAAGTTTCTATAGAAACTTGCAAAAAAAGTTCAAAGTGAACAGGATTTCCGGATAACTCTTCCCCTATCTCTCCTCATAATGGAAAGATACGAAGTTTGCTTTTTTGTTATCTCAAAAAAATTACCTTATATCTCGGTTTCTTGTCTATAAATAGTAATAGTATAATAAATAGTAATATATGAATTTCAAAGAAGGATCATAAAATGTTAAAGGATTTTTAAAAACATCGTACAAGAAACGATTTTGCTGTTTAGTTCGTAACACTATGCCAAACGTATACCATGGAAAAATATCCACTTTCTTATTTACGATGAAATTAATTGAAATGGGAAATGAGAAAATGGGGTTTTTGTATAATTTCTTAATGAAAGAAAGTTTTTCGTGTATTGGATTTTTTTTAAAAGAAATCTTACCACATCGATTTAAATAATTGGATCTGAAATTTAAGTTTAAATGGTCATTTCATCGTATGATTTTATTTATATTTTTAATAATCTTTTAGATGCTAAAAAAGAAATATTTTTTATCATAACCTCAGACTCTGTTGACATTCAGCAGGTGTTCACCTCGAAACATATGTTTTTTTGACTTATATCAATTAATCTATAACAAGTATTTATTTCTTGTTATGAATTAAATAAATTGGTGTACCGTTTAGTTTATATATTAAATATATATTTCAATACCCAAAAAAAATGCACTAATCTGTATAAAATAGATTTAGGATATAAAATGTACAATAATATATGCCCATATTGTCATTGTCTAGAACAATCAAGGATCATTTGCCCAGGCAACGATTCTAGCAACGTTTGGTCCATTGTTCATTTGTACCAGGCTTTAAAGCTGTCATTTTTACATCGTTTTATACTCAAATAGGCTTTAAATCATCAAAAAAAATATTGGGAAAGTGTTATCAAACAATTTTTAAATAGTTGCTTTCAGTAATAACTGAAATTATAGAAGTTTGTTAAACGAGTTTACTTTTTTGAATTCATATTTTTAAGCCGCCACTAGGTCACAGGATGTAAGTTGATAAAGTTTAATACCATTTAAGATTAGAAAATCAATTTCACTAAAGTATTTTTATTTTTTTGATATATATATAAATGTTTCTCAATAAAAAAAAAGGGAATCTATACTTATGTACTCACTGTGTTTAGACTAATCCACTTTTCTTTATTAATTGTCCTTTGGTAATTTTTCTTTTATAATTCATATTTAACTAATCTTCATAAATTAAATCGAGGATTTCACACAAGTTGTATACAATAACCTTTTAATTTATAATCGAGGGAGGGTTTAATATAATGATTTTAAGATTAATAAAACATTAAAACACATTGGGCATATCAGCCGGTGGTATTTTTTCAAAAAGTCTATTTAACATATACATATATATTATATAAAATAACGCATTTTTCATTTCAGGAATGATCTAGTCCCAAAAAGAAAACGAGGAAGACCACCGAAAATTCCTAGAGACACAACTTCTTTACCGATTGAATTTCCATCTTCTCACTTGGCGGAATCTAACGCAAGACAACTCCAGTTTGGATATAAGTAAAAAAAAAATATTTCTATAAAATTTAAGTGAATATTCACTGTGATTTCCTGTACCATTAATAATAATTTTTCTTCCAGAATATTACAGAATATTTTGAAGCTATCTAAAACAAAGCATTTAGTTGACAAGCCAGATGAAAACCTTTTTGGAATACACAATTATTATAACATCATAACAAAACCTATTTGGTTAAATGAAGGTTAATTAACTGTTATTTCCTTCTTTTTTGTGTGTATATCTATAGATTTGTTATTTATTGAAATTTTTATGTTCAGTTTTAAGGAAATTTTCAGCTCAAGAATATCTTTTTGTCCATGATGTTATTACTGACATCAGGCAAGTTTTAGAAAATTGTTACAAGTTTTGGGGCCCAAAACATAAATTTTCCAAACAAGCTTTTCGGATCGAAAAGTTGCTGGATAAAGAGCTTCAAGCTGCGCCACAGTAAGATATCTTCTCACATTGAAAAATCTTAACTTTTATCGCAGCTACTAATCCATATAATTATGTTGCAGGTGTATCAGAGATGCTTGTAAATTGAATGTTCCTGAAGATGAAAATGTTACGTCAGATGCAAATTCCTCGCCATTCTTTGTTGATGGTATTTATTTTCTAGCATTTTTTTTTTAAAGTATGGCTAAATAAATAAAGGCTTAAACCCCACCCCAAAATAAATATTTAAAGCTATATTTAAAATTCTATAATAAAAAGAAGTTATTGATACCTCCCATTTCCAGTAAGGGGGAGGTATTGGTGATGGAGAACTAGTAGCGAAGTCTGGGGAACAATGTTTGCTTAACAGAGGGGAAAAAATATTTTTCCTAATGCCACAGAGCTGTAAAGTTGAGGATAACATATCTACTTGATATGGAATCAGAAAAGATTAATCTTTATTGTCCATCCATATTTGTCAAAAATGGTTACTTTTTTGTTTATTCCTTTCACAGTATGATTATTCGATTCTGATCGACAGTGTTAAGCAATTTTTCTGACCACAAACCTATTTTTTTTTCCATAACTTTTCTATGAATGCTTCTGTGTGTTTTGTCTTGTACTATTTAACTTCAGCTCATTGTATTTAACAGGAGATAATCATAATTTTTTGTTGCCAGATTTTCATTCAAAAATTCTCAAATTACTCGAAAAAAAAGAAAAAGAAAGTGCTACTGAATCGAAAGAATGCGATGAAGCAAAAAAAGAGCTGTTGCTTCAGTGGGAATCGGAGATCCTCATGACCAAGCAATACAGAAAACAGTTTATATTTATGGGAGAGGTTTGTACTTAATGATAATTATTATCGCATACCACATATACGTATTATTATTTTTCTTTAAATGAAGGGATATCTTCTAATTGGTTATCCTGTATTTTATTATCCCAAGTTTCGGGGCTTTTGGCCTATCTTCAGGGGTTATCTATTGTTTATTTTTTAAATTCCCTCGCCATTTGTCAATACAGACAATTGTTAGATATGAAAAATATATATATCATTTCTTTATTAGACATGATCACTTTTTATAACAATTTTTTATGGTTCTGGACTATTTCATTGTCACTGATAGTCCAGAGCCATGAAAAATTGTATAAAAAGTGATCGTGTGTAATAAAAAAATGACATATATATACTTTTTTATATATAACAATTGTATGTATAGACGATTAGTGATGGACTTTGAAAATATACAATAGAATGAATGATCCAGAAGATGGTCCCAAAGCCCCGAAACGTGGGGATAATAATGTACAGGATAACCCATTGGTAGAGATGCCTTCATTTAAAGAAAAACCTTATGCAAACCAAACTCTTCCTCACTAAGGTGAAAGTTAAGTATTATCATTTAATTTTATAGTATTCTAGTGCACGAATTTTGAAAATTAATTATAACTAAGTTACTGGTGATTCTTATTGATATTAATGTAGTCAATAATTAATTATACTATAACTATGTCATATTTTGTTTGCAATTGCAGAAAATGACAAAACTTCTGACATGGTTTACTTTAAATCATATCGGTTGTAGCACCCTTTGGAACTGGTCTCAAAATTAGTGTTTAAAAATATTTACATTTATCTAGGTATTAATATTCTGTGTTATTTCATGTTTTATTGTAATATTTATTTTTATTTGTTTACAGCTAGCGGAAATCGGACATTTCCTCTCTCTTAGTCGTGAAGTTCTTTGCCTGAAGGAAATAAGCCAATACGAGGTCGAACGAATGCTTTTATTCCCGAAGGAATCAGCCTCTCTTGCTAATGTGATGACTGCTTTATTATGGTATCTAATTCCTCCTGATCTCATTTAAATTCCTAATTAATTAATCTTTCTAATTTCTTTTGTTTTCTAAATTATTGTGTAACTTGTAGCAGTTATTTCGCCAGTTTTTAAATAAATTTAATCTAAAGTTATTTTGATAGTTGCTTTATTGAAAATTTTATTGTTAGGCTTGGTGAACTTTGATAATTCATTGGTACTATTTTGAAACATCTTTTATGTCATGTATACATTCTAAACAGCTTTCAAGTTTCTTTGGGTGATGTTAGATACGTTTTTTGTGTAATGCTGAGGGATATTGAAGATTAAATCACTATTGGCAAGAAGATCATAGCCTTCTCGCTGGTGTATTTTGGTATAAAATAAAGAATAGTTACGAGTGGTGGTCAAAAAACTACAAATAGTGTTAAACTATTTTATTGTAGCCAATGTTTCGACCCAACAATGTAGCTCCTCTTCACGACTTCATGGACAAGATACAGACAAAAAAAACAATTATAAATACATAGAACAAAGAATATGAACTAACTAGATAACATATAAAGGTCTGTAAAAAAGGTCTATTGCCACAGGGCTTTACTCCAGCATTTACCGAGCTGAGCAAGAAGCCATAATTGAGGCTTGCAGGAGCATTTCTTCTTCCACCTACGACCTCCATAATGTGGTAATATTTACTGACGCACGCTCCGTTCTCCAAGCAATGCAAGACAGGTTAAAAGCTACAGTGAGCCTGAAAAATCTGGTATCATAAAGTTGGTGACAAACCTTGCTGGAATAGTCATCCAGTGGATCCCGGGACACTGTGGAATCGTCGGTAATGAAAGAGCAGATATGCTGGCGAAAGCTGGATCCCTGATACCACAGTTTATCCCCCTTCTCCATATTGAGGAGACTAAGGCACTTAATAAGAGTATCATCAAGGAACGATGGTCAGACACGCATCACACACAACGTGCATATGATGACTATTTCAAATTAAGCAGAAAAGAACAAGTAGCAATATTCAGACTCAGAACAGGACACAACTGGCTCAAATCGCATATGTTCAAGAAGTTCAAGATAGGAGCGAGCCCCTTATGTGAGTGCAGTGAAGGAGAACAGACGGCTGACCTGCAGACTCTTCGATAACACCCGCACGAAAATATGGCCAGAACCAATGTCGCTGGAGAGGAAGCTGTGGGGAAGCTTGGAGAATCTCAAGAGGACCACTGAATTCCTGTTTTTGTTGCCTAGCATAAACATATAAGGGAGGAACGAAGAAGAAGAAGGTCTGTAAACATAGTATGGCTATTGAAACTGATAACATTGATAGTGTGATGTAATGGAGCAAAATACATTTTTATGGGGATATGGTATCAGAATAGTGATTGATGGGTTAATATGGAGGCAAAAAGAAACTAGAAATAAAGGGGGATTAATTGGTGATGGAGGTATAGATACAGAAAATATAGATGAGCTTAACATGTGACATTGGAGATGTCAGTGCCTAGAATGAGGGTTTCGGGTACCGAGTAGGAGGAAAAAAAAAAGAAACGGAAGGAAAGAGCTGTATTTGTAAATAACATTGGTTTCAAAAACAACAAATAAGAACTTTTCATCTATTGTCCTTAGAAATGAATTACGAGGTATGGCTATTAAATAACGAGACTGACGCTGCTACAGAAGAAGTGCGCATGCGCCAAACACCAGCAACCAACAGCTGTTATCGTGAAGCCTTCTCTTTCGAATGTAGTGCCTCTCGCTTCTGTAAACAAATCAGTACAGCCGTAGCCTTCGTTCGCATTAGAGTTGTTTTTTTGTTTCGCCGGAAAAATGTTAAGTGTAACAGTAGAGCAACGAATTGTTGTGAAATTTCATGTGAAACTTGGAAAAACCGCTACTAAAACTTATAATTTATTGAAAGAAGTGTATGGCAATGAATGTTTATCACGTGCACGTGTTTTTGAGTGGTTTAATCGTTTTCAAGATGGCCGAGAAGACGTTCAAGATGATTCACGCCCGGGGCGCCCTTCCACGTCGAAAATGGATGACAATATCGAAAAAATCGGTAATCTGATTCGATCTGACCGTCGGTTAAGTATTCGTGCGATTGCTGAAACTGTATGAATTGATAAAGAATCCGTTGTGGAAGGACAAGTCAAGGGTTCTCCACCAAGACAATGCGCCGGCTCATTCCGCATTGCCTGTTAAGAGGTTTCTAGCCAAATTCAGCATCCCAGTGTTAGACCATCCGCCTTATTCGCCGGATCTTGCGCCGTGCGACTTCTATCTGTTTCCTAAGGTGAAATCTGCATTAAAAGGAACAAGATTTGAGTTTTTTGAAGCTGTGAAAGAGAAAGCGGCACGCGTCCTGAAGGAGCTGACAGAAAAAGACTTCCATCACTGTTTCAAACAATGGAAGATTCGCATGGAGCGTTGTAGGGATAGAGGAGGGGTGTATATTGAAGGTGATAATAAGTAAAAATGTATGAAATAAAAATAAAATGTTTTACAGCGTCAGTCTCGTTATTTAATAGCCACACCTCGTATAGTAATTGCTGTTTCTAATACTGTTCACATAGAATTCCAAATGAATATATAGAGTCGGGGCCAATCTTAATGTTCTGATGACCTCATTTAAAGGAAATTGATGACGTATTAGCATAAGAGTGGATTGAAAGTTCTAAGTTCTACCTTCTTCTCATTGAAAGTTTTTAGTACTACGTAGAGAATTGGCTAGAAATGAAGTTTTGGATAAGGGATATCTTGGAGAATATGACAGTCATAAGATTTTTTACTTTATGATAGAACTAATCGAGGTCGTAGGAAAATAGCCGGACTAGATATCGTGATATGACTGGATGTTGCAGCATTTAAGTAAAAAAAAAAGTGTAAATAAGCGTCTAGGGTGGCGGGATGGCAAACGCATTAGGAAATATGCGTTGCCGTGAGCAACATATGATTGGAAACCCGAAGCCAGAGGACATTCAATAATACTCAACATTAATCCCTCACCCTCTCCCCTGGCGTGGGAAACCACGTATAGCCTAAACAATCCCGAGGAAGGGGAGGAATATAAAAAAAAAAATTTGATAATTTGCTTGTACGAAAACAAATTGTGCTAACATTAAGAAGACTATGCACAAAGATATTTCACATTTAGTGTAACTTTTATTAGTCGTTACACGCATGAACTATTTCATGTCAGCTAAGTGAATAGACAGTTAACAGAAAGATGATCTTATAAAAACCTCAAGCCATAATTTGTAATCAAATGGCTCTAATATCCCCTCTTATAACGGGTGCGGCAGTGAATCGGGCGATTATGAAAACATCGAAAGTAATTTAAAAAAGGGAGATTTATTAATTTTAAATATACCAAATGAAACTTACACAATTACAATTATTTAAAAATAACATCCCTAAGATGTCCTCCATTTTGTTCGACACATTCCAGCAATCTTGTGCGAAGGTTATTCATCACATTTGTAAGTGTTGCTGCATCAATTCGTGTAATTTCTTCGCGAATCCTTTCTTTAAGTTCCCGGCAATTTTGAGGTGGCGGTGATTGAAAAACACTTGATTTCAAGTATCCCCAGAGAAAGTAATCACATGCAGAGAGATCTGGTGATCTCGCTGGCCATGTTAAAAAAATTTCTTCAACCTCAATTAGCTCGTAATCCTCTTTACCAAAACATGTTTTTCCAACAAGACGGTGCTACCTGCCACACGTACAGAAATTCACTTACTGTTCTTCGACAGTTATTTCCCAATCACGTAATTTCCATGAATGGGGACATTTCGTGGCCAGCGAGATCACCAGATCTCTCTGCATGTGATTACTTTCTCTGGGGATACTTGAAATCACGTGTTTTTCAATCACCGCCACCTCAAAATTGCCAGGAACTTAAAGAAAGGATTCGCGAAGAAATCACACGAATTGATGTAGCAACACTTACAAATGTGATGAATAACCTTCGCACAAGATTGCTGGAATGTGTCGAACAAAATGGAGGACATCTTAGGGATGTTATTTTTAAATAATTGTAATTGTGTAAGTTTCATTTGGTATATTTAAAATTAATAAATCTCCCTTTTTAAATTACTTTCGATGTTTTCATAATCGCCCGATTCACTGCCGCACCCGTTATAACCTATTTCACCTATATAATTATCTTCACATGATATGATATTTGTACTGAAACTTATTCGAATTTGATCGTATTTGTATAGTCATTCGATTACTAAAGCTATAATAAGTAATCAAATTACCCTAATATCCCCTCTTGCATACCTACCACTTATATAATTATATTATCTTCATAAGATAGATATTTCTACTGAAATGTTCTAAATTCAAATAAATTTGGTTTTCCTCTTTAGACATTTAAGACTAATTCACTATGCCTAACACTTGATATCCATTGATATACAGTACCAGTCAAAAGTTTAGACTCACTCTTAGTATTGTAAAATTACAAAATTCACAACATATTATTAATTTAACAACATAAAAACTATAATTTTATTATTACTTTATTTATAATTTCTTTCTTTGTTTCTTTAACATCCCTTTATGCTACCAAGGCTATTTGGATGATGCTGCAGTGGGAGTCCTAAATTTTGCCTATGCAGGTATTATTAGGATAGGGATCTTTAACGTGTACCTGACATCGTACAGGCTCGGGACCTCCATTTTACCTCCTATCTGAGGGGACAGCATAGTCAAGGATTTTTTATTCCAATTAAAAAATACTAGGGCCACCCTGGGACGCAAACCCGCAACCTGTAGCATTGTAGGTTACTCTGCTAAACACTACACCACAGGTTAACCCTATTTATAATTTTATTGTAACTTAATCATATAATGTTTCAAATGTTACCTCTTGAGTTAATGATGGTGAAAGATATCCACCATATGCAACCTCTTGAGTTACAATTATTTTATTAAATTTGAAAATTGTGATTTAAATAAAAGTGAGTCTTTGGTATCATATGGATTATATTTCAGCCCGAGTGCCATGCGAGGGAATCTTTATTTTAAACCAGTCATGGTCTATGAGGTCTGGTCGAAGATTTTGGCTCGTAAAGTGGACACGTGGTACAATCATTATTATAAAAATAATAATAAAACACAAGTAAGTATACAAAAATATATATTTCTATTTTATAATGTAGTTTTTTAGATTATGTAATTAGCTTTATAACTGTTGCCTCTTGTTGATTTTTATATTCGCTAGGTCAATCAGTCGTGTTCATGCACACTATTCTATTTTTCCCTGTTTGTCGTACAATTTTATTGAATAAAAATGGCAAATTTTAGTGCGTACATTGATGGTTTTTACAGATTATTTTTCATGATTAGTACTAAAACGAGTTATTGCCATAACATTATTGAGGCTGGAATGTCCTAGGCCCTCTTTGGACGTGGGAGGCTCGTCAGCCTACTGAAGGCGACACATTGGCCCCAATCATCTGATGACCTTACCCCGTGTAATAATTTGAGAATTTATTTAATTATTTTTGGGGAGAGCCCCTGTACGAAATAGAGTTGGTAGTATCACATAGTATCAGTCGTAACCCGTTGGAGTATCGCGAAGTGGTTTTTTCAGGATGTTAGTAGCTGCCCGGATCTTTTAAGTCCAAGGAAGATCTGCTTCAGTGAAAAAAAAAATATAGGTCCTTGTGCGCCTGCTTACTCTGGGCAACGGCAGACTTGGACCTTACTTTATTGGACCTAGACCTATGTTTTTCTTACCTTGAACAAGAGAGAGCTGACGGTATGATTGGTTATGGGATAATGGTTAGCCTGCCACTGTACCATGAAGACGATAATTATATCGTCCAATATATCAATATCGTCCAAAGACAATCTGCTTCAGGGAAAAAATATAGGTCCTTGTGCGCCTGCTGACTCTGGGCAGCCGCAATCCTTGGACCTAGACCTATTCTTTTCCTACCTTGAACAAGAGAGAGCTGACACTATGATTGGTTACGGGATAATGGTTAGCCTGCCACAGTACCATGAAGACAATAATTGGCAGCACCATATGGGTAGGCTACCCATCGGTGCTTCCGTAAGTAATACATAACTCTGAAAAAAGGCCGCATCCTGCAGCCAAAGATTTCATTTAAATAGGCCTGAAATGTTTGGTGTATCTCTCAATTATATGTTTGGCATATTTCATCAAACTATTGTACATTATTGCTATCAGCCAGCACCCATAAACTGATTAAATATTATTTTATGCTATGCTATTTCATTTGTTTATAAAAGTTTTAAAATGTTTTTTATTTATTTAAATTTTTAGTTTTAATATTTCGTCGTCACCATGCTCAAGTAACGAATGTGCAACTAAAAACCTATGCATATTCATTCGTTACTTTAGCATCGTGATGACGATTTCACAAGGAAACCAATAATAATTTTATTTTTGTAGCTTTTTGTGAGACATGGGATCGAATCAAGCTTCTGGGATGTCGTCGGAAATGCTAACCCTCTTATTAATTCAGAATTCTGTTTAATATCGTTTACCAAAAGAGTTTGGATTATGAAGACTCTTTGCACGACAATGTTTGTGAGTCCAATTTTTTTTTTTTTTTTTCTGATGTATCCTTAACAAATTAATTTGATAGTACATTGAAGCGTTCTGGTCAAACTTTGTATTTTCCCTCCAACAAAAGTTGAAAAATAAAAATAGTAAATTATTTTTATCAAATTTAATCTATTTTTGTGGGTAACCACCTAGTTTTAAATTATTTTAAATAGTTTATTTTTTAAGAGAAAAGATTGGGCTCCGCCGGGAGTCGAACCTGGGTCTTCCGCGTGATATGCACGGTATGCTAATCACTGCACCACAGAGCTCTCTTCCAAGCGGAGCTTTATGGTGGAAGGATTGGCTCCTGGTTAGCATACCGCGCATGTCATGCGGAAAACCCGGGTTCGACTCCCGGCAGAGCCCAATCTTTTCTCTTCAAAAGATAAATTATTTTTATCTAATATATTTAATTTTGTTTAATGTTTCACATACATTAATATTTGTCTATATAACTTCTCTGATTGGTCGTTTTCTGGTTTTTCTCATTTAGCCCTGATGATGACCTAAAATTTGGGTCGAAATGTCGGCTACAATAAAATTTGTTAATCTCACATATTTGTGCTTACTATTTTGACCGCACACCCAACCATTTCCTGTTCAAAAATAGTTAACATAAATTAGATAATGACTCGACAGAAAAAATCTTCAGTTTGATTGCTGTATGTTAAGGTGTAAGCCATAAACCTTTATACCATCGGTTGGCAATCAACATTTTTATTAGCAGAATAATAATATTTTGATGCCTACACCTGCGGAATATTCTTAACATTTCTCTTAACCATGTTTATAATAACATTCTGTTGTTTTGCTTGTAATTTGTTATCTTAATATGAAGTGCTATTCTATCATTTAATATTTATTGACATTACTTACTTACTTAGTCGATCCCCCATCTACCGCTGTTGCAGTGTTGGGGTTCCTTTACAGAGCCTAGACCATAGATCTCGGTCCTCAGCCAATGCTCTCCTTCTTCTCCACTCCATTTCCCTGCTTTCCATTGCCTCCCTTATGCCTTCTTTCCATCTTCTCCTCGGCCTTCCTCTCGGTCTACGACCCTCTACCTGAGTTTCATAAGTGGCTTTAGCTATTCTGCTTTCATCCATCCTCATGACGTGTCCGTACCATCGGAGTTGATTTTCATCTATCACAGTTCGTACCGGTTTTACATTTAGATTTTTCCTTATCGTTGTGTTCCTGATACGATCTCTTCTTGTTTTTCCTTCAATTCTCCGGAGGATTCTCATCTCGGCACTCTGTAGTAGACTTTGGTGCTTTGTTGTAAGTGTCCACGATTCACTGGAGTACGTCAAGATTGGTATGAAAGTATTCTTGTATATGGCCACCTTTGTTCCAGTTGATACATCTCTCCTGCCAAAGAAGCCCCTTTTAACACAATTGAAGAACCTTCCAGCCGAACCTATTCTCTCTCTTATCTCCTTATCTATAAGCCCATTCTCTATTAGGTGTGCTCCTAGATATTTAAAGCTATCCACCTGTTCTATAGCTTTGCCGTTTATGCGGACTATACGTAAGTTATGATCCCGGAGCTTTCCAATCCTCATAACTTTTGTTTTATCCTCATTTATATGCATATTGATTTTAGCAAGCTCATCTTTCAGAATCGTTTTGTTGTATTGGAGATCTCTGCCATCTTTCCCAAAGACCACCAAGTCCTCTGCATAGGCCATCAACTTATAGCTCATTAGGCTTAGATTTCGATAGCCGAGGTGGAATCCTCTCATTTTAGGTTTGGCTTTCTTCAGAGCTGAGTCGAGGAGAACAATAAACAGGAGAGGGCTGAGACAACATCCTTGTCGTATACCGCAGGCAGTTTAAAATTCCGTTGAGGTGCAATTGGATGTTCGGACTATGTTCCTATTTCTTTTGTAAAGACTTTCTATTGCCATTCTTAGTCCCATCTCCACTCCCAGCTCCTCCAAGGCCTTGGCTACATCTTCTTTTCTTGCTTGATCGAAGGCTTTAGACAAATCCACAAAACAGCAGCTAACTTCCTTCCCCTTTTCGATCAGTTTTTCGGATATTTGCCTCATGGAGAAGATTATTGACCTTAACGACGTAAAAATTTTAACAGCTAATATCATTTTGTAAATTTATTTATTTTTTATAGCACTCCTACAAGAAAATTGAAGAATATTTCAACTCGGTCGATGACAGCTCGTTAAGAGGGCCTGTCGTGTATGAAGATGGAAAATTTGAATATATCAGCCTGTTTCAACCTGAAATTCGAGTATATAGGATCTGCCGTTCGGAAATGGATATTGTAAGGCTTTATTTCTTTGTAATTTTATCAATTGAGGTGCTATGTATACAGTACTAGTCAAAAGTTTAGACTCACCCTTAGATTTTGTAAAATAAATAAGTAACAACATTTTAATTATTGTACAACGTAACAACTATAATTTTATTTTTAATTTATTTATAACTAGCTTTAATATCCCAGTTTCACCCATAGAATTTTGAAAACAATGAGAAAAGCCGTGGGTCCAGAAAAGTTTGTTAGGACAGAAATCAACAAACAAAAAATCAAACTAACAGAATTTCATTTTTTATTTATATAGATTGTATTCGAAACAATCATATAATTTTTGAAGTGTTATCTCTTGAGTTACAATTATTTTTTTAATTTTGAAGATTGTGAATTAAATACAAGTGAATATAAACTTTTGACCGGTACTGTACTAAGGTATATTTCTGTACACTGGAGATAAACTGCACCATGTCCAAATTTTTTATTATTTAAATTTAACATTATGGACTTAAATACCTGGATAAATACTTCCAATTACTTAACAAATGTATAACAATCTGAAAACTATTCCTAAACTCCTATTCCTTCATGAACCCAAAATAAAACTCATTTTTATTTTTATAAATTAAATATATATTAACCATTAACTGGTGTCGTCATTTAAAAAGTTGAAAGACTTAAATTGTGTGAATGTTGGCCACCCAAATCCCATGTTAACCCTTATTTCTTTTTAATTTTTTAGTTGTAAATTTTTTTTTAATCTTGACAAATTTTCATCTATAGATTTACGTTAGTCGAAGAAGCATTAAGTTTATATTGTAACATTAAATAAAAAAAAAGAAACATGATTTCAAATCCAACCGTTTGTTGGAACAAAATCAGTGGTTGGAACGAACTGTTTGGGTCTAGATCTTTCGTGCCTAGTCCACGCAGACGTGGAACTGTCCACGTTGTTCTGGAACATTCCAGACCTGACCATTTACGATTATGTATAAGGAGCGAGTGACTAAACGAGTTAGTCTAAGTCTGTGTCTTGACTGTGAAGCTCAAGCCATTATGATTAGTGTGCTATAACGTTATCATTTTTGTAACCTGCCCGAATATTTGAGTTATATTAATTCGTTGGCATTGATAATTGTTATATTTTTGTTAATAAATATTCTTTAACACATAGAAATGTTACAATATGTTTTCTGTTTGAAAGTAGTCTGTATTTTCTGTTTGTTTCTTTGTATAACATCACTTCATGCCACAAATTCTAATCGGCCGATGCTACAGTGGGAGTCCTAAATTTTGCCTATCCACTTTCTGTTTGTTATTTACATTTTAAAATTTGGCTCACTAGTACAATAAAATATAATTTATTATCTTGTTAACAATTTTTAACTTACAGGATGGAAGAGGTGAATTCGTAGCCATCGTACCGATGAAAAACGGCTTACCTCCGGAACTCGTCGGACAAACTCAAGTTACTCTCAAAAGTCTCGGAAAGAAGAACAAATTCTATTTAGCAGCATACGACAGGGAATCGTTGGAAGGTCTTATTAAAGTTTTTTCTCAAAAGAAGAAGTCACTTTCGGCAATGAAGCGCCTTCTGGCTAATGAAAATAACGAATCCGTCAAAATTTCAGCGCTCACATCGATGAAACAGCAATGGGAAAAAAATAAAGAAAGGTGATATATAAAAAAACAACAACAGAGCATTACTTAAATTATTCTGTTAGTCGCTTCGTAACATGTCATTATAATATAAAAACAACTAAGAGAAGGGATCCTCAAAATTTTCCAAAAATTAAATTGTTAGGTGGTTTTGGATAGGATTAGTTTTTAATATTTTCAAAAGAAAAGATGATGATGACAATTGATTTAATTTTTGTTCAATGGCTGAATAATTACTTTGAGTTGGGTAAGTTATTGATAAAATTTTAGTATTTTAACCTCCCTCAAAGAATATTCCTATTGAAAGATTCATGATTTTTTCAACATTACATTTAAGTTTCCTCAAAAGTTATTTTCGTTTTGATAGGAACCCTTCTGCTAAATTCTGTCCAATTTATATACTTATGATATAGAAAGGTCATAATAATTTTAAAATATTTCTCATTCATTAATTCAAAGATATTTAGTGTTAATACAAAGTATTAATTTTTTTTTTCTTTTTCTAAAATGGAATTTTCAATACAGGTCACCAATTGTAATCAACAACTCTATAAAATATTGGATCGAAAAGGATCTCTCTCCTCCATTATCGCCTGGCGAAACGTCTCAGAATCATTTAATCCTCAACAACGAAAAAATTCCAAATGATCTATCTTGTTTAGGTAATGTTGATTTCTTAATAAGTTTATTTTTTTTTTTTTTTTGCTTTTGATTATTGTTGTATCTGAAAAATATATATCATCCTTACAAATTTCACCTCCACCCATGCCTGTCTTGTTCGGCTTTTCAACGTGTCTGTTGATTCTAGTATCTCTTCTCCATTTGCTTTTCGAGTTACGACGGCTACTGAGGCATTCATTTTCCTGTAAAAGATTCCAGATGAATTGCTACTACAATAGCTACTTATCCCGTCCATCTTAACCTCTTGAGCCTTCATATCATAAGACGTAGCACTAGACTATCATATTCAATGTTTTTATAATAGGATGATTAATAGTCAGGATTTTCAGTTTTATTATTGAAAGCCAACGTTTCGATCCCTACATGTGGATCTTTAACCTGGCTTTGGAGTCCAAGGGTGATACAGAGACAGTCTCTGTATAACTTTGCACTCAGAAGCAGAAAATATTTTGCCCCGTTGGTTTGAGATTAATAGAGACCCTGATAATAATAATAATAATATTCTTTATTGCTTTAAAGGTTTTACAACACCTTGTAGCAAGGAGTTTGTTTTTTGAACAAAAACATTTTTATACATAATACAATACATAAATATCAATTTTATATATGGGTACAATATTATATCATACTAGCTATATATACCGGTTTCACCCGGAGAATTTCATATTTTAAATCTATAAACTGAGACTATTATCGACTCAAATGGTTGATTTTGTAAAAACCAATGTAAAGCGAAATCAAAATAATTATTAGAACCTGGTCTGAAAGAACCACTGAGCAAAATTTGGAGAATAAAGAATATCAGCTGAAGATCGGCTGAAGTTATGCAATTTTAATATGGACAGGTATTCGCACCTGGTATGAAAGAACCACTGAGCGAAATTTGGAGAATTTTAGGACAAATGGTATGGATTTCTATAAATAATAAATAAACAAACGAACAAAAAGAATTTCAACTTTATTTATATCGATTTATATTATCAATAATATAACATTTCAAAACTGACAAACATGACGATAAAAATAAAAATTAAAAAAAAAATTGTATGATATGTCAAAAGACTATCTCCTTTAATCAAACATTATAAAAATTCTTATTTTTACACCTAAAATGAAAATAAAAATATCTTTAAATTTATTATAGTCCGTGATTGTTATAATGTCCCTGAGACCCTGATAATATTACATTGATATAATAAATTATTAATTTTTTTGTTTTTGTTAACTTAATGTTTTAAGTGTTTGATTGTCATTCACTAATTTTATTTTCTAAATTATAATTTCAGGCAAGCGAGTTTTGAAAAAGAAATTTTTCCTTGACGAATGGGAGAATTCTTCAGATTCGTCGATCGAGTTCAACGCCGAAGAAGACGCTTCTGATTGGGAAGAAGGAAATATCAGAAGGAGCAAGAGGAAGAAGTGTCGGTGGTCTAAATGGCAAAGGGACGAATTCCCCCCGTTCCCGAGGTAAACTTTTCTGAGAGTTCTCGCTCTGGTGTATACTTTTTGTTTTTATATTTGATGAGTAATAGTAAAAAAAATCATGATTTAGTTTCAGTACTCCTAGACCGCTTTGCCAGCCGTCGGTTCCTTTGGTCACACCAAAAACAGAAAAACCGCTTATGATAGCTCCAGTACTTCCTAACCCTGGGATGAGGACTCCGCCTCATAATCTACTACCGTTGATGCTTCGTCAGCAACCGCTTTTCTCACAGCAACCCATCGTTAGATCACCGTTTGTTCCTCCTGTTAGCTCCTACCGTTCCTTCAGGACCTCTCTTCCGTTGTCCAGGACACCGTCTTACAGGTATAAAACTAACTGATCACTTATAAATGGTCTTTGTAACTAGTCAATAATTAACTGAAAAATGAATGAAAACAATTGAAGGGTGTTGTCATTTATTAATGCATTTTTTTTAACTTACCCATTATTAAAAGTTTATCTTTATCTGTATTATAATATCTTTTTATGCTGGAAAATAACATTGACTGTCATTCTACCAAATGTGTGTCATTTTTTCTTCAGAAAATATATTTCTCATAAGGCCAGAATTCCATTACTTCAACATGAGTGTGAATTGACATGATGCCAATATATTTAATAAAACAAGAAAATAATTTATAACATAGTTTGAAATCAAGAAGTTGGTTGAGTAAGTATGTGTAGAGAGAATTTAATTAAGTAATGAACATTAGGTCAAATCAGCCACAGTGGCAAATTAACATTATTTGTGGGTTTTTTTATGAGTTCATGTGAAAAATGTATAGTAGAAATAAATACAATTCTATATTCTCGACTTCGCAAAAATATTACACAGTCCTTTATTTGACAAAATGTTGTCCATGTTATTGTATAGTTCCTTCTTAAAAAACTTCAAATTCATATCTTAGACATTTTTTTAGATAAATTAACGTTTCTTTATGTGTTTATGTTAAGAACATGCATTGTAAGCTATATTGAATGATAGTATAATTATTAGTTTACCCCATAGGCCGTACTGTTCATACTTTGACTATCACATAGATCATTCTTCAATCCACTTGTAACGTATCTGTTATACATATTTTGCTATTCGTACATAATACAATACAGCTAATGTGAATTTTAATTAATTTATTTCAGTCCTAGAGGGTTCGGAGGAGGTGTGAGACTGGTCAAATCAGTGGTGAGAAGGCCGAATATCGTCACCGCTGCGATAGCCAATTCGGAAACCCCGATAGAAATCAAGGTCGAAGAGGAAGAAGAACATGTTGGTAAAGTATTGACCATCAACCTCGGCGGTGGTGAGGAGAAGGCCGTCCCGGTAATCATCACGCCGATGATGAAAGTCGGCACGGTCCAGAGTCCCGACGGCTTATCATCATGCCTTACATTGAATAGCCAAGCACCTGGGACACAGGTATAATTTGACAAGGTAATGAAAATAAGGAAAATAATATAATGATTGATATGTACTCATTCATCCTAAATTAGCAACTAAAAAAAAAAAAAGATATGTAGGTTAGAGAAGGGGGAAAACACTCATTATTATCTTAAGCGGCCCCTAGACGATCAATATTTAATTAGATATATTGAACAATATTTTGTACAATATTATTTTTGGCCAACCCACACGGTGCAATATCATTGTTCAATATTGTGCAGTCAACATTTAAAATTTAAAAAAAAAAAAAAAGTCTGCCCCCCCCCCCTAGGAATTTTCTGGATATAGCATTAGTTGTAGCTTCGAAAAAGAAGCACAGGTGGATGAAGGAATGGTTTAAAAAATAAAAGGTACACTCATGAAAATCTGTTAAGTGAACTAAGAATTAGTGAACCTAGTGATTTGACTTACTGCGCTAAGTGCCCATTTGGCCCTCAAACAATTATATCATTGATAGCTTTTTTTGCAAAAATTTGTTGCTGCGAAGTCATTTTCTCTACTGGCCAAGCTGAAGTAATTTTTTTTTAAGTCAGTTTGAGGTTGTTGAAGGTGCTAGCGAAGTTTGCGTGCTAGCGATATTAATTCTTCCGACTCATCAAGTTTCTTTGCCTTCTTTTTTGGAGGACCATTCTTGCGCTGTAAAAAGTATTTCAGTTGTATTGCGCAATATTGCCCCAACAGACGACGCAATGTTTACTAGATTGCTCAATAAAAATCAAAGTGTCTTTCTGATTGACACAATATATATTTCACAATCTTCCAATGTGATTTACAGTCGCTCAATATTATTGTACAATGTCGATTATTGTGCAATATATTGACGTACATCGTCTAGGGACCGCTTTATGAAGGGAAATAATTTCCTTATCTTGAATATAAGCGTGATACCTCAACCTACTAGTGAGGTAAAACTATCGATAAGTCTCCCCTACCGAAAGTATCGGACATAAAATTATCGATATTGTTGATAGTATGAGGTGATGAACGTGGTAGTGGGGTAGTAGAATAGTAGAATTTTTCATTTAGAACGATAGGAGCTATAATGCTCATTTTCTATTGTACTAATTTTTTTTCTTTTGTATTTGGTCTCTTTCATCAACTGAGTGGTTTTAAAGTGAGGAAACTGGCAGGCAATTAGTTGTTTTGTTTGTATTTTATTCTATCGAGTTGGAGGACATTTATTGGCAAACCATTCGATTTCTCAGTCAAATACCTCGTTTTTAGCCATAGGCAAATTTATATGTATTAAGCCTACAAACGGGTTTCCTTTCATAAATTTTAATTAAGAACCCCATAGCTCGATATACCTTTGATATTCAATCAGAATGATTTTGGGATGACTCTGATAAGGAAATTCGAGTTTATATATTTTTTTTTAAGTGAAGTTAATACAGTGGATATCATTTATAACGACATCGGTTATAACGACTTACCGCTTATAACGACGGAAATCTTAAGTCCCTGGTCCCTAAGGTCATAGTTTAACGAATTTTTATCCGGCTATTACGACCACGGCTATTGCGACTTGAGTCCCCCGAGGAACAAAAAGATCGGTTATAACGTCCGGCTTTCAGAAAGAACCCTTCAATCCCGGCTTGCGGGATATTTCTTTGGTGACAGGAAGACACATCTATCACCTTTTCTAGGACACTCCCTCACCTGATTGTTTGTGTTTTTATTCCTTCAAACGAATTCGAATCAGTTGCGGCCTTGTTCTCAAATAAGACACTTTTTCGTGGTGATATCTGGTTGTTTGTTTGGATGTTAGTTGCGGTTTTGTTCTCCATACACTTTTGCGTGGTGATACCATGTCAAGGAGAAGGGCATTTTCGTTAGAAGAAAAATTTTGCTGTCGGCAGGAAAATGGGGAGTCGAACAGGGGGGTCAGGGAGTCGAACTGGATGTAAGTCATTAAACTATTTTAACGATATGAAAAATCTAGGGGAGGGGGAATCTAAATAGGGACACCATTTGGGGACTAGTTGAACGCGGTGAATCGTTCAAGACAAAAAAAAAAAAAAATAAGGAGAACTACGGGCGACAAAGTCAACGGTTAGAAACGGTGGTTTCGACCCCAACGCAGCCGAAATGTCCCAATATCAGGGACAATTTTACTCAAAAAAGCCAATAATTTTCTAAAATTGATTAATGAATCCACTTCAGATCCGTCTAGCGACTCGACAAGTAGTAAGTATTTCGCGAGGATGGATTCAAAGATTTTTTACTCGCCATATTATTTTTTAAGCGGTGACTGCAAGCGTCCCCCAAGGGGTAACCAGCGATTTGCTTCCGTCAGTATGGCCATCAATTCCGAAAATTACGATGATTCAGATATTTTTAACGCAGATGAAACTGAACTTTTTTACAACAAGTTCAGTACAAGGTACTGCCTGATCGGACACAAAATTTTAAGGGGGAGAAATGTTCTAATGGAAAACTGTCCAAGGATAGAATAACGGTTTTGGTGGCATCCAATATGAATGGAATTGAAACATATACTTTTTTTTTATAATAGGAAATTTGAAGTTGTAAGGAGGCTATCATAACAATCAGCTGTTAAAAATGGCCTAGACCTGATATAACGACCGGCGTCGTTATAAGCGATGTCGGATGTAACGACGATCGGCTATAACGACGAAGTTTTTACGGTCACTTCAATGTCGTTATAAACAATATCCACTGTATTTGTCGTATAGAGTGAGTATTAAAGCATTTTTGTATGCATTTCTTCTTCTTCTTTGACCATGTAACATGTTTTTCAACTGCCAAGCTTTCACCCATCTTGCCATGGGATTCTTCAGGGCTAATACAAGAAGTAAATTCTTGTAAATTTCTTCTTAAGAAGAAATGCATACAATGGATTCAGACCATGGAAGCCTATAACAACATTTAAGCATTTTTTGTTATAAAATAAATAAAATTACACTTTTATTATTTTCTATTTAGGTGAATTCTATAGCAGAAGGGTATAGGCATATCTTCTAGCCGACATGATATATCAGCTCATCCCAATTATAATGTCCGTTTTTAATGGCATGCTATGAGGTATAGGATAAAATCAATGAAACACGTTTAATCTAAAATATATTTACCATCTTGATGTGTAACAGTGAAACCAAATTTTGAATGCCTGTTCTGAAAAAATCCTTTGGTTTTGAATTAAAGAAAGCTAACACCTCGTGTTTCACCTCATTGACTGAATTGACGTTCTTGCCGCTTAAATGAGTTTTGGAGACTGCGGAAAAGGTGATAATCCGAAGGCGACAAGTCTGGGGAATACGGTGGGAGAGGAATAATTTCCCATCCAAAGTCCATTAATTTTTGCAATGTTTATTTTGCGACATGGGGCCTCCCATTGTCATGATAGAATCAAATTCCGCGTCTATTGATAAGTGATGGACGTTTCTCCTTAATTGCTCGCTTCAATCGGTCCAGCTGATCACAGTACAGATCATTAGTTGTTTGTTTTGTTTAACGTCACTTTATGCCACCAAGGCTAATCAGACGATGCTACAGTGGGAGTCCTAAATTTTGCCTATCCAGGTCTAATTATGATAGGGATCTTTAACGAGTACCTGACATCGTATAGGCTCGGGACCTCCATTTTACGTCCTATCCGAGGGACGGCATGGCAAAGGATTTTTTATTCCCATTTAAAAATCCTTGGGCCACCGCTGGGCGCGAACCTGCAACCTTTAGTATTGTAGGTTGACAGATCTTTAGTTATAGTTGGGTTAAGATCAAGTAATTCGTCATGAAAGATTCCTTCCATATCCCACCATACAGACATCATCACTTTTTTCGGATGAAGTGCTACTCTCGCTTCTGTCCTAGGTGTTTCTCCAGGTCCTAACCACTGCCGCGACCATCTAAATTTCCGATAGAAAACCCACTTTTCATCTCCAGTTACTATCCTGTTCTGAAAAGGTTCTTGATTCAAACGGGAAAGGAGAGAAAAGCATGTGTTCACCCGCTGTAGCAAATTACCGGGGCTTAATTCGTGAGGGACCCACTTTTCCAATTTTGGTACCTTACGTATTATCAAAACAAAAATTAAAAGTTTATGGTTTATTAAAAGACATTACTTATGGAATGACCTGATATATATCATCAAAATTGATATGCTTTTGAACTGTTTTGTGTCTAATTTATATCATTTTAATTTAAAACAAATTAATGTAAATATCTATTTACATTTTAGGTCAGGGTCCTGTACATGGGTGGTAAAGTTGCTCTTTTATCGAAGAAAAAAGACGAGGAAGAATCTGCCACTGGCGGGATTTAGCTCACTTGTTCCCAAGTTGCTATTTTCTGCATATTAGCTGGTCTATTTCTATTAATATCAGTATTTACTTTCGCATTTCATATGTCTTATCCGTGAGAAATTAGATTTATAATTTTATAACAAAATATAATAAATAAATAAAATATTCATAATGAGACTAAATGTTTTTTTTTTTTTTTCATCAAAACAAAATATCACTTTATAATGTAACAATTATGTGGGTTAAAATCATTTTTATTTTAAGAAAAATAACAATTTACAATGCCACAGAAACTGTGACAACAAAATAATTTAAACAGGTTACCAAAATTATCATTTTGTAACTACACAGAAACACAAAGTAACTGATTTGAGCTTTAGAAGAAGACTAACTCTCCAGTCCATCGCTTCTTATATTTAGTCTGAAGAAAACTGTCTGGAAGATTTTAGGCCAGTGTATATGGTACTGGTATATCGTAGTCACAAACATGTACTAGAACAAGATTCTATGTAACTGAGAGAAATAACAAACATATTGAGGGACAAAAATTAATGTGATTAGCCTGGTTTCTATCCTAAAGAGTAATCAGGGGCAATGAGAACGCCGATCACGCTCCAAATTTATCAAAAAAAGGCGTAGAATAGGAAAACGTAATAATATAAAAAGAGGACACATAAGAGGATGGCTGTACCAATCAAAGAAGACTGTTAAAAAAATGAGGGTGGAGTTTCAAAGTGAAAACTTGTAGCAGAGATAAAACAGGAGTGCAAGGAATTTAAGGACATTCTTAAGAACCTTGAGGGGGGAAGGAATCATATTGGAAATCACAATGGAGTGATTTTATTAGAGGAAGCAGAGCCAAAATATTATAACTTATCAACGATTTAATGTAGAGATTCCATGCTCCAGGCTCAAAAATATAGTTAGTATCTGTTTCGAGAAAAAAGGTTTTAGCTTAATTCAACCCATTGTTCTTCAAATTCTGATAAGAGCTATATAGTTTATAGTAAGTATTCTAAATTGAAAGTTTTGAGTTTGTTAGCCCTGTCCTTTGAGTCAATATAAAATTATTTTTATATTCTATAAGGGTATATTTTATATTGTATAATGGATCGCAAAAGCGATAGACCGTGAGCCACACATTTCTCGAAAGAAGAGCGCCTTCTGCTCAGAATTGTAAATAAACATTGTTTTGTTATAGCATAGAATTACCATGGAAGTGCAGGAGCGAGCAAAAATTTAATTCTCAAAAGGTTAATAACCTAATAAAAGAATATTTAAAAAAAAATAGAAATCATACATCAATAAAAGAACTTAATATGAGGGTCATTTTTAAAGTAAGAACCGTTTTTTTATAGAGTATAAGATACTTTATGGACAAAAATTGTATAAGACACTAAAATATAAACAGTTTTTTACTTCTCAATTAAGTCTCCATTAACATTCAAGCATTTCTCAAGTCGTGGCACCAGCTTTTTGATCCCATCATCAAAGAATTCTGCCGTTTGACCATTAAACCAGTTTCTTTTAACATGTCATAATTTTCCAAACGCTTACCACCAAGATATACCTTCAGTTTTGGAAAAAGATGAAAGTCTGATAGTGCTAAGTCAGGGCTGTATGGTGGAGGATCCAGTAATTCCCAATGAAAGTTGTCCCGTTGAGTCTTTGTTCGTGCCGCAATGTGAGGATGAGCATTGTCATGAAGCAGAATGACGCCACTAGAGAGCTGTCCGCGACGGCAGTTTAGCTTTAATAATATTTTACAGTACCTCTCAGCATTTCTTGTTGTACCTTTGGCAGAGTCTATGAGAAGAATGCCTTTCCGGTCCCAAAAAACTGTTGCCATGATTTTCCGTGTTGAAGGTTCTTGTTTGAATTTTTCTGGTTTCGTCGGTGAGTTTGAATTATACCACTCTCTGAATTTCAGCAGGACGAACTTTTGTTGCATTTAAAACCGAATAACTGAGCGCCCTTCACAATGGGTGGGATTGCTGATGGATATAGTGACTAAAAACCCGGAATAACGGCACAACCAACACCCCGGCAGAGAATGAGAATGGGACAGTCTTAGAGTGGCCGATGTCATGTGACACAATGGGCGGACATGGAGCGCAATCGGTTCTTACTTTAAAAATGAACCTTGTAGATAACAAAATAATTTTTGGCGAAATAGTATTTGTTAATAAATCTTGGTGCCACAAAAAAAAAATCTGGTGCGTGCGCGCAACACACAACTTTCACTTACCAACTTAGATAAGAAATTGACGTGTTCTGTTAAATATAATTTTCCAAAGTCACACATTTTTCTACATCCATATCTTATTTTTATTAATCGTTAAAGCCGTTTTTGAGTAAATAAAAAAACCCGTGAAAATGATACAAAATTTTTTAAGTAAAGTCCCCCCTTCGGTTAATCAATTTTAATGAAATTTTAACAGTCATATCTCGGGCATATACATACATCAAATACCAAGTTTGATCAAAATCGTAAAAGCCGATTTAGAGTAAATAAAAAAAACACGTGAAAATGTTACAAAATTTATTAAGTAAAGTCCCCCCTCCGGTTAATCAATTTTGATGAAATTTTTACAGTCATATTTTATACGGTTTATAGTTTTTGAGCTAGTCTGTACACACACACACGCACGCACCCACGCACACACACACACACACACACACACACACACACACAAACACACACACACACACACACACACACACACTTTTGCGGGACTTGGTCATTTCGACTCAGGGGACCCCAAAACGTGTATTTCCGTTGAAAACCGGAAGTCGAATTTTTTCACGATCGCAATACTTACTATATATTTCATATATAGGTAAGTGAAAGTAAAAAAAAAAAAATGAATAAGGTATTCACTTTAAGCTACAGGAATTGGGGTTCAATGAATTAGTAAACTGAAATAATGTTAGGTTATCAGTTAACCTGTGTTTAAGCGGCCATTCCTGGCTGTTTAACTTAAAACGCTGTTAAGCCCTTATAACTTAGTTTGATCAATCGATTCCACATTGTACACGGAGCTTAAACAACATCCTGTGTTTAACCCTCATTTAAAGTAAGCAATCCCATTCAAACAACTTCTACACACCCACAGGGAGAAAAAAACTCAGTATACACCGTTCTATTTTCCGTCCATTGGTCTTTTCTAAATTTATTATGGGTTCAAAGTTTTAAATCAATCAATGCCAGGATGATGTACCACTGGGTGCTGTCTCCTTCTAGCCTAACCATGTCGTACGTACCTTATTGTAGCACATTCGCTACTGTAGTTTTACAGAAGCAAATTAAATGGTTCAGTTGAAAAAAAAAAAAAAAAAAAAGAGGTACTAGTTTGTTATAGCCCCTCATCGAAGATATACCGAAATCGATACATCGATACCTAATGAAATATGTTTCGATACAAGATACGTTTCCTAATAGGTTTCTATTGTTTATTATCGTGCCCAACATGGAAAAATATACTCTGAAAACCACATTTCGATTAGTTGTGAATGAGGAAACAGCTGTAAAGTTTTTACAAGATAAGCATATTATCCCTAAGAGAATGATTTGTGAGAACGGTCACGAGATGGTTTTAAAAATAAACCAAGAAAGAAGCAGGTGAAGGTGTCAAAAGAATCAATGTCGAAAAGAGAGAGAGACTTTGGGGTAGCGTCAAGTGGGGCAATAAAAAAAAAAAGGGGCAAGGCGAGATTTTTTATCCTCATATTTGGCAGAATTTATGTGGAGAAAGAAGGTACCAGAAAATGGGGATCCTTTTGAAGAAATATTGAAAGACATTTGTAGTTTTCAAGATGAACTTAAAAATGTTGTATATAAATGTTATTATTTAATGAATAAATTTAGTATTTAATTTCCTATTAATGTATTTACATAACCTAAACAAAGTTTTTGTTCAAATTTCACTTTATGATTCAGTATCGATGTATCAATTTCGGTATATCTTCAATGAGGAGCTATAACAGACTAGTACCAAAAAAGATTTTAAATCCGTCTACTCTTGGGAATAGCGATTAATTTAAAAAAAAAAAAAATAACAGCTAAAACGTCAATCCAAACACATGACTCTATCAGATGACAATAAAAGGGAATTATAAGAACAAAGATGTAATTTATAAATTACATATTCTTAAACCATTTCAACAATAGAAATTAAAGTTTAATAATGTAAAAATAACTTTTTTCACATTAAAACAAAGAAAAACAAATCCCAAAATATTTGTACATTTACAGAAACATTAGAAACATTAGTGGGATACAACATCTTGAAACAATATAAAACATTAGATAACTTTCAATTAATAAGATATAAATAAAGAGAATTTTCACTAGTGTTTTTAAAAAATAAAATTACTAATATTTATAACATCTAAAATATAAAAAATACAAAATCTTACACTTACTTTAAATTAGTGAATTAAAAATATTTTAAGTTTTTGAAAAAAAAAAAAAAATAGACTTAAAAAGTATGTTTTCCACTGATAACAAATAACAGTGAGAAGACACAGATTGAATTACTTTAAACAATTAAAATCTCCATTATATTATTATATATATCTTCATTATAGTACAAAACAATAATTATGGCCAGAATGTTGTACACTGAAAAAAGGAATATTTATCAATAGTTAGGCTTTACAATTTATTTATTTTAATTAAAGTAATACACTCTAAAACAGTCCATACATTTTTCCAGACCTTACATGTCTAACATAGGAGCTTTCGGCGCCTTTGCGCCATATTCATCTAAAATACAATTACAATTAAACAAATTTATCATTAATAATTACGAAAATTGTCATGAGAAATAAGAATCTAATGTCAATTTTTGTAATTGTTGATGATAAAGTTGTTTAATTGTAATTGTATTATAGATGTATATGGCGCAAAGGCACCGAAAGCTCCTAGTGTGGACATGTAAGGTCTGGAAAAATATATGGACTGTTTTGGAGTGTTACTTTGATTAAAATGAATATTTATTTTCATGCATAATTTTAAGTGAACGCCAATGAACGAATGAATATTTATATTCATGCATGATTTTACCAGAACAAATTAGAACCAATAGTCACTAGCATGACAACAAATGGCATTAAGAAGACTTAGAATAAATTACTTTAAATTAAAGCAATAAAATAATTAAACTATATATTCTATAAATTACAAAACAAGAATTTTGGCCTCAATATACTGACAATAGGCTGTCATAAAACAAAACAATGAATCATAAAAATATTTTATCATAAAAAATTAGCAAACGTAACACATATAAGCTGTAATAACACAAACGTAGTTTTCATACAGAACTTGAATGAAAAAATTCTAGAATTGAAACATACAAAAAAAAAAAACTTAAAATGTTAGAATAAAAATTTTAAAAATGGAAAGTAAAATCAGATATTAAGAAAATAAGATAAAAACAAAAATTAAAACATTAATAATTAAACAGGTAAAATCATAAAATAGGAGGCGAGTGAAGAAGAACCTTTCACCATCCTAAATTACGTATCATTAAAACCGCAGCGGCTCTCTTCGCTTCCTTCTGGGTGTCTCCGATTGCTGAAAAAATTAAAATAAATACTAAATATTAATCTTCAACAAGAAGAGAAAAAGTCTAAACAGACCACTAATAGAATAAAGGAAGGTTCAAAATTAAAGCTGAAAGTAATCTCAAAAATTTCTTTTTTTATTGACTTTTATACAGTCAAAGTCATATACATTAAATTTTAGTTAACTTTTCGCTTTTTTGATAGCATTTTTCAAACTAAAAAGATAAAAAAAGGAAAAATTATAGTCTTGTATTTTTATATAGTGGGGTCAACTGTGGTGTAGTGGTTAGCATGGCAACCTACATTACAAAAGGTCGAGCGTTCGCAAGCCGCGGTGGCCCTAGGATTTTTTAATGGGAGTAAAAAATCCTTGGCTATGCCGTCCCTCAGATAGGACGTAAAATGGAGGTCCCGAGCCTGTACGATGTCAGGTACTGGTTAAAGATCCTTATCCTAATTATACCAGGATAGGCAAAATTTAGGACTCCCACTTTAGCATCGTCTGATTAGCCTTAGTAGCATAAAGGGAGGTTAAAGAAACAACTGTTGTATTACTAAATATAATAATATAATAATTAAAAAGAATTATACATATATAATACAAATATAGAGAACCTTAATTGTGATTGTGAAGTATTAAAGTACACGGCAATGAAAGGAAAGGTAAGAGACATCTTGACTCGATGACAGTTGCAAGCAAGTTTGGAGGCCACAGCAATCCCCCCACCCTCAGCGCCAAGACCGGCTTGATTGTCACTGCCATATGAATTCGGTGCTGCCATATCAGTCACTGCAGACAGTGATTGATAGGTAAGATTAGGTTCTCTATATTTGTATTATTTATGCATAATTCTTTTTAATTTAAATATGTAATAATACAGGACTGTAATTTTTCCTTGTTCATTTTTTTAGTTTGAAAACGCTTTCAAAAATGGGAAAGGGTTAACTTTAAATTTAAAGTAGATGACTTTGACTGTATAAAAGTCAATAAATAGAAATTTTTGAGACTACTTTCAGCTTTAACTTTGAACCTTCCTTAAAATTATACGCAGCTTGAATTTTTTATGATTAATTTTTTTTTCTCCATTTGTCTAATATTCTAACAATTTTCAATGCCACACAAATTATGAAAACACTAATACTGAAACAGGTTACAAAAATGATCACTTTCTAACAGAGAATAACCATATGACTTGAGCTTCAGAACAACAACTAACTCTCCAGTCCATCGCTCCACAAGGAGAACAGTCTGGAACCTTCTGGGCCTGCATAGATGGTACACGAACATCGTAGTCACAAACATGTGCTATGACAGTTTATTCCAACTGTTAGTTTGTTTCAACAAAAAGTCTAGAACTATTCTAAACCATATGTTTTTATTGTTTTTGTTTAACATTACAATAATTTATGATAGGTTGAATGATTGTCAGGATTTTCAGTAAAAACTTTTTTATTTTGGAAAGCCAACGTTTCGATCCAACTTGTGGATCTTCATCAGGACTTCTGAGTCCAGAGTAATACAAAGACTGAAGGTAAAATAAAAAATGTAAACATTACATTTTTTACAACAATAAAATGTTTTTTATTTTACCTCCAGTCTTTGTATTACTCTGGACTCAGAAGTCCTGATGAAGATCCACAAGTTGGATCGAAACGTTGGCTTTTAAAAATGAATAGGTTTTAACTGAAAATTCTGACAATCATTCAACCTATCGTAAAGAATTACAATTGACTATCTCTCACCTCTCTACAATAATTTATGTATAATAAATGTGATTTATTTTTACTTATACCTTAAAACAATAGAAAATTTTTATTTTTTAGAAGATGACGTCCGAATTTTATGCCTTACGCCAAATCTACACATTCAGTCTTATCGCCAGTCTTGCATGAACTGAACTAGGCATGGCAAACCTCCAAAAGACCGAAAATGGCTGGAGCATTATGCAAATGATCTAGTCAATCTAACAAGTCTGCTCAAATTTACTGATGCTCTAAAAGAAACAAATAGGAACCAGCCACAAATTAGGCGCCCAACAGACACTTGGTGGTACCTATAGCCGCGGAAAAAAACATCTATAATGGGTAGCCAGGGGAAGGATAAGGGACAGACAAAAAAAATAGCAGGTAGAAAAGGGGTAGGATGAGCTTCCCTCATCGCAGGAACCAGGTATTTCACAGCTACAGTAAATATGTCCTTCAAGACCCCTGACGGTAGCCAGGGGAGGGATAAGCGACAGAAAAAAAAAATTAGGCAGTAAAAAAAGGGTGAGACAGGCTTCCTCAAACAGACGACCCACCCAGATGATAGGCAGCTACCGGGCCGGAAAAAATATTTCCCTTATAGAGACACCCCTATAGCCTAGCGGCCACTACATGTACTTATTAAGTCTCCGAGGATTCCCTATGATGTGCCTCAGTCGGGACAAGTAATCTCGTGTGAAGCTGAGGGCATTAAATAAGTGGGAAACCGGTTGAGTGATATACCGTCCTTCGCTACTGGGGACTGGGCAGACGGGTACGAGTAATCTCGTTAGCTGGTGGGGTTCGTCTTTTTCAGAGATATTTTATCTGGAGCTGTTAAAGGATTAAATGCTTAATCCTGGTAATGAGATATTTTTTCATTTGAATGTCATGATTTTCAATGCATTATATTGTAACATTAAATAAAAAAAAAACATATGGTTTAAAATCCCAAACCTTTTGTTGGAACAACTAGCGATTGGAGTGGACCGTCAGAGCACGTTTTTGGGACTAGATTCCTGGAATTCAAGGCCTGGAACCTTCCAGAAGGTTCCTTTTACGATTATATATAATGAGCGAGTGACTGGGCCAGTCAGTCTTAGTCTGTGTCTTGACTGTGAAGGTCAACCCATATGATTTGTGTGCCATAAAATTATAATTTTTCTAACCTCCTCGAATATTTATGTTGCTATAATTCGTTGGCATTGATATTGTTTTATAAGTGTTACAATATTTTATTCACATATAAGAAATTATTAATTTAATTAGTTTAAAAGATATCCTTACCTTCAGTGCTACTATCGACAAGCGTGCATACTGCCTTAATATGTCCTCCTTCCTGGTAAAAATTGTAAGATGGGGGATCGCAGCCGAAATGCATACAAGCCTCTTGTAAATAGCCAATTGGGTTCACTTCTTTTAGGCAGGTTTTTCTAAAACATTTTTATAATTTTATTTTTAATTCATTTATCCATGAATAAATAACTTGCTAATAAAGTTAATGTATGAAGTGGAAATGATTGGGAGTTGTGGTCAAGGTAACACTCATATGCAGGTTTTGCTTTTTTAGTGGTGTTGACATTTACATGCAAATGTTAGGTCCTCATCAAGGATCTTTGGCTGGTATTAATTAATCAATCATGAATATTATATATTCATAACCATTATTCATTAAAATTTAAAAGACGAGGATGCATTTCTGAATTAAAAGTTGTTCTAATGAGCAAGGACAAGTCCTAAGCAGTTGGAGTAGTCAACTGAACAGCATTTGAATTCACAAGTAAAGAATTAGACCCTAATTCCAATGGGTATTAGTAAAGGTCTATTGACTAGAATGGAAAGACTAAACAATTGTCAATCATTAGTAAGGCTCAGAATTGTGATTTTTTTTTGCAATCATGATCAATGAATCTATATTATTCATGATTAATGAATGATCTGTAATCATGAGTAGTGAATTACCATTAGTCATGATTAATGAGTAATGAGTAATCATGAATTATGAATTCTTCTTAATCATGATTACTGACTAACATTTAATAATGAATAATGGTCATTCATGATTGTTGAATAGATTGCATGAATACTCCATGACCAGCGATTAATGATTCCATGCTAAAGAATGATTTGTGAATGATGATTACACTCATTATTCACATTTTTTATTATTAGTGATAATCATGATTACATTTTTATTTAAATATGCCCAACTCTGACTGGCACTATTTACTATTATTGGATCTCGCAATTCCTTGGAGGGCATGGGGCCTTCCGAGCCAAACTTCCTGGCTTTAGAGAGCATATTGATCCCCTGTGCCATACATACAAGTGGGATACTGGAGACAGCCTAGCACATTATTTTAAACTGCACCAGCTTCAAGGCACTGAGGGGCCAAGTTAATGAGGGAACGGGACTCTAAAACAATTTCCATTAAATAATGGAAGAAAGAAATCACAATTACTTGTAGTAATTTGTATATAGATGGAAAAATGTATTGAGACCGGAGCTCTTTAATCTCGGAAAAGAGGGCCAGAAGGAAGAATTCCATGATGAAGAAAAAAGGAGTGAAAGAAGGCAGCTGTTGGTATACAAAGAGCAGGCTGTGTGCACATCTAATGGAAAATTTAATTTAAAATTGTTTTACAATCAGCAGTTGGTTGTGAGCCAGAAATGGTTAACATCAAAGTGCTGCTAACACCAGTATCAGGCATCATCAGGCACTGCTGGTCAGGCATGGCGTGGTTGAAAATAAATGAATAACACCAAGTTTGATTTATCAAGGCTTCTTTTTTCTAGATCGCTATCGCAAATTCAATGTCAGGAATAGTTCCAGACATCTATTAACAATTATCTGTATCTCCTTTGTCACTTGCTCATTGACATCCACATTTCGCATGCATATAAAATAATTAATATAAGGTTACTGCTGAAAATAATATAATTAATAATCGCATATTATAGGATTGACAATAAAATATGTTTAAAATAATTAGTCGACAGAAATAATTAGAATATTACCTTCCCAATGTCTGCATTCCATCAGTGAACATTCCAACAGACCTAAACAGAACAAATCGGAAAATTAAATCAATATACACTTTAAACCTATTGTAATGTGAAACAAAACACAAAACATTTTGTTTAGAATAGTTATAGACTTGTTCTTGGAATGAACTAACAGTTGGAACAAACTGTCATAGTACATATTTGTGACTACGAGTACGAGCAGCGATGGACTGGAGAAATAGTCTTTTTCTGAAGATTAAGTCATATCGCCTGCTGAAAACCATAGTGGCGAAAGTCTGAAAACACCAAAATGGAGAAAACAGCATTCCAAATTTCTACAAAACTTCAAACAAAATCAACACAGCAACATCTCCAGTCGTAATTTTGTTTGCTTTTTCCCTTTAAGTTTTAGCCTGTTTCCTAGACATTCAAGGGTAATCGTCTGAAAAAAAAAAATTTTTTTTTTGTAGTTCATTAACATGGGGTTATTTTGTTCCTTTCTCTCATAACGAATATCGCGCTCTATAGACAAGGCATTGAAATAACTTTTCGTCACTTCTGCACATAAAACATGAGTCATCCTAGTGCCGTTTGGTTGTCTTAACTCGAAAATCGATGTTCTTGTAGTTTCCCCACAATGATTCTCAACAAGCGATATGGTTATTTCTGTGTTACAAAGTGATAATTTTTCTAATCTTTTTAAATATCTGTGTCTTCATAATTTATGTGGTATTGATTAATTTGTTATTTTGGTTCAATAAAAATTGTTTAACCCACATAAGCGTTACACTATTATGAAAATAATTAAAATTTGCTAAAAGATAATGTTGTAGATGGCCTACCTATTAAAACAACTTTGGCAAGGGCGCACAATTCTAATATGATATTTAAATATTATCTTTAGAGTTCTAGAGTTGTTGGAACAAACTGTTCTAGTGCATGTTCGAGTATCTTCAACACTTGTCTGGAAAGTTCTAGAATATTCTGATTCAGACTAAATATAAGGAACGACAGACTGGAGAATTAGTCTTGCTCTGAAGCTCGAATCATGTGGTTATTTTTTGTTGTATCGTTCAAAGTTGATACTTTTTGTAACCCTGTTGATACTTTTTGTAACCCTGTTGATTATTTCAGTTTTTATTGTTTGTCTCTGGCAAAGTAAATAATTATTTTTGTTTAATAAAAATCTGGTGTGTGCACGCAACGCACAACTTTCACTTACCAACTTACTTATATTAGAAATGAATGTGTTTTGTTACTTGCCACTACCCCCAAAGTTGCACATTTTTCCTCATTCATTCTTATTTTTGTTTTCATTTGCTCAAAAAAAAAAAAAAAAAAAAAAAAAAAAAAAAAAAAAAAAAAAAAAAAAAAAAACACTAATTTCTTTTATTATTAAATAAAAGTATTTAATTGTGATAATTCGGCAATGCAAGCATACTACTCCAAGTTGTCTGATTTTATAATTCTCTACGTACTTGTTGAATATTTCATTTAGTTACTATGAAAGAAATAATTTCCATTAAATGAACAGATCGGCTTTAGTTATGAACAATGGTCTGTAATTAAAGGCGTACTCCGCATACGCATAATTTAGAAAAAACGAAATCGATGAGGAAATTAAGGCTAGATTAAAAGCCGGTAATGCTTGCTACTTTTCAGTCGCGAAATTGCTTAGCTCCCGCCTTCTGTCCCAAAACATAAAAATTAGGATTTACAAAGCTATTATTCTTCCAACGGTCGTTTACGGATGCGAAACTTGGCCGCTGACATTGAGGGATGAGCAACGGCTTAGAGTTTTTGAAAATAAAATACTGCGTAGAATATTTGGACCGAAGAGGGATGAAATAACCTGAGAATTTAGACGCTTACACAACACCGAACTGAGTGAACTTTACCCAGTAAATATAATTGATGTGATAGCAGCAAGACGAATAAAATGGGTGTGTAAAATTGCAAAACTTGGCTGTGAATGTATTCCGAAAAGATTAATAAGTGCGGTGCCGATTGGGAAACGTCCGAGGGGCAGGCCGAGACGGAGGTGGGAGGATTGCGTTCGGGCGGATCTATCGAAGTTAGGTCTGGAAGACGGTCGATGGTTGGAGGTGTGCAGGGAGCGAGTGGTGGTGTCGGCATCGAACCTTCGGGTTCGTTAAGCCTTTATTATTATTATTATTATTATTACTCGCATACGTGGGCTCAATATGTTTTATGAGTTCACTGAATATTTTTCTTTTTTTCTCCTCTATATGTTTACTTGATTTTTATCATATCTCATATTTAGCCATTTCTTAGTTTTAGACGAAACGAGAGACAGATATTTTCTCCATATGAACAAATACAAAGGTACTTTATAGGAAAACAAAAAAGGCCCCTTCCCCATTTAAGCCCCCTCAGAACATTTTAATAATAATAAAGCTTACCTTATATTGAAGAACACCTAATTTTCATTACACACCACGAATTTGATGAAAATCGTTAAAGCCGTTTTTGAGATAATCGAAAAAAAGGTAAAAATTAGTAAAAATGTTATGAAATAAAGTGCCCTCTCCGTTTAACCGATTTTGATGAAATGTTGGCTATCACATCTTTCGCATATACATACATCAAATACCCAGTTTGATCAAAATCTTTAATGATTTTGACTAAATTAAAAAAACACGTGACAATGATATAAAATTTATTAAGTAAAGTCCCCCCACCGGTTGATCAATTTTAATGAAATTTTTACAGTCATATTTCAGGCATATTAATAATTAATACACCAAATACTCAGTTTAATCAAAATCGTTAGAGCCGTTTTTGAGAAAATCGAAAAAAACGTAAAAAAGTTTTTAAATAAAGTACCCCCTCCCTTTAATCAATTTTGATGAAATTTTTGCTGTCACATCGCGGGCATATACGAGTACATACACTAAATACCCAATTTCAGGTTCGCACGGTTTATAGTTTTTGAGCTAGTCTGTTCATACACACACACACAGACCATTTCACAGGACTTGGTTATTTCGACTCAGGGGACCCCAAAACGTGTATTTCCGTTGAAAACCGGAAGTCGAAATTTTTCACGATCACAATACTTCCACTTACTATATATTTCATATATAGGTAAGTGAAAGTAAAAATTATTTATAACAATATAAGCGTTACAACATGATTTGAAGGATGTAACATAACATTTAAAACTTAACGAAAAATGTTTGAGCTGGGTTATGAGACTTTGCTATATCGACACTAGAAAATATGTTATGGGAATTTTTTAAAACCAAAATTTTTTTTTTACAGGGCTTAAAAAAAGTTGATAAACTAATCGACATGGACTAATTAATCATCAACTTACCTTTTCCTTTTCTTCTTCCTCTTAGGCGCGACATCATTTAGCTCTAAGACTTTTATTTCATCACTGCAACAAACCAAAGTATGTATATCAATGAAAAAACTCACTTATTACTATTTCGTCATTTCTTTTTTTAAAAATAATAAAATAAAAAATAAATATTGTAACGCGAAAAAACAAAACACAAAACATATGTTTAGAATAGTTACAGACTTGTTCTTGGAACGAGCTAACAGTTGGAACAAACTGTCAGAGTAGTACATGTTTGTGACTACGATGTTAGAGTACTGTTCTTCATACGACTAAACCTGGGCCGGCGAGTCTTGGGTCTTAGATTTACGCCCACATAGCTACGGTGGGCGTGGCCAACTACCCCACCTCCCCCGCTACTCACCCTCTTCTCAGTTATAACTCAGACGTCCTACGTGATAGTTCTTGTGTTTCAATATAGTTTTTGCATTTATAACGTTTATTTAAAAAAAAAATATGGCAGAAGCTTCATGTTCAAGTCATGAGGAGATAGGAAGCGAAAATCAAAAACATTTTGTGCTGAAATCCCAAGCTCGCATGTTTGTTCACCGCCTTCACAACTACTTTTCAAAGGAAAAAGACAATAATGGGCCTTTGAAATAAATAAATAAATAATTTATTAAAATTAAAAATAAATAAAATAAATTTAAGTTGCAACTCATTGTAAATAAAGTTATTATTTTTATAATTGTATTTTATAAAACAAGCTTTTAGGAAGAGACTATTTAATTATAGATATAGAATGCAAGGCCTCAAAGTCTCGTATAATTTCAATAATTCACTTAATCGTGCAGGTTACATGCCAGATTTTCGCTTATTCAGGCATCTTCAGGGCTACAACAGTTTCACATGCAAGCTAGAAACAGACTGACTTTTTCTGTTTCTGACCAGTCTGTTTCTAGCTTGCATGTGAAACTGTTGTAGCCCTGAAGATGCCTGAATAGGCGAAAATTTGGCATGTAACCTGCACGATTAAGTGAATTATTGAAATTATACGAGACTTTGAGGCCTTGCATTATATATCGTATTTTATTTAAATTATGAATTAGTATACTTGTGGTTAAATTTTGATTCTAACATTTCTTTCCAGAACATTATAAATACCAGTAGAGTAAAAAAAACATATCGCATAAAATGTTACATCCAACCTATGTTTTCTTTGGGTTTTGCCTACCAACAGTGTGGCAAGGGAGTCGGGGGAGTGTAGAGGGAGAAAAGAGGCGTGGCTATAGCGTGAGCTACCCCTACTACTGGCACCTCAAGATTCGCCGGCCCTAGAATGAATATAAGGAGCGATGGACGGGAGAGTTAGTCTTGTTCTGAAGTTCAAGTCATAGTGTAATATTAAATCGATAATCACATAAAACCATACGGTTTAAAATCCCAAACCTTTTGTTGGAACGACTATTGGTCAGAACAAACCGTTGAAGCAACCATAGACAGGCCTAGATCTTTTCGACAGAGACCTGGAACCTCCCAGGAGGATCCTGAACCTTCCAGAAGGTCCGTCTCTCGACTATATGTAAGGAGTGAGTGACAGGGCCAGTTAGTCTAAAGGTCTGGCCACACATGTCCGCACCGGATCCGCACCGTAGCAATAATATAGGTTATGTTCAGAATATTTTTAATTTAACTTACATATTACCTTTAGTTATGCATGCAGTCTGACATGTGTGGCCTGAAATTTACGCATAACTAAAGGTAATATGAAAGTTAAATTAAAAATATTCTGAACATAACCTGTATTATTGCTACGGTGCGGACATGTGTGGCCAGAACCTTAGTCTGTGTCTTGACTGTGAAGCTCAAGTCATATGATTTGTGTGTTATAAAGTTATCGTTTTTGTAACCTGCTCGAATATTTATGTTGTGATAGTTCGTTTGGATTGTTATTGTATATTTTTCTTTAATAAATATTCTTTAACCCAAAAGAAGTGTTACAATATGATTATTTTTTTGTTGCTGTGTAGTTAAAAAGTGATACTTTTTGTAATCTGTTTAATTATTGTGTTTTCAGAGTTTGTGTAGCATGGTAAAATTTTATTTTTGTTCAATAGAAATTATTTCAACAATCGTTACAATATTTACAATTATTCAGGAAACATAAGAATCTCTCTTGTAATAATGTATTTATTATTGATCAAGATGATTTAAAAAAAAAAGGGGGGGGTCACCAGTGGTGTCGTGGATAGCATAGAAACCTACAATACTAAAGGTCGCGAGTTCGTGTCCCAAGGTGGTCCTAGGATTTTTTAATGGGAGTAAAAAATCTTTGTCTATGCCGCCCTCGGATAGGACATAAAAGATCCCTATCCTAATTATACCTGGATAGGAAAAATTTAGGATTCCCACGGTAGCATCGTCTGATTAGCCTTAGTGACATAAAGTGACGTTAAAACGAACAAACAAACAAGATGATTAAAAAAAATATATATATATTTAAACCGTGCTATTGAATTTATTGATAATTACTTGATAATTGATAATTTATTGATAATTACAACTTTATTAAAATAATACACATCCAATAAATGTGAACAGGGAATAAGAGGTAAGGCTATTGCTGTGGTACTTCTGGGCATGGCTTATTTTCGGGATAGGATAGGGATCTTTAACGAGTACCTGACATCGTACAGGCTCTGGACCTCCATTTTACGTCCTATCCAAGGGACGGCATAGGCAAGGATTTTTTTCTCAAATTAAAAAATCCTAGGGCCACCTCGGGACACGAACCTACGACCTTTAGTATTGTAAGTTTCTATGCTAACCAATACACCACAGGTGACCCCCCCCCCAAAAAAAAAAAAAAAATTCTGTAAACCTGTGTTATTTACTCTTAGTTTTTGAATTTTTTCGAATAATATTCTCTCGTAATTTTTAAATTAAAAAAATGCAGTAACCTCGAGGAGTTGTGATTAGCTTCAATTTTTTCACTGCTTTGGTCAATTGATGTTCTTCTCAATCTTTCGCTGAGGTATTCAGAAATTTCTTCAATTAAATCCTACAATAATAATAATAGTGTTAAAAATTGAGACACAATATTATTATTATTTTGTTATTTTCTTCTAAATTTGGTTGGAAGATATTTATTTTTATTATAATTGATAATAAATTGGTATCTTCCTTTTTCACCATAAATATTTATTTACAGCACATGTTGACGTTTCGGGGCTGTTTTCCCATTCTTAAAACCTGTACATTTTTATATATAAATAATTTTTCAATCCAAACAGCCCCGAAACGTCAACATGTGCTGTAAATAAATATTTATGGTGAAAAAGGAAGATACTTTTTGCTAATTTATTATCAATATTATTATTATATAAAACCACAAAGTATAAAATGAAATAAAAATAAGTAGAAACTTATTAAAATAATTTAATTAAACTGTATAGTTAAAATATAACTAATCTTACTTAAAGAAATATTATAAAAACTATCTTATAATATATAATACAGGGGCAAAACTTTTTTTTTTTTAATTAAACTATAATCTGATATATGATAGGTTAAATGACTGTCAGGATTTTCAGTTAAAACTTTTTTATTTTGGAAAGCCAACGTTTCGATCCAACTTGTGGATCTTCATCAGGGCTTCTGATTACAGAGTGATACAAAGACTGGTGGATGAAGATCCACGAGTTGGATCGAAACGTTGGCTTTCCAAAATAAAAAAGTTTTAACTGAAAATCCTGATAATCATTTAACCTAACGTATATCAAGATTATAGTTGAAAACAAAAGTTTTGTGGCCGTCAATGTCAAAGCTAACAAAATTATTATTAGTACACATATATAATAAGAAATAAATGGAAATCAGATTTAAAGTTTAAATAAGGGCCGAATATGTATGAAAGCTTTGATTCAAGTATATTTTAAAAAATCTGGAACTAAAGGTGAAAAATATTTAACATAATAATTAGATGAAATTAATAATAATAATTACATGAAAATGACTAAATACATGTAATGAATTAAGGAGGCATAGGTATATTTGTAAAATAACTATAAATATGTATATATAGTACGTACGTAAATGGACATAAGTTAAAAATTAAATACAAATACAGATAAAATAATATATTAGATTGCCTCATGTATATTTCGAAAAACTTTTTGTCTGCAAAATGTTATTTTAATCTATCATCTGCGATAACATTTAAGTTACAAGTTACAGACTGCAGTGTCATGTTCGATTGAACGACGTAAAAACTGCCAAAAATTGTTTTTACAACTGTGCTTTTTACCTCACATTACTAATTTTAGGTAAAAAAACTCATGTTTTGCAGGCATTAATACTTTGCAAAACACGGGACAAATAATCCTGATTATTATTTTCAAATTGATCATTTTTCATTTAATCTGAATTATTTATTGCATATCTAAAGTTTTTTTATAAAGTGTACACCCGCCTTTTAATCGTAATATTTGTTAACTTTCCTAATTTAATTTTCTTTGTAGTTGTTTTGTGATTATTTTATGATCTTTAATCATATTTTTAGCCACAAATTTTTGAAATATTATACATGAAAATCCAAACACCACTTATTTCTGATTATATATATTCTTAAGTAATTATTTTTTTTTTATGCTGGTATGTCGTCCAGCTGCAATATGTGGTTTTTCAAATGTTGTATGTGTTGAATCTTTCATCATGGAAAATTAAAATTTAAAAAGAATATTTCAGTGCAGCTTAATAATCTTATACTCTTCCACAGTAATTTAAAGTAAGCTATCATCTTTAATGATGTTTTTTGTTAAATTTCACAGGAATACATTTATTTATTTCTTAAAAATTAATATTACAGTAATCCACACCAAAGTTTTCGAGTTTAGCTTGTTAAATATATACAGTTTCAGGATACCTCACTTTCACCACTCATATTCTTATCGCTATCATTATTCTTCTGTTTGACCGGTTTGGCGACTGGACCAGGTGATTGGCTACTTTTAAAGCGTCCTTCTCCATCTCGATGCTCACCTTCCGAATTGTTCTAGAAAAGTAATTATATTCTGTAATCCAATTATTTTATAAATATTAACTACAGCAGAAACTTACTAATCCGCCCATAATGTCACCCCTGAATGAAATTAATGAAAACAGCCTTTATTTGTGCAATATAAAGTTAGTATATACAATCGCCATATACAATTTTGCAAATTTTATTTTTAATTAAGTAGTTAGTTAATCATTTATTTATTATTCTCGCACAGGCCTTCCCTTAACCTTCCGCTGGGCACTAAGACTTTTGTAACACCACTGGGAGCTAGCCGTATTTCGGACGGCATACAACTTTTGTTCTATTTCACTTTCCAAATTACTCTTAATGATGATTTTATTTACTGCAATTATAAGATTGTTTATTTATAGGTAAAAAAAGGATAAATTAACAAAAAAATTATATGAATTTATTTATAATAAGATTAAAAATTTATAAACAATATTTGATCATGACTTACAATTAACTAAATCAATATTTCGTATCCAAACGCTTTCATATTTAATATTTAACAAAAAAAAAAATTAAATATAGTCTAATTAAAAAAAAATGTTTGAATTCAAATGAGTTATGACATTAATGGGATATGAGAAACAACATAATATGTTATATATTATTCCTATTACTAATAACATTTTCTAGTATCAAAATACCATATTACTACTGTGAGCAAATATAACATATTTTTATTAGACTATCCTTAAATATATAAAAATCTCGTGTCCCGATGTTTGTCTTTCTATTTCTCAGAAACTACTCAACCGATTTTAATGAAATTTGGCTCAATGTATATAGTTTTTGCCAACTTAATAGATAGGATAGTTTTTAACTTGATTAGTGATCAAAATAATTCTTATATAGCGAATTATTGCAAATACAGTAGGTCGTATTTCGATTTATTAACATGGCGTCATATGTCGATTTCATAAAGTTTTTGTTTATAAGCATGCTATTGTAATATAGGTTATCATTATTATAATTTTGTATTGTGTTATGTGAGTGCAGTTATTTGTTCCTATATTATTATTTATTAGTAATACAAATCTTTGTATTTATTGTTAATTTTCATTAAAGAATAAATAAATCAAGAAAAGGTTACAATAAATTCTCAAAAGTGTAGGTACTTTTTCTTCCTTTTCCTTTTTTATTTGTATTTAAATTAAATTACTAGCTAAGCGCTGAAACGCTTTGCTGTGGCCCACCCTGATATCAACTTTTAGTAAAGTAAATACATTTTAATAATTTAAATTAGGCTATTATTTGAAATAATACTCTATAAATGTTGTAACAGCACCTACTGTCATAGGTGTAACCTAATAGAAACCTGACTTGGGGAGTCAGTGTTGCCAAAAATTAGTGAAAATTAGTGAGTTGGCTACACTGCGGGTAACCAATCATAAAAACTCCCTGACCGCGGCATTTTTTAAATTTTACATATAATGATTATTACACCTCTACTGAACAGGAATAATTGTTATTTGGGTAACCGCAAGTTTCAGATTTATCCACCATAAATATGAGAGTACAACTGCAAAATGATCCATTGGCAGGTATATTTTCTAAACAATTGCTGTATATTGGAAACGGTGAAATAGAGCTGCATCGAAATTCAAAATTTATCAAATTACCAGAAAATTTCTGAACTGTTGTAGAGACGAAAAATGAACTGTCTACGAAATATAAAGTGTCTTTCCTGATATTTTGATCAATTATTTGCACTATAACTGGCTGGGTAGTCGTGCTATTTTGGCAGCAAAAAATGTTAATTTCGATGAAATAAACTTCCAAAATCAATTGACAATGTTCTAGATGTAAACGAAGCCGTAAATTTCCCATCTGAATTTTTTAATTCCCTGGATATACAGCCAAACAATCTCCAGTTGAAGATTGGCTCACCGATCATTCTTCTTCGTAACCACCTCAATTGTGCAATGGTACACGTTTGGTCATTAAAAGGATCACAGGAAATGTTATTGAAGCAAAAATGTTGCCTTGAAGGTTTACAGGAGATATCGCCCTGGAACCGTCAGAATTTTCAATAAAATTTAAAAGGCTTCAATATCCTATTCATTTGGCTTTTGCCATGACCATAAACAAATCCCAAGGGCAAACAATGTCCACTTGGACTTGGAAAATCCGTGTTTTTCCCATGGGCAATGGCATAACTCACGTGGGAAATGGGCATCGCCTGCTCACGTGTGTGGAAACCATCAAATCTTTGGTTTGTGTTAAAAAAACAAAACAGGTTAACCCAAAACATTTTGAACAAATTAGTAATTGAATAAATAAAAATTCTTAATTGTATTATGTAAAAACCTCTTTAAGAAGAGATTTCTTATCACTCAAATATATTGCTAAATTAAAAGCTTCAACACACCACCCTCCTACCGAACACTTATTTGCCGAAGGGTCGGGAAATCGAGGTCTCAAAGAAATTGAGAAAAACGCCTATCAAAAGGACATATATGATGCGTTAACCAAGATTGGCATGACCCTGAGCAAAATTAAACCCGTTGTTAAACTAACAATACTAACAATTAGGCCAATAATCAATAGATCAATGGCTGAGGTTACCAAAACTTACTTCAGTCATCCTTTTTAAAATTAGTGGAAAAATACAGCCATTTCGAGTTAGTTTATACCGATCCATCAAAAAAGGGCGAGAGTGTTGGCAGCTCTGTGAGTCGTAAACACAATCAGCTCCTTTTTAGTCAAACTACATTGAAATATGAGATGTAAAAAATAAAAACTTTAACTTTCCTATATTCTTTACCAAATACTTTTAACTGGTGTAATGTTCTATTCTCAATCACGTTGGATTTTGATTAGCTGAAAGGTTTTCATCTTTATCAATGAATATTGGTATCACTGTATTTGTTTAAAAATATTAGGATATAACTACTGAGCCACAGCAACGCGTAGGGTAGTAGATTATATATTTTACATAATATATTATACCACAAAATGTATTACAAACTGCCTTCGCTAACACCTTCAATGTCATTCAAGCAATCTTCACATATTATTTTGGCATGTTTGCCGCACACAAACACTGAAGACTTTTCACATGCTTTTGTAGTCTGTGATTTTCGTGATTTACATTGTTTACAAGAACCTCTTGGCGAACTCCAATTTCTATTACACCAGTGGGGGCTAGAGGTACTACGGACGGCAGCAGACATTATGCACTTCAATGCTCACTATTCACCGTACCTTTAACGACTGAGATCTACTTTTACCCTTATATTGTAAGGGATGAATAAGAGGTAGAATAACTTGAACTCATAAAGTCATTGATTTCCTAATAATAGCCAAAACACCTACCTGCCGTCCAACGGAGCAATAGTCAGTACTTCCCTAGATGACTAGTCCTACTGGGAAGCGAGGTATGCAGTAAAAATATGACAAAAGATTTTTTAAAGAAATAAATTATAGACTTTAAAAATTATGCCGTCACCCCTACTGAGTACTAAATATTCCTGGAACTCTTGAAACCTCTTCATACTTATTTCTGAAAACATTTTTTTAGTTTTATTTCTAATGTGGTCTGGTGAAGTTACATTACATAATTTTAAACTACGTTTTTTGTCTAAATTTTGTTCTGAAAATGGAAAAAAATAGGCGTTAAGAGAAAACAACAAATAATTTAAAGGAAAATATTGGTTTTCTTGAGTGGCTTGACAAAGTTGATTTTTTTAATAATAAAATTACATGTAGGGGAGGGAGGGGGGCACAATGAAACACAAAAGTTTCTTTTACCCATAGCACCCCACCTGAGACTTTATTTTCAATTTTTTATTTTTTCTATGTTACCTTAGGATCTAATCTGTGTAAGAAATGCATTAAACATTATTTTATGCATCATGTGTGACCGCGCGCAGCCATTTTCCAAAAAAAATAATTTTGTTTCATTGTGCCCCATGCCCGGGGTACAATGAAATAGCGCAAGTTGAAGCTTGAAACAACTGAAAAAAACAACACCATAATTAATGAAAAAACTTTATTCGGCTTCTGGTCGGTTTTTCGTTCTCCTCCTTTAGGATAGCCACAAAATTTTTCAGGAGAGAGGAAAGTTTAACTTGGTTGTCAGCATGGGCGTCACCCGCACCAAATTATTGGGGGGGACGGCTCAATATTTTCCTAGATCGGGTAGGTAGAAATTCAAGGGGCTAAAAGTTGAAATAATAAGTCCTAAAAACAACTGTAGGGACATTTAATTCATCCTCCATCGCTGTATTTTAAAAGAATTTATAGTCTCTTAAAACTTATCAATTTATGCCTCAGTTAGGGTCTGGCCACACATTTCCGCTCCGGATCCGCACCGTAGCAATAATACAGGTTATGTTCAGAATATTTTTAATTTAACTTACATATTACCTTTAGTTATGCCTAAAGTGGCCTGTGTCTGACATGTGTGGCTTGAACTTTAGGCATAACTAAAGGTAATATGTAAGTTAAATTAAAAATATTCTAAACATAACCTATATTATTGCTACGGTGCGGATCCGGTGCGGACATGTGTGGCCAGACCCTTATACATTAAAATAGGAAATTGGTAAGGCTTAATGTTGAAGGATGTGGGCCAAAATTTCTTGATTGAATTTTATCCAAGATTTCTTCTGATTCTGATCCCACTAATTTCATTGCTTTCCAGTAACTTCTATAAGCTTCATCAAATTCATGGAAAGTAGGGTTAAGCTGCTTGGTTTAAAAAAGAAATGTACAGCAATAAAACAAAACAGTTCGAGCTGAAATAAAAAATATATAATTCATCTAATATACAATACGCCTGACTAGTTTTCAACAATAGAGTGTGCTGAAATTAACTAATATTTTATATTTATATTTTATTGGTTAAACTCGGATAAATTCGTAAAATCGCATTTTTATTTAATTTTTTACATTGGGTCCACCCTGCCAAAATATTGGGGGCGACAGTCCCCTCCTGTCAAAATATTGGGGGGGACGTGTCCCCCCTGTCCCCCCCGGTGGTGACGCCCATAGTTGTCAGAGAGGAAAGTTGTCATAAATTAATAGAGTTTTTGGTGGTCCACAGTCAATTTTGCACCATTCTGTAAGATAATGAAAACAAAAAACCAACTGCTTATAGCACAGTGAAAAATACATGGGGCACAATGAAGCACTCGTATGGCTCCATGAAATATTTTATCGCCCCCGTTTCTAGGAACCCCACAGCAGCCATTTTGATGTCTTTCACTTCCTACGATGAACGTGAAGAGGTAGGAAGCCAAAATCTTAAGAGATACATGCATAATGAAATGTAAGAGCAGCTGGTATAAAATAATTACTCATACCTAGAAATGAAAATTTCCGTTCGAGGAAAAATTTTAGTATTGTCACACAAAACCGCACTTCAGCACTTGGAGTCTGTCACACAACAAGTCGAAAGGGGACAAGCTGACTTTGTCTGGAGCCACCCTTACCGCTCGCTGTCTGAATTTGGTTGCCCTAGAACTTTTGGTTCGGCCAGTGCCCTGGCTGTTTCATTGAGCCCCACCCTCCCCTATATATGAAGACCCTAGCACAATACTAATACTATAATTACTTATTAATTATAGATCGGGTTTTAATTTTTGCAAAAGCCTCGGGAAAATTGTAAATGAAATCGGAGTCAGAGTCGGTGACTTTGCACAATACTAATACTATAATTACTTATTAATAATAGATCGGGTTTTTATTTTTGCAAAAGCCTCGGGAAAATTGTAAAAGAAATAGGAGTTAGAGTCGGTGACTTTGCACAATACTAATACTATAATTACGTATTAATAATAGATCGGGTTTTAATTTTTGCAAAAGCCTCGGGAAAATTGTAAAAGAAATAGGAGTCAGAGTCGGTGACTTTGTACAATACTAATACTATAATTACTTACTAATAATAGATCGGGTTTTAATTTTTGCAAAAGCCTCGGGAAAATTGTAAAAGAAATAGGAGTCAGAGTCGGTGACTTTGTACAATACTAATACTATAATTACTTATTAATTATAGATTGGGTTTTAATTTTTGCAAATGCCTCGGGAAAATTGTAAAAGAAATAGGAGTCAGAGTTGGTGACTTTAAAGATAAAATTTGAAATTATAATATTATCTAATAAATTACACATTCCTTTTAGAGCATGAAAAATGTACATTTTGTGGTAAATACACACATTTTATATGGTAAAAAAAAAAAAAAAAGGCTGTTTTATCGCCTCTGTTTAAGCCAACCTTTTTAACATTCCAACCCAACCCCTAGTCCCATCAAGGTCGGATTAGCGAGTTTCTACTTAAATTAATCAAGTCATTTGAAACATAAATAAAGTAAAATAAATTAATAAAAGTATACTACTGCAAGAAATCTCACAATAGACCTAAAAGATGAGCAATAATAGGGGAACATATTTCTTTATTTAAATTATATAACATAACCAACGAGGTAATATAAAATAGGTTACTTAAATAAATGTTCAAAAAAAATGGCTATACTTAAGAAGTAGAGGCAGTCCCCAAATTCACATCAGGCCATGTTCAGATAAATGTGACTCAAGTCGAGAGCCTTATATGACGAATAATTATAAATATATTTATGAACGTCCATCGAAGCTATTACCTGAGAAATTAGTCATGAAAAACATCCATATTAACAGTTTAGAAGTAAAACTAAACTGAAAATTAAATATTATATTGAAGGTTTATAGGCAATTTTATAACAAGGTTGATATTAGAGAGGGCTTCCAAGAAATTTCCTGCTCTGACATCCATAGAAAACTTTTTAATTCACTGCCAGAAACTCATTTTCAGAAAATCTTCCTTTCTTTTATAATACCTACATCCATAAACGAGACGTAAATTAATTTTTATTTATTTATTTTCAACAATGTAAAATTGAGTTCACTATGGACACAAAACGAGGAAAAGTGTAAATTGTAAGTCCAGGGACTGCCTGTATCTGTATACTAGGTATAGCAGACTAGGAAATAGTAAAGTTTTAGTCTATTATTATTTCCAGCACATTACATTCAGTGTAATTATAGTTTATATTAGGAAAAATAATATTTAAGAAGAAAATACCTCAGAATCACTTTCAACTTTAAAAAGCTTGCTGGAGGGAGCAGTTTCTTCTTCAGTCTGAAAAATTTGTAAAATTTAAAACAATAAATAATAATTTACAAATTAAATTGATCATAAAAACAAAAAGCATTCGACTTTGATATGCAGTGGTTGCTGCTTCATCCGATGCAATCTGGCCAGAATAAAATTCAACGGATTAAACGAAAAATAAGAAATTTAGGGTATATTTTTGAATGAACATTCTCTTATTTTTTCAAAGATATTTAATTTGTCATAAGTAGATACCGGGCTAAATACGAACATGATACATATTTAAAATGTAAATCGGAAAGTGTTGATATCTGGATACTTATTTTTAATGCAGCATCTTTTTTAGTAACTTATTATACTGAGCTAAAGTTGTCTCTTCCGCGTTGGAGACCTATCCTGTGATTTACAGTAGGAAATGACGAACTTGGAAACGATAAAAAATGTTCACTGTTCACGAACTAACTCATATTAAGTGTTAAGTGTTAATAAACAAGCCTCTTCCCTAGCAATTTAATGAAATTCTACGAATGTCAGGTTAAAAAATTGAAAAACGAATGGGATGGTAACTTGATTGATACATAGAATATGATGAAATGTATAAACCGGATTATTTCTTCTGCAGTATTCCTAGACCGAACAAAAGCTGGAATCCGGGAAGTAAGAAAAAAGCAGTCCCGTTGGTAACTAAACAATTTGCGTCGCATTTGACTGAGAAAAATAATTTCCTCACAAATAACTGATTATCTGATAAATAATATGTTGTGAAGGTCCATTTGGTTAAGTCCAGTAATTTTTCAACAAAATATCCGAGAAAAAAAAAAATTAGATTTACCTCCTCCTCACAACTCATGGCAAGTTTTGCATCACTATCAACGGTATCGGTACAACTAAGATCTTCATATGAACTTCTCTGAAAAAAAAGAAAAGAAAAAAAAAAGGAAAATAATAAATTGACATTTATTGAATTGACATTTATAATAAAAATGTAAAATGAATAATAAAAATATGGTAAAGCTAATGCTATGCTACATCTGTGTGTGGCCTATGTGAGGGGGTGGTGTTATGTGAGCATAATATAAGCTTACACCCATCGCATAGTTTTCAGAGAAAAATAAACCCCCAAAAGGGTCATCTTCGTTTGAAATCAAGGGCTCACCACTAAACGGCATCATTTTGGCCACAAATAGAAGTAGCATAGTGATACCGGTGCAAAAAGCTGTCACTATCACTTAAACACTATTGCAGTATTTTAAAGATCAATAATTGTAAACACTGTTAGGACAGCTTACTTTTAATCAATATATATTATAAAGCAAAGTGTACAATGTGCCGAAAAGGCTCAGAAACGACTCCACATACGATTAAGAGATTTATGTCAGCGTGTAACTGTATGTCCCCCAACGGAGAAGAAGGTTTCCGTTTTTCTCTTAAGGGTGTGAAATTGAAGAGAAAAGGACTGGAATTTTAAGCCTTTCACAACATGTAATTAGCCTACCTGAGAATGACATACGAGTTTACGAATGAAAAATTTAGTTCGAGCTGCAGACCACCAGGAAGCGCTAGGGTGTGTTTCACTCAATGTTTATTGTTCATTCATTCCGTTATATTTGTAAAGGTTATATATTTTGTCAGCTGTTCTTTTTAAATTACTTAAAAATCAAGTGAAAGTAATTATTTTCACCTTTTCTTTTAAAATAAATTAATGATTTTACATATCTGTAATCAATTGAAAAAACCGACTGGATACTTTACAAAATTAATTTTCTCATAAGAAGATTAAGTGATAAACACATTACATTTAATCAATATCTAACATATACTTAAGTAAATTTAATGCAATATGAGTGAGCGAATAAAAACAAAAAAGAAGAGCTGAAGACTGATTATAAACCGAAAATAACAAGTTTGAAGTGTTCTTATTATTTTTTTTCGGGACTTTAAGGCTTCCATTGAAGCCCTATACTGCCCATACTAACACCCATGGCACTGGGTGATACTTCTCCTACGAAAGAAAAGCATCACCCAGGGCGGGACTCGAACCCGCAGCTCCGGCATGGGAGTACGGCGCTTTACCGCACAGCCACACCGGGCCCCTAAGTTCTTATTATATGTAGTTATGAAAATGGTTTTATTACTATATATGATGAACATTCCAGTTGACAAAATGATGAATTGACTCCAATAATACAATTTTTTCAATAAGCTTTTATCACCGCAGTTCAGGATAAAAAGAAATGAAATAAAATACCTTTTAGAATTGAAGGCTTTAATTGACATTATATGAACACATGTTTAAATAAATAGTCAGGTAACATTGTATAAAACATTAGAACAAGGAGGTTACAAATATACAGTATAGTAGAGATAATAAATGATATCATCTCATCCATCCCCCCTAAGAAATAGCAGAAGTGACATAATCATTCAGATATCCAGGTCGGGTCTTGAGTCTGCTGGATCTTCGAAAAGATTGTACTTCAGTCTCCCCCTCAGTAGAACTTCGAAGAGATGTTTCAGCCACCTTTTATCCTTCGCAGTTTCTTATAGCATGGGTTGGTTCCTCTTGAATAGCGAAGTTGGGTTGATTTTTATTAAGGTTTGAATCTTGATTTGACGGATGAACTGATCTTGCCTCCGTCCCTGCAGGAGCTAGATTTCTGAGGGATACCGTATCTTCTCGTCCGTCTGGAAATCGAATATGTGCATACGAGGGGTTAGCTTCAAGGAGTTCGACCTCTTCAACTAATGGATCGTACTTGCTTCTTCGGCTAGAGGATCTTAGGAGAGCCTTCCCAGAATTCATAAGCCAAGTCGGTAGGGATACTCCATTAGGTGATTTTCTTTGATAATTAAAAAGTCTTTCGTGTGGAGTGGAGTTAGAAGCTGTGCATAATAGAGACCTGATAGAATAAATTTGCCAAATAATACCGTTGTAACGCTCACATTGGCCATTTCCTCGTGGATTGTACGGTGTTGTCCTGCTGGTCGCTACGCCAAGACACTCCAAGAAATCCTTCACTTCAAGGGATATCAGAGACGCACCTCTATCAGAATGAATGTAGCTTGGGGTACCGAATACACTGAAGATATTCTTTAAACATTTGATGACAGTAGATGATGTCATATCAGGACACGGGAACGCAAACGGGAATCGGCTGTACTCATCCACAATTGTTAGAATATATATTTGTTCCTAGTTTTGGAAGGTAGTGGACCTTTGAAATCTACACTCAGTCTTTCAAACGGCTGTGTGGCTTTTATTAATGTGCCTTCAAACTTGGTAAATCTGGGCTTGACCCGATTGCAGACATTACAAGTGGATGTGATGCGCCTTATTTCTTCAACAGAAATGGGAAGGTTCTTACTCCTGACCCAATGATTCATCCTTGTCACACCTGGGTGACAAAGTTTGCTATGGAGGTCTAGAAGATTACTCAGGCTGTAGGAAGAAGAGCAGTAGCGGGAGATCGCATCAGCGGCAGTATTCGCAAGCCCAGGTCGATAAATAATGTCGAAGGAATAATTAGATAATTCCAAACGCCAACTCATTATTTTATCGTTTTTTATTTTGGAAGTCAGGGTTGAGCTGAACATGTAAGAGACCGATTTCTGATCGGTTAAAACAGTGAAGTGCCGAGCAACGAGGTATTGCCTCCAGTAACGAATGGCCTCTACCATAGCTTGGGCCTCTTTTTCAATTGACGAATGTTTACGCTCTGAAGTGGACAATGTTCGAGAGAAAAAGGCGACAGGCTTGGAGTTTTGTGAGAGAATAGCTCCAATAGCTACTTCGGAGGCGTCTGTTTCTACAATAAATGGAACATCATCAAGTACAGGCGTCATGGTGGCGTTTGCAATCTCTGATTTTAGAGTTTCAAAAGCGCTGATAGCAACGGGAAACGGCTTGTTGAGCTCAGTGGGTGAATTTTCTCAGAAAAAGACCTTACCCATTTGGAAAAATGAGAAAAAAGCCCTACTGTTCGCTTCAAAGCTTGGCTGTTTGTCGGGACAGGAATTTTAAGCAGTGACTCAATTCTGTCGGGGTTTGGTCTTAACAGTATTATTTTCAATCAAATAACCAAGAATTTTGATTGAAGTTTGACAAAATTTAGACTTTTCTTTATTAATAGTTAATTTATACTTACGAACCGCAGCCATGAAGCGCTCGAGGTGTCTCGTGTTCTTCTTTAGTTTTTCCTCCGATAGTTACATCATCCAGATAAGCTTCTGTATTTTCCAGTTTTTCTAGTTCCCTTATCTCATCAATGTTTCTTTGAAAAGCAGCAACACCGTTCGTTAGGCCAAAGGAGATTCTGCAAGACTGCCAAAGTTTACCCACAGCTTCGAATGCTGTGTAAGGTCTATCTTCAACTGGAATAGGAATCTGGTGATATGCGCTTTTCAAATCTATGGTGCTGAAATAATTCCAAGATGCCACTCGGTTGACTAATTCATCTATACGAGGGAGCGGGTATGCATCTAGTTGAGTGAATCTGTTTATTGTTTGGGAATAATCAACCACCATTCGCTTCCTATGATTCTCGTTGCGAATCACAAGAACTTGCGCTCAAAGGTGACTGACTAGGTTCGATTACTCCTTCCTCCAGGAGCTTTTGTATTTCATTTTTTATAAAAATGTAATCCTCTCTCGAATGCTTTCGAGATTTTACGGCAATAGGCTTGATATTGGGGGTGAGATAGGAGAACAGACGAGCTGGAGTCATTTCAGCTGCAGAAACAGAGCATATTTTTATAGGATCTTTTTCCCCACCAAATTTTACTTCGAGACTGGAATGATTTTGAAGGACGTCATGGCCGACAATAACATCAGCACATAGCTCCGGGAGGACTAGTAGCTTTACTGATTCATATCCATGGCCGAGAATATCGAGTGAGCATACGCAGCAATGTTTGACAGTAGACCGGTGAGAGGTTGAAGCCATTGCAATATTGCTTATTGTAGGTTGAAGTTTAAAGTTATTACTCTTGACAGCCTTAGAACTAATGAAGCTCTCTGAACTCCCAGTATCAACTAATGCGTCCATTTCGACTCCGTTAACAAGTATGCGAATGACAGATTTAAAGAGGCAAGAAGGAGCGGATGCGACAAATGATTGTTTACTAAGAGCAGCTGTTGTTATTGAAGAGTTGTGCAAAACCTTTCTCTGCTTCCCCAAGCACACCTTAGCATAGTGACCAAGTTTGGAACAGAATTTACAAGTAACGTTTCGAGCTGGACACTTCTCCCTGGGATGCCTCTGGCCTCCACAGAAATAGCATCGGGAAGAAGAAGCACACAATGCCTGATCATCTGAATTCGACCCCGATGCATCCTTTAAAGTTTCAACGGAATGCGGCTGACTATTAGTTCGAGCAACAGAATTTAAATTGGAAGTCTGATATGAAGCTGAGTAACGAGCCGCTGATTCTAAGACTAAAGATAGGTTAAAAACCTCACCTAATTCTAGAGTTTTACTCTCAAGTAATCTCTGGCGTATTTCACTTGAAGAGAGTCCAGTAATAAAGGCATCATGGATGGCATCATCTCTATTTTTCTCTGCTGTGACAGCCTTAAAATCGCATGGTTTACTAAGATCCTTTAAAGCCTGTAAAAACGATTCAAGATTTTCATGAGGTAGCTGACGACGATTAGCTAGAGTGTAGCGGGCAAAAACCTCGTTCTTAGGTTTCTCGTAAATCCTTTGTAAAGCTTTAATTGCTTCCTCGTATTTAGTACAGTCAGAGATATATCTAAATACAGATGGAGCTACATAATTAATTAGAAGATTAAGTTTTACCTCGTTTTCAGGAGATTTGTCTCCCTCCTCTCTCTTAGCAAGAACAGCCTTCAAAAAGTTAGAAAATGTTTTGAACCAGTGCGTCCATTCATCCGTGGCATTAGTAGATGTCGGTTCTACATCGAGTCTAGCTGGTTCTAGGAATATATTAAGGGAGGTTGAACTGGAAGAAAGGTCTTACAAAAAAAGCTTCTATGAATCTTCGGTATTTTCTAAACTTCTGGATCTAATGGGACCATCACAGTAGTCGGTGCTTACGTTGTACTCCAAATATAGTTTTTTTAACTAATAATCTAATAACTTATTATCTGCTGACTGTTAGGAATGGGCTTATAGGATTCATAATCACAGAAACCATCAAAAATGATGCATGACTCGACAAAGTTGCAGCAAAATGAATTGTTCATCCACCATTTTCAACACCCTATAAAGTATATATAGGGTTCCTTATTTGGGCGGAAACTGCAGATCTCGAATCTTAATATTGATATAATGTTAAAATTTTCAAGAAAGTGCTAATTTTGTTCTATATTTCCTTTAATTTTAAAGTTTTTCTGTTATTAAAACTGCCACACAACTACCGGAGCGAAGCCGGGCACCCTAGCTAGTAAGATAGTTTGGATTCACTTTTAATAAATACTTCATTAACTGGGGGCCGACTGTCCAAGGTAAAGGCCAAGACGAAGGATTGCGTGAAGTTGGGTCTGGATGGCGGTCGGTGGATTGAGGTGTGCAGGGAGCGAGTTGTCGTGTCGGCATCGAACCTTCGGGTTCAATAAGGTTTTATTAATATTATTATTACTATTAATAAAATACTATAAGAAACTCATGAATATTAAGTAACTTCTAATTTGCATATTCAATATCTCTATATAAAGGGTGTTTTCTTTGGAGGTGTACAACTTAGAGTTGGCAACACTGCTTTATTTGATCACATATTCAACAGCTGATAGTTGCTTTTTGTTTATTTTGGTTTGTCATTTCGTTATGGTTAGACTTACACCAGAGCAACGCTTGCAAATTGTTGAAATTTTTTATCAAAATAATGGTTCTGTTCGTCAAACTTAGCGGGCACTTCGTCCATTTTACAGTGTATATAATCGTCCTTCAGAGCGGCTAATTCGAATAACAATGGATCGTTTTCGGACTACGTTTACTCTTAATGATAATGTGCATCCCGTGAGATGCCGAACAGTGCGTACTGAAGAAGCTGTATCCGCTGTACAGGAAAGCATTGAAGATGATCCAAATCAATCGATTCGTCGTCGTTCTCAACAACTGGGGTTGTGTCCTTCCACTTTATGGAAGATTTTACGAAAGGATCTGGGATTAAAAGCTTTCAAGATTCAACTGGTGCAGGAATTAAAGCCGAACGACCATCGCATGCGCCGTCAATTCGGCGAATGGGCTGAAGCACAAATTGATATGGATATTGAATTTACATTGGATTATTTTCTTTGGGGTTATGTCAAGTAACTTTTCTATGTCGATAAACCACAGACAATTGAAAACCTCCAAAGCAACATTCGAAGAGTTATGGGCGATATACGGCCGCAAATGATGAGAAAAGTTTGTGAAAAGTGGTGTTCCAGATTGCGCCTTGTATGCGCTAGCTGTGGAGGCCACATGGCTGAAATCATATTTAAACATTAATGTCATAAAGTTTTCTATTCAATAAAGTTTGTTTCATTGATATTAAAAATATATTTCTTTGTTTTATTATAATTTTAACTTGTACACCTCCAAAAAAAAAACCCTATTAAAAATATATTTCTTTGGTTTATTATAATTTTAACTTGTACACCTCCAAAAAAAAAACCCTATATATATAAGAGGCTTTGTCCTGACTGACAGAATCAATGCAGAGCAAAAACCACTAATGATAGAAACTTGAAGTACAGAATTTAGACTTTAAACGCGATGTAGGTAACCACTAAGAAAGGAATTTCAAAAATGTAACCCCTAAGGGGTTAAATGGCGAAATTGTCGTTTAAATCTAACGGAAATCTATTGTTGAGATATTAAACCATATGTTTTTTATTTGAATATCGATTTAACCTTACAATATTATTAAAATAGACATTTACATAAAATATGGCTACTGATTATTTAAATATTAGTGGTAATCAAATTATGCACACTGTGATTCCCATGATTGGGGATGGTGTGTGTTTATTTTGATCTCTTTTCCATATATTTCTCCATATATATATATATACTACTCCATATATATAAGAGGCTTTGCCCTGACTGACAGAATCAACGCAGAGCAAAAACTACTTATGATTAGAAACTTCAGAATTTAGATTTTAAAAGCGATGTAGGTAACCACTAAGAAAGGAATATCAAAAATGTAACCCTTAAGAATATCTAAAAGTAAATGGCAAAATTGTCGTTTAACTCTAACGGACATCTATTTTCGAACTTCGAGAAAATATATCTAATTAGGACTCATTTTAAAGAATTTGATAGGACGAGTTTAACTCGAAAGGCCCTATTGGGCGTCGAAAACCATGTTTTACAGCCGAAAAATGAAGCGTTCACGACGAGTAAGTCATTTTTTGTTTCGGCGGTTTTAGTGAACTCTCTCCATTGCGCGTCTCGGTCTCTTCTACCGAGCCGGCAGCTTCCCCCTCCAACATTCCACCTACCGGAAGCTCAAATTCGACTAAATCTCCTTAACATCAGTTAACATATTATAGTAGATCAATACCAAGATAATGGTCACAGAATTGATTTTAAAGGCTCGCGGGCGAAGCCGCGACAGGGAATGCTAGTCAACATATATTATTAATGCATTTTTTTTTTTTTTTTTTTTGGTACCACCTCTTTCTCGCCTTTTAAGCTATACAGGGTTTACCGGACCAGGGGAGAAGGGGGATTGATGCCGAGCTTATTAAATGTCCACTGGCTCCGGGTTTTGAACTTGCTATCTTTGGGTTCCCAATCGTACGTTGCCATGGGCAACGTGTATTTTCTAAAGCATTTGCCCACACGGCCATCCTGCCTGAAGGAATATAAATTTGTTTAGGCATGTTACGAATGTTTATAACAATGATAAATGTTGAATTGCCAATGTTTTATTGGTTCCTCTTATAATGTTTAAATATATTATCTTTAGTTGAAACTAATTGTTTGCCATTTATTTTGTACATAGTTATCCTTTATAGAACATTTATAAAAATTTCAAATGCCCTACAGAAATCGCTCCCTTTTTAAAGAGAAATTACGACCGCGGACCAAGAAACAGTACTCAAACAGTTCTAAATACAAGACCCTGCATGGGTTGTTGTGGTACAGGTCTTTTTTTTTTTTTTTGCATAGCCTGCTTTTACTGAAGTTTCAGTCTGTCGAATAAGAAAGTAATAATAGATATGTCAAAATAAGTGCAATTTTGAGCTTGACGGAAATCTGTCATGCTATAACTTATCAAATGCTTGTCCTTTGTTAAGGTAAACGCCAGAAAACATATTTTTCTAAAATCAACCATAACAAATTGATGAACCATTACTCTGTAGTGGAATAATGTTTTCTGAATCTCAGCTAATGTTACTTTCCAAAAAAATTTGATTCAAGGGGTCACTTGTGGTGTTGTGGTTAGCATGGCAACTTACATTACTAAAGGTCACGGATTTTTGGAATTTTTGGCCACTCAAGGTGGCCTAGGATTTTTTAATGGGAGTAAAAAAAGGTTGGCTATGCCATCCCTCGGATAGGACGTAAAATGGAGATCCCAAGCCTGTACTAAGTTAAGTACTCGTTAAAGATCCCTATCCTAACTATGCCTGGATAGGCAAAATTTAGGACTCCCACAGTAGCATCGTCTGACTAGCCTCAGTGACATATAGTGACGTTAAACGAACAACACCAAACAAATTTGATTCAACAAATAAAGAAAAATATAATTATATAACTTACTGTACTCTCATCTTCAGTTTCCCCTTCGCTGCTGTCGAGCCATTTTACCTTTTTCTTTGCTCTCTTCAAGAAAGGTGGCGGAGTCATCCTCGGTCTGTTCCTAAAGCACGAGCGTTTTTTAGGAGCACTCTCGTAATGCACACTTACAATTCCTGTCTCAGAAACAAATCTTCTCGGGCCCAGATCGCTTTCACCCAAATAGTTCGGGCGGGACAATTTTCTGAGCACGCTGATAGCTGCCTGATGTTTTGCAGTTTTCTTAGAAAACGCCCTGCCCTCTCCTGCAACATCAATCTTGATAGATTTGTAATAAAATCTATATATTATACCACTAACATATTTAATTTTATAAAAATTACATTAACAGGTTCATGCTCGGGTGTACCACTGGTGGCCAACACTATACTGCCTAATCGGACACCTTAGAAAATCACAAAACTTTCCACGACGAGGTACAGGGTGTCCAGAAAGAGTATTCGGGTTTTTGTTTTGAGATGCTGTTGTAAGAGGGCGAGGATGACTGAAGGGGTGAGGATATAACTCTAGAACACGGTTTCAGCAAGACGGGGCCACTTGCCATACTTCAGACTTATCAATTGCTACGGTAAACGAATTATTCCAAAACAAAGTGATTTCTTGTAGAGGCACCATTAGCGGGCCTTCCAGGACTGAGTCCCGATCTCAGTCCTCTTGACTTCTTTCTGTGGGGATACCTGAAAAGTAAGTAGGGTATACGAAAAGAAACCGACGAATCTAACGCAATTGAAGCAAAATATCAGAACAGAAATGACGGCAATCTCAGGAACAACGTGTCAACGCGTTTTAAGAAATCTGCGTTTGAGATTCGAGGAGTGCCAGCAGCATTATGGTGGAAACCTAGACAATATTTATTTTTTCTAAATAAATTTCCAGTTCATTGTGTTTCAATAAAAGGTAAACATCCTACTTGATATTCTATATTTGAGATTTTATTCAACTTTCAAACCCCGAATACTCTTTTTGGACACCCTGTATAACGAGGTAGGATTGTTTTATTGTATTATTGTTAGATTGTCATTACTGCAAAATGCTCTTAAATAACTCCCATCTGACAGAGCGAAAATGATTAAGCTCAACCGCCAATGGTCGAGAATCATGAATAACTGTCCCGATGTGAAAACGTTGAACAAATATTTTTTATAGTAGTACTAAACAATTACAAGTGGTAAAATCTACCAACAATTTTTCTAAATAGCACGACAATATAATAACATCATTTAACAATTCAAAATAATAAATCAACTTATCATTGATCTCCAAATTTTAAAGATTAATTATCTGAACATGATAATTCACTATTAGATTAACAGCTTTCAATAAGTTATTATGTTTAATTTACCAAAACAAAAATACATAAAAGAGAATAAGTTTGGTAAGATATCAAAATATAAGCAATAAAATTCCATTGATGAGGACACAGAGTAGATATTTCTCCAAATTAAATATTAATTATTTTATTGGAAGAAACAAAAATTGACCACGGACAGGAATCGGATCCAGATCCTCCGCATAAGAGCACTGCAAGGATGCGGAGGTCCTGGGTTAGGTTCCCAGCCATGGTTAATATATTCTCTCTTAATAAAATAATTTAAAAATTATAAATTACTCATTTTAAAATAATAAATGACTAAATTTCAACTTTCATAAATATATTGCGAAATATTTTCCTACCAATAAAGTTCTCGACAGTTGCGATACACCCATACTCTATTCCAACTTTTTGCGGTATCTCATAAAATTCAAAAGAAGGTATAATGTTTTGCATTGAACAGTATTCATACAGCACGGACACAGGATGCTTTCTAGGATCTAAAGGCTAAAAGCAGAATACAAATCAAATGTATGAAAATATAAATAAAAATTTGAAAATATAAATATTGAATGAATGAATAATGCTTTTATTTAAATATAAACAAAATTTATAACAAAAAAAAAAAAAAAAAAGCAAATCTTCAAAGCCTAGACAATAGCAGTAATGGCAATACACGTTTTGGGGTCCCCTATACGTGTACTTATATACTTATACTTATACATGAACCCCCCCCCCCCCCCGAGTCCAAATAACCAAGTCTCAGGAAATGGCCAGTGTTTGTGTGTGAACAGAGTAGCTCAAAAACTATAAACCTGAAATGAATCTGAAATAGGGTATTTAGTGTATGTATATAGCCGCGATGTGACAGCAAAAATTTCATTAAAATTGGTCAAACTGAGGGAGTACATTATCTAAAGAATTTAGTCTAATTTTTACATAATTCTCGATTTTCTCAAAACCGGCTTTAAAGATTTTTATTAAACTTGGTATTTGACATATGTAAATGCCCGCGATGTGACAGTTAAAATTTCATTAAAATTGATCAATCGAAGGGGGCACTTTACTTAATAAATTTTGTCTCATTTTCACGTGTTTGTTTTTTTTATTTACTCAAAAACGGCTTTAACGATTTTGATCTGTCTCTCGTTAAAAAAAAAAAGAAGTAAGAATTGGCTAAATATGAAATATGAAAAAAATTGAGTGAACATATAGAGGAGAAATAAATCTAAATATTACCTCAACTCATAAAACACGTTGAGCCAACGCATGCGGAGTACGCCTTTAATGACAGACCATTGTTAATAATTAAAGTCGTTCTGTTCATTTAATGGAAATTATTTGTTTCATGAATGAAGTTTTCAACAACTACATAGAGAATCACCCGATTTGGAGCATTATGCTTGCATTGCCGAATTTTCACAAGTAAAAACTTTTACTCAATAATAAAAACAATTTTTTTTTTTTTACTGAAGTATTTTTCATAGAGCAAATAAAAACAAAAATAAGAAATGAATGTGGAAAATGTGTGACTTTGCGAAGTGGCAATTGAAAAAACACATCAATTTCTAATCTAAGTAAGTTGGTAAGTGAAAGTTGTGTGTTGCGCGCACGCACCAGATTTTTTGGTTAAAAATTAAAATTCTGAATTAGAAAGTATTTGTATTTTTATAATTTTACATAAGTATGCGGAATGGTATTCATTATACCAGTTTGGCCCGTTATATTTAATACTTCTTCTGAAGTTAATTCCTCCTTACCCATGTATTCCTTTCTAAACTCCTTCAAAACAGGACATATTCCCAAAAAGTGAAACGTATCCTCCGGCACGTTTAAGTTACACATGGCACAAGTGAATATCCTGTCGCTCCTCCATGGTTAGAAATTTGTCCCAGCTATTCGCCCCTTGGCCTGATTTTTTTATATAAGCTCAGTGCTTTGTTGCTAAAATAATGTTTAGCCTGATCTGTATCCAGTTTTTTATACATAAAATGTGTGGAATCCACTCATTTTAACCCTATTTGGCATTTCGGCCTTAATTTCAGCCTCAATTTATTCATTTCTGTACTGATTTCGATTAGGACCTGATTACCTATTTTCACTAGTTCTTTTTCCAAGATATTTCCATATCTATAATTATATTTGCAAGAAAATTTGTTAATCTATTCGTGGGGTGCCGTAAAATATAACTATTCATGAAATCATATCATCTATCTGGAAGATGATAGAGGCAAACTTTTACATAGATTAATCCAATTTATGTAAAAGTCTGCCTCTAACAAAATGTTCACACATGATAAATCTACTAATTATCAATAATATAGTTAACCTCAGATAAAAAACTTCCTTCAAAATTTTGTTAAACTATGAATAAGATCATCTACCATCTTAGAACCTCACAAAAGATAAACATAATAACACAACTTTATAAAATTAAGGTAAAACTCATTAAGTAAGTAAAATTTCAAAGGTTTACTCACAAAATATGACCTAGACTTTGGTCTACGGCTTTTCGGTTTGGTACTTCTTTCCCAATCGGGTAAATGAAATGGGGCAATGTCATAGTCCCCATAAGCCATATTGTTTGTTCCACATCCTAGGCAAGGTGTCTGCTAAGACAAAAAAGATTAATTTAGGATCATATTAAATAATGACACTGGTCTTAGAACAAAAAACAAGGTATTAGTTCATGAGTATCGTGCATGATTGCTAAGTTCATTAAAATTCCATCGAATATGCAATAGAAGAACATAAATACTGCATTTAAAGTTCTGGTCACTTTAGCCTACGCTTGGTTTTTTTCAGTAGAGATCAGGGACCCAATTTTCTTAATCAAGATAGATTCCATTGACCAACAAAACATCTATTTTAAATTTTTAAGCAAAGGATGATCCTGTCTATGGTAAAATAAGGTATATTCAGCAAAGGAAGAGATCATGTTTCTGTAATCTAAGAGGACTATCATCGCATACTTTTCAGTTAAAAAGGGCTATCAAGGTTAAAAAGCTTTATCCCAGTTTTTGACTCAGACTCGCTATGCTTGCTCTCGAGATATAAATAAACCTCCAAACAGGTCCTTAAGGAGATCTGGGCCCCAGTATATAGCACCATATTGACTTTGCCCAAAAGTTACATAGGGGAACTAGTACTATTCGGTGTCTAAGCCACCCCAAACCTTTATTTGTCAGACCAGAAGAAGATGAACTGCAAAGTGGGTTGAAATGTTGGACACCAATAAATAATTTAGGTAAAATTTTCGCCAATGTTACATCAGGGCGTGGCTTATTTTGATATTAGATGATAGCAACATAAGCGAATGCCTAGGACATCCTCTTAAGTTGAGAAGAGCCTCAATTAGCTTTATTAGATCAAAGCTTGCGACTCCTGTTGCTCTTCAGGGGATAAACCTCCAATGGGTCCTTTTCAGTAGATATTGTAGTAGTGATGGGCATAACAGTGAAATTTCGATAACAGGTTATCCAGTAACTGTTATCTAGTGATAACAGGTTCCTATAACAGGTGATTTTAGTAACATATGCTACTCTGCCTATGATTGGCTTTGTTTCAGTAGCGGATCTAGAAATTTTCTGAGGGGGGCGCATTTTTTTTAATTTTTGAATCATAAAGGGTCCCGTTGTTTATGAAGTAAATATGTCTTAATTTTATTAAAAACTTCCAATCGATTTCGGAATTACTGATAATTCTTAAAATGGTATGAAAGCCGAGGGCGATGATTTCATAAGTCGGAGAACTATTTCATATATTCATGTGTATGTCGGAGTCCATATTTATCATAATTCTTTTTTACAAGTAGTAAACTTATTTAATTAATCACTACTTTAGCGTTTACATTATTCGGAGCTCTAAGGCTTAACATTGCGCTAATTACTGTGAAATAATTTCAAAATAAAGAGTATAAATTTTGAATTTTAAGTTATTGGATGTGTCATTCAGAAGAGTCAAATAATAGCTATTACATCATTATAACAGTGAGGGAATAACATTTTCTTTCAGACTGTTAGAACAACCAGCGATAACACCCAATCACTCCTCTGCATTGTAATAATAGCTAGCGATAACAGCTGTTGCCCAATCACTCCTTCGACTGTTACCGAATCACGCCTCGCACTGTTATAACAGCCAGCGATAACAACGGTTGCCCGATCACTATTACCCAATCACTCTTCCAGACCACTGTTACCCAATCACTCTTTTAGCCTGTAATAACGCGCTCTCCTGTTATCGCGCCTGCGCAAGTGATAGGTTGCTCAATAATGAAGGAGTGATTTCAATAACGTCGGTATACTGGTAACAGGTTATTTCAATCACTGTTATTTTATAATAATAGGTGATTTAAGGCTGTTATGTTATTTAGACCCCACCACTATATTGTAGCCATAATGAATGCAATATACAAAGGGAAACCATGTAGGGAAGTACCATTATTTATGTTATTTAATTGATCTACTTAGAATACTCACAACCTGCGCCATACTATGGTTGAAATTCAACAGTCACATATCAAGATATTGAATACTATTAATATTCTATGAACGGTATGAAAAATGTAACTTTGACCTTCATGCCAATCATTAAGCTCACTTCTTTTGTTACTTCCCAAAAAGCAACACAATTTTGACGTATGACTGTTTCCTAAGTGCGCTGAAAAGTAATATATCCTTGCAAGATAGTCAAAATTTTAACTCGATCCAACCCTAGTCAGTAAACTATTAAACAATATTTCAGAAATCAGACAGAAGTGTTCTAAGTTTTAAAATTTAAAAATTTTGTTCTTCTTTTAAAGAGAGAAAAAAGTAAATTGTTATCTTAATAGATCCGCAGCTTTGTAATAAGATCAATCAGAGCCCTAATATAAAATCTGAACACATTTTATTATAGGTATTTATTATTAGCATTATTATTATTTTTAAGGGATCTGATGTTCTAGAAAGGAATGAGCTATATAAAACGCTTCTGAATGAAAACAAAAAACATAACTGTATGTAATAATTAAGATAGAAAAAAGAACTTAATTAAACAAAAAGAAATATGTACATCACATTTAGTAATAAACTAACAAATAAAAAATAATTTAGTCAATTACATACTGTAAGTCGAGAACATACAAGCCGATTATAAAAACTAATAAAATAATAAAATTATAAACAAAAATAAATATCTTTTATAGGCAAACCATCGTTTGATGGGCTCAGATTGCAAACTTAGATGAACCAGCTACACGATTATACCGTTTCAAAACTTGAAATCTAATTCAAATAAATGAAACAAAACTAAACAAAAACACCTTTCAAATGGTTCACAAACCGGAAGCAAACAGTGCTAAAGGTTTTGACAGAATTGCCAGCCCTTATGTAAAAATTAAAAGAAAAACATAATGAATTATTTCTCTTTATGTAAAATTCCTAAAATTATATAAAATCTAAATTAACAGTTCATAATGATTTTTTATTTTAATAATTATATTTATACAAAAGTTTTGGTATCCATAGAACTTATTTTATCCATAGAGATATTTCTTGAAAGGAAAACTTAATTGGTGTAGCATTATCCCCACACTGATTGCGTGTATTAATTCTGCCTAAGTCTCATGAGTTAATAGGGTGTATCGAAAAAATTGACTGTTTTAGACAAAAAATTAATATATATTTTTTTTTATCCTTTACAATAAAATTAGTATTCAAAATATAACCCATTGTTATCTAATGTTGCTTGCCATCTTTCCGCCAGTTGCATGATCCCCTGCTGGTTCCACTCTTTAGGATGGCTATCGAAGAATTCCTGCACCGCTGTTTCGACTTCTTCAAAGGATCAAATTTTTTCCCTTTCAAGAAGTGGGCCATTGACCGAAACAAAAAAAAATCTGATGGAGCAAGGTCTGGGCTATATGGTGGGTGAGGAAGAAGTTCAATCACATCAAGATTTTTTATTTTTTCCTTGGTCTGACGGGAAGTATGCGGCCGGGCGTTATCTTGCTGTAACAGAACTCCTTTTCGATTGATCAAAGCTGGATAAAGTTGCGACAGTTTTGCATATACTCTATCTAACTGTATGCAATAGAGGTCAGAGTTAATTGTGGTTCCATGAGGTACGAATTCATGATGGATTACACCTTCATAGTTCCAAAATACGCTAAACATTGATTTTTTTTCGAATTGTCCTCTTCCAGCAACCGGAAAGGCCGTTTGACCTTGACTTAACCACTGCCCACTAGTATCAGGATTTCGCCAGTAAACCCACTTTTCATCACAAGTAACAATTTTTTTGTAAAATCGCAAATCATTAGGGTGATTCAAAAGATTTTTGCAAATCTCTACCCTTTTGGCACATTGCTGGGGCGTCAGCTCGTGCGGGACCAGTCTGCTGCTCCTTTTCACCTTCCCCATGCTGCGCAGATGGCGACACACAGTATCTTTCGAAGCTCCGCACTCCCTGGCAAGGTCTCGAGTACTTGTGGCTGGATTTGAGTCTATAGCTTCCTGAAGAGCATCATCTATATCCAACGATGGTCGCCCTGACCCCTTCTTCCGTTCTAAGGTCGTATCTCCACTGTGAAATTTTTGGAACCAACGCCGCGTGGTGCGCTCGTCAAGGAGACCTTCTCCTTCAATTCTGTTGATTTCACGAGCCGCTTCAGCGGCAGAACACGATTTTTTCCAATAATGTCTCAAAATAACAAGAATTTCGTAAGACACCGTCATGTTGCTTCTCCAGCAAAAACTTGTGAACTGAGGTATTATTGAGTAAGTCCAGTGTTGATAAATAAAGTTGGATTAACATTCTAAAGAGTACAGGACTTGTTGGTAAACAATAAATAGGATTAACGTCTTTCCAGTCCTTGGAATTCATGCATTTGACGAAACGGTCATTTTTTTTTATACACCCTATTATAAAATGCGGAGGCCCCTCAACTCCAAAAATATCATGATTAGCTGCACCTGAGCATTAATAACATAACTTAAAATCACAGATCACCTTCAAATACCACTGATAGTACAAGGTAAAGAGGTAATTAGCATCGTTCCATCAGTGTTAAAGGCTCGACTTTCACATATTAATACTTTGTTTTTCTTTGTTAGAGGGACCAGGAAAAAAAAAAAAAAGTTATAAAACGTATTACATTATTATCACTTTATTCCTATTAATGGATTACTTAATACCACAAGAAATATTTTGTAATTGAAAATAATAAACCAAAACATATTTCTTAACTCCAGCAGTCCGTATCAAATTAATGCAGTGACATTTATTTATTAAAATAAGGTGTAAAGTATTAATAAATTAAAAAATAGAAGCAATGATGAAAAAAAAAATTAGTTTCTCCAGTTTCAGTACATCCTCAGGTCTGGAGTTAAGTATCAACCGAAGTAGTGAGTCGAATTTCTTTCGTGCATTTTCATACATATATGACATTAGCCGTATAAATATGATTATGTATATGAAATTAGCGTAAATAATCATTGTGGGATTTTTGTTTCATATATACACATCTAGTTATCCGATAGACTTACAGCTCTTAATGCGTAACTTTAAAAAAAATTTCAAATGAACATCTGGGCTTTTTATTTTTCCATGCAACGAGACCCCCCCCCCTCCTTATCAAAGAGATGATAACATGTGGTAAGAGCTCTCAAAGGCCCATGAAGTGTGGGGCCCGGGGTGTATCGGCCTAGGAAAGATAAAGAAATCCATCAATATCTCCTAAATAAACAAGATCCGGCATATGCCACAGTATAGCATTATGATTACGTTTCTCTCATCAAAGATGCGGCGACGAAAGATTTAAGAGAAGTTGTGGGCTGCATTTCTGTTGGCATATTTTTTTCTTCTGACTCAGAATAAAAAAAGTGCAAGTCGGTGCCATATGCTCAAAAGTCTCCGGGACATTATTCTTGGAGCTTTGGGCCATCTTGTCCTGGTCAAGATTCTAAAGCTTTAAATTAATTGTATTGAAAAAATTAAACTACTTTTTACTTTCACTTACCTATATATGAAATATATAGTAAGGAAAGTATTGCGTCGTGAAAAATTTCGACTTCCGGTTTTCAACGGAACGGTTTTGGGGTCTTAATAAATAAAGTTGACTAATGGCGTTTACATATTATCGAAACACGACGATTTCTAATTTAAGTAAGTTCGTAAGTGAAAGTTGTGTGTTGCTCGCACCAGATTTTTTTTATTCTGAATTGTTTTATATGTACATATATAGGTGCTGTGAAGAGGTAAGCTGCAGATGTTAATGATCTGGAAATGAAATACATTTTTAAAGTGTTAATAATAATAAGAATAATGATAAAGTGTTTTATTGGCAAAATATATAAGACATAACACAATCATAAATTCCTTTGAAAACATCATAAGCATGGACCTAGTCCCTCTGCTGTGGAGTTGTCTTGAATAATATAGTAGTAAACTTATCTCTGAAGAAAAAATGAACAATATATGGCTATAAAACCATAATCACATTTTACATAATAATTAGGTGAACTGAAATGAAATTAAGTATTAATATATTGTAACGTTAAATCGATAAGCACATAAAGAAAACAGATGGCGTAAGCTCCCAAACCGTTTGTTGGAACAAAATAAGCGGTTGAAACGAACTGTTTGGGTCTAGATCTCTCGTGCCTAGTCCATGCTGGCGTAGAACTGCCCACATTGTTCTGGAACATTCCAGGCCTGACTATTTACTATTATATATAAGGAGCAATGACTGAACGAGTCTAGTTGAAGTCTGTGTCTTGACAGTGAAGTTCAAGTCATATGATTGCGTGTTATAATGTTATCGATTTTGTAACCTGCTCAAATATTTATATTGTGACAATTCGTTGGCATTGATAACTGTATATTTCTGTTAAATAAATATTTGTTACCCATATAAGTGTTACAATATTTATACCTACAGGTATTCGTAAAAATGATTCCGCGGTAAGATGTTACAACCTGATCAACCAAAGCTTGCCCCCCCCCTAGTTTTGATCCTGGGTACGCCATTGGTTGTGAAGCTCAAGTCATATGATTATTTGCGTGTTACAAAGTGATAATTTTTTGTTACCTTTTCTAATATTTCGTAATAATTCGTGTTGCATTGACAATTGTTATTTTTCTTTGAATAAATATTGTTTTACCTACTGAAGTGTTACAATATGATTTTGTAGGTCATTATCATCTGCGGCCAACCCATTCAATTCTTAAGTATAAGATTTTATTTTTAGTAAGATCTATAAACGCATCTCTAAAAATGCAAATGATATTTACAGGGGACGGTTATGGTATATTTGTATTTCAAAACAATAACGATACAGATTATGAAAGAACTAAACTCATTACAGAGACACGTCAACATCAACATCATTATCCAATTTCGTTAAATGTATGAAGGGTTCTGCAATATCTTTCTCTTTTCTTTAACTTCTTTATCTTCCCTCAACATCTGGTACACGCATCTATCAATTGCCGAGCACTTTCCATCCAAATTTTAGAAAGAGTGTTCATCCTTTGCTTGACAAGAGGGCTGCAGTCGCTTGAAGAGGTTTTCTTGCCATCTTTGATAATTTGTACTTTGATATCCTCGTCTTCATCAACTTCGCACGATAGTTGGTCTTGAAGTTGTTCCGTTTCTTCACCGCAATTGTCTCTTTGCACGTGGCTCTTGGTGTATGTCAACTTCAAACCTGAAATTAAGAAACAATGTCTGGAGATTCATATATTTATTTATTATTTTAATTATATGGATTGTTTGTTTTTAAAGTGGTGTAAGTCCAATTAAAAAATATATCATTTAGATTATTATCTCTCTATAGGCGGGCGCAATCGACTATAGGGTGCGCTAGTAGTTTTGCAAAATGTCGGAAAGAACGGGGATAGATGTAGTTGATGTGATAGAGATAATTGGTAATTTTAAAAGACCATTAATTGAAGGGCAGGCTATGCAAACCACATAATAACATGTGGAATAATATCTAAAAGTAAAAAAACAGTTATTTTGCAAGCCTTGTGTAATTTTCGTGTAAAGCTGGTAGTTCTGGTAAATGCAAACACATCATTGTAACTTTACTCTTCGTTTTTCGGTTAGTAATAACATTAATTACCTAATCATACAATCATTGTTATGGTAGCTGTCATTTTCATAACAGCTTAGTTTCTTTGTCATATTATTTATTTATTAGTCAAATTTATTTATTTATCAGGCATCGCATTGAAAACTTGGAACAATTAAGCACAAAGGATGTAATACAGAAATGGGGAAAATTAAAGAGAAAAACAAATCTATGACACTATGGTCCTAATGTTATTTGCATAAAACTGCAAATTTGGAATAATAAAATGTCAAATACTAATATTTACCTGGACAAATATAGTCACTTTCTTTAAAATGAAGACTACATATCTTCATATGTTTCGAAACAGGCTTATCTATTCTTAATTTTACAATACACTCTTTAAGAAGCTTTTTATTTTTTGGAAATAAATGGAATAACACGTCTTTTGATTTTCTAATTGAACACTGAGGGACCGAGCAATACCTATTAGACATTTTCCAAATAATTTTATGCTCAATCGGGTTTTAATTATGGAAAAATAAATTAAAAACGCCAAAAACCCTATGAATCCCAGGTAATGGCCCGGCTTCTATCCCCGTTTCTCTAGTTCCTGATAAGAAGCAGCACCGTCGCTTGCGACCGCCTATTATAAATTTCTTTTGCTGTTTACGAAATTCTTCGGATGTTCTTCGGAAGTCCTTGTGGATTATATCGTTACAAACATAAAATGGTGCATCAACTATTCTTCGCAACACTTTTGACAGAAAAAACTGTATTATTTGGATGCTGGTCGAAGCCCCCGCAACTCTATCCCGTAAGTCCATATAGGTTTTAGTAAGACTTTGTATAATGTGAGTTTATTTGTTAAAGATAATTTTGGATGTCTGTCAACTAGTCTGGATAAAAGACCTTATCGCCTGTTTAGTTCTTTACGTTTTAGTCTGATGTGAGTTTTCCAAGTCAGTCTTTTATCCTCCAGATAAAACCTAAGTACCTAGCCCCATCAAATGGCGGAATACAGAAATCATTGAAATATATTTCTGGACAAGGTCCACGACTAAGTGTGAAAATTACATAAAAATTATTTATTTTTTTTTTTGTTCGAATATTAAAACTACCTATAATGTAGAAATGTAAATTTACCAGTAATATCATATTGCTTTTCTCTGCTTCGGTCTCTTTTTAAATCAATTCGTGAGCTGCTATGAGATGCTTGTTTAGCATCCAATTTCCTAGAAGAAAGTTCCTTCGTTACGCTTATAGTAGTTTTAGGTGAACTTGGTCTGGAATTGGGTTTTTTCTTATCTAAACATTCGATAGGAGTTTTTTCTCTCTCCGTGCAGGTACCAATTGCTACGCTAGCTGCAGATGGTTTGGGACAACACAATTTCTTAACATTTCGAGTGGCAGACCTTATGTCCCTTTCAAACATATCCAAGCTTCTAACTAAACATACCATTTTACGTTGCTTGTCTTGCATAATGCGATGATCGCATTGTGCTTGTTCCAAAAGAGACTGTTTTATACATCTGGCCATCATAATCATTTCCTTCCTTTTGGCCAATTGTTCTTTGCAGTCGGGTTGTGCGAGAAGGATGCTTTCAAGTTTATTTATTTTGCACATCATGGCGGATAGTACGAAGAATGGGTCCGACGCGGGTGGACTCGATGGATTGTAGGCTACTTCTTCCTCGTATTTCGATATCGTTTGTATATCATTTTTCAGGCTACATATCAGCTTCTCGGCATTGTCGTGACCTGAAACGCGCACTCCCGACTTTCTTCTACTTTTTGGGTGTTGCATTCTTTCCACGTAATTCCTAATCGCCATTATGCATGAAGTGTGTGTGAAGTTGAACGTGGATTTGTGTTTTTCTCGACGGCTTCGGTGGTGCTTGGGATGTTCGGAAGCCTCTGGGAAGCAGCCGTTTTGGTACATGTTATCGATACTTTTGACATCGCCCGGCTCTGGCATGTAACCGCGTCTTTTGCTTTGAGGTCTTGAGGTGACGCGTACTCCTCTGCTTCCTTTTTGGTGGCCCATGTTCAGTTTTTTTTTGTTTCCTTATCTGAAAAAAAAGAAAAAGGATAGATTTAAAATAAAGTTTAAAAGGAGCTTTATATTTTAATGCTTTTATGATAGATTTTATCAATAGAAACAGGGTTCCAAGAAACAGTTATGGATTAATCAGTATTCAGGAAAAACAAACTTCCTCACAGAAGCAAGTCAAAAGTCAGTAGAGAACAGAATAAAATGAAAGTACTCTGTCTATAAAAATCTGAACTAGTTACTCAGGACAATCGCATAGTCGACTAGAAATAAGCCGATTACAGAGAGAAAAAGGAGAGAAAGGTAGTGGAAATAAAGTAAAGGACAGGCAATGCGAGGAAAATATGGCGTTCAGATGGTATAAAAAGAAAAAAGTTACTAAGCACGAAGAAAGAGTATTTCTATGAGTTATCAACTAAGAACCCAAAAACGAACAAGTCATGGACCACTTTGAAGACTTTGATCTACATAAAATAGAAAAACAAAACAGACAAATTGCATGTAGAAATATTAACTGGAGAGCTCAAAACAAGAAAGGCCACAGGGATGGAAAACTTATCATCATAGTTCCTTCAAGAGAACTTCTAAGAAACATGCTAGTAAACTCAGAAAATATGGTAAGAGGGGAGGGTATCAGAGGCTTAGAACATGGGCCTAATATATCATTTCCCAAAAAAGCCTTCATACACGAGTGCAGTAATTACAGAGGAATAGTTCTACTTCCGGTCGCCTAAAAATAATGAAAGGCTGATATCCTGCTAACCCTATTGATATTTCGGTACCGCTGCTATGTCACTTCTCGAGATGCCCTATTTGGAAACATTTAAGGGTTTATTTGCTTGTTTAACGTCACTTTATGCTACTAAGGCTAATAGGACGATGCTATAGTGGGCGTACTAAATTTTGCCTATCCAGATATAATTAGGATAGGGATCATTAACGAGTACCTGATCATCGTACAGGTTCAGGACCACTATTTTACGTCCCATTCGGAAGGGCGGCATAACCAACGATGTTTTACTCCCTTTAAAAAATCCTAGGGCCACCACGGGACCCGCGACCGTTAGTATTGTATTTATTATTTATTTCTGTGCCACTGACCCAGGTGGTCGAAAAGACCGAAATTGTATATAAATAAATGAATTTCTGTGCCACTGCCTTAAATTGGTATTTTTTCCTTATCATTTTTATAATTAATTATTACGATTTTACCAGTCAGTTTTCCATGGGATCAGATGGTGATAACATTCGTCGTTCAAAAATAACCTACAAAAATGTGGAGAGACAAATTCAGTGGGGTTAAATTTTTTGTATGCTTCAACTCACCCACTATAAAATGGAGATACAAGGCTCCATAATTCGACTCTTTGGAAATATTTTGTTGTTCTAATTTAGTCAATACAGGGGGTTAGTTGATTGTCTCACAGCCTAGATTTTTAAAAATGTTCACAGAATGTTTGATTTATATTAAGTGAAATGCAGGAGACCGGTGATACATGCTACTGTATGCCCAAAAAACCATTCTTTAGTTCTTATTGTAAATTAATATTGTCTTTTTTATAATATAACTCTATTATGACAAGTTAAATTATTCACCAAAACACTTACGATTTTTTAAAAAGTGTCCATAACAGAACCCCTCTTGTCTTCATTGCATACAAGCAATTTAATTTAGAAATAGAATCTATCAAATAAAATACTTACAAATGTTACAAAACAAAACACATGATGGCAACCCGAATATAATCTTGGTTTGCTATAAATACAGTTTAGAACGAACAGCAATGTATTTTTGACTTTTAATTGATTATTAGTTACAAGATTGTTATACATTAAGAATTTAGAGGCGAATTGTAATAATTTTCACTAGCAAATGGGATTAAAAGTATTAAAAATAGTTATTCAGCATTACACCATTGTCGACAATATTTCCAAGGTTCATAACATTTCATAATTACGGATTGGTAGTTATTACCTACCTCTAGCTTGATGCATTATTCATGTTAAAAAAAGTTTAGAATTAATTATAAACTGCACTATATTTTATAAAATGAGTTAACATTATTATATATGCAGACCGTATTATCTCTGCATCGCCTTTGGGTACAATAGCCTAATGCAAACGAGGTTTCAAAATAAAACATTTCCATGGGTTAGGGACCAATTCCAGTTTCGATCCTTTTTGTAACTACTCAAAGTAATTCCTGAGCCGGGGAAGGTAGCGGGGGATTGTTTTTGTTGTTGTTGTTGTTGTAGAGTTATTAAATGTCCCCTACTCTGTAACTCGAACTAGCAATAAGAGTGTTAATCCAGAGATGTGACTAACTTAGTCTAAACAGGGTGGGAAGGTCGATATTTATTCCATCTTCTTATGTCCTATGGCTGTCATAGTAGGAGCAAAGGGCCGAAGTAAAAACGCGCCATCCGTCTCTATCCCCGCTTAGGGCCTTGACCTCTCTCCATGTTTTTCCAGCTCTAATGACCTCTTTCTCTACTGTTCTTCGCCAGGTCAGCTTGGGTCTCCCCCGACTTCTTGATCCTTGGGGATTCCAATCAAGAGCCGTCTTCTCAATGGCTCCATCTCTTTTACGAAGGGTATGTCCAATCCACTTCCACTTTCTCGTGGCAATCTGCTCCCCCAATGGCTTCTGTCTAGACAATTGAGCCAGCCTCTCGCTTGAGATTTTATCGTCCCAGCTGATCGAGAGAATTCTCTTAAGGCAGCGATTCGCAAAAACTTGGAGCTGGCTCAGAACCTTTTTGGAGATTTTCCAAGTTTCACAGCCATAGAGGAGGACGGACTTTACATTGGAGTTGTACAGTTTTAGCTTAGTATTGCGGGATATATTCTTGTTACGCCATACAGGATATAGCTGGACAAAGGCTACATTTGCTTTGCGGATCCGGCAAACTATTTCTTGGTCAGTGCCTCCATCTCTCCCCACAGTGCTTCCCAGATAAGTGAAAGCATCAACCCGTTCAAGGACCTCATCATTTAGCTGTAGGGTCTCCTCATTTTCCACATTTAACCGAATTTCTTTGGTCTTGGAAGCGTTTACCTTTTACCCCGCAACTTTGCAAACGGTTTCTAGTTTCCTCAACTTTGCCTGCATGTCAGAAAACCGTTGTGCTAGAAGGCAAACGTCATCGGCAAGGTCAAGATCCTCGAGCCTTTCATGTAATGTCCATTGGATCCCTCTTTTCCTTCTACCTAAGACCTGCCTCATTAGCCGGTCTAAGACTATGATAAATAGTGTAGGGGAGAGAATGCAACCCTGTCGGACCCCACGGAGAACATTGAAACTGTCCGACACAGCGCCATTATGAAGGACGCAACACCTGTACCCATCGTACATGCTCCTGATTATATTAATTATTTTGGAGGGGATATCATACTTCGCTAGGGGTTCCATGGGTTTGCCAAAACGCCAAAAATATTTCCTTGCTTTTTCTCCATTCCATTCCTCCATCAAGACCTTGTATCAAGACATGTACACACATAACTATTTGGGTCCCTGCTTCTTTACGACGAACGAGGAAGCTCTTCATGTCCCAGCTGTGGTGCTCTTGAAAATTTCTTACATGTCATGACCTGTACCGCCTTCAAGAAAATAAAGGCCAAGCTGCTGAGGGTTACTGGAATTCATTACGTATGGCAATTCCCACACTTAGGCAGAAAGGTTGTTAAAGGTACTGAAGAGCGGCTGCTGGGCGTGGTCTGTTTTGAGAGGTTATGAATGTGACCGTGATATTATCGAACTCCCATCGCCTTTTTTTTCAGTTAAAAAGTGCCTTGATTGTCTTTAATAGATCCCAGCTTTCGACTCCCGCTAGCTCTTGAGAGATAAATAAACCCCCAAAAGGGTCCTTTTTAATGGAGAACGGGCCTTAGTGAACGGCGCATAAGCCGCACTTCAGGACTAGCATTGAAAGGTTAGCTTACTTATTATGAAGCTTTTATGTACGGTTGGAAGGAAGCAGCCGAACTATTTCACTTTCTTTTAATGAAAATATAAAATAAGCAGCACAAAATGGACAAGGAAAACTACCGATAGAGGTGCAGGCCCTACTTCTACATATTTATTTGACGAGAAAACAGGGAAGGTTAAATTTAAAAAAAATGTTCATAGAAGATATTTTATTTTTTTTATAAACTTATTAATATTTTTCTAAGTTACAGATACACCTAAATGTTTATATATAGATACAAAATGATAGAATTTGATCAGTTCTGGGAAATAAAATCTGCGTAAAAGAAGTATGTGCGAAAAAGTATCTTTTTTCTTAAATAATATAAATCATAAAATAAAACAAATATTGATTAAAAGGAGATAAATTATAAGAAACTTATGATCAGGATTCTTAGCTCGCTGGAATGTTTCTGATTATAGCTATCAGCTGTAGGAACTTCGTTCATAACCGCGTCAAAGGTTATTTGAAGGTATGTTATTGTTATAGATATATTTTTATTTTTTTTAGGTTTCCTAATTTTAAGATGGAATTTCTTTTTACGTGGTCAGGGAATCATCTGTTTCGTTTTCCTCCATTAATTCCATTTTACGGGAATTCACTAGGATTGTGCTCAATTCTTTAATGTAAGCTAGGATTTCATCTCTGTGCTCTATTATATCTTGGTCAATTTCTACAGGTGTTAGATCATTGGAAGTCATAGTTGTTTCATCTTTGCTAGAGGAATAACACATTTTGTATTTTTTATAACATGGCTTAGATTCTACATTGGAAATTTTAATAGTACAATCAGTGTCTTCTATGAAAGTACCACTAGAACTGTCTGAATCTTCTTCTTTGTTTGATGACATAGTTTCAAATATGTCAGTTTCACTGAGAAAGAAAATTTGCTTGTTTGTGAGATCTTTTACCATTTCAGCTCTGGTTTTTTTATTAACGATTCTCTCTTTAGTGTATGTCATATCCATTACTGTGCACTCGTAGTCTCCTGAAGGGACACCGAGAATTATAGTTTGTGTTTGTTTTGTATTTTTGTTACATTCCACATCAGTTGTTGCATGTCGCATTGAAACCTCATAGTGAAAATCATTTTGAGGGAGTTCTTCTTCAATAGAATCTCTGTCAGTACTTTCTTTGATGTTTGCTAGCCACGGGCTTCTTATTTTTGTTTCTACTTCTCCAAACGTTTCCGGAACAGTTACCGGACCTGAGAGTTTTGGATCGAACTGCATAGAAACGTTGTCAGTTTCTATGGTTACTGATACTTTTTTATCAGCTGTCTCACTTGTTTTGTGTTGTACTACCTCTTCTATTTTATCTAGAAAACCTGATTTTCGAATACAATATTTGTTTTTTGATTTGTGTAGTTTTTTATTATTTATATTCCTAAATTTACACTCATTCCGATACAATGTTTTTACAGGAAGTTTACATTTAAGACGCGTATTATTCTTACTTATCCATGGGCAAATATGTGTTTGCTTTGAGACTAAACCGTTTTGTACATTTTTTCCTGCGAATTTCATTATAATTTCATCAATGTAGGCAACATCAGACACTATTTTTTTCAGAATTTCTTCTCCCTGTGCTCCCTTGACACATTGATCTATTACACGATCATAAGCATTTCCTATCAAGCTGTATGCATACTTTCGATGTTCTTTCGGTAAGTGGCCTAACCTGTTTCTGAATTTATATAATCTTGCTTGCATTTGCGCTAATACGTAAATTGGTTCGAATGCAATCGGTTTCATTTTCCCTACGTATACCATTCCTTCTTCGAGCAATGTTAAATTTTTTAAAAGACATTTCAGGTCAAGCATATATTGGTTCATGCTCGCTTCTTCTTGATGTAGCTTTGTAAATGTTCTCGGCATGCGTAGTTGTTCATCTTCTCTTTGTTTTGGAGACTTATAACCTTTTAAGATTAAGTCTTGTAAATGGTTTTGATTTCTTCTACTACTCATTTTTAGTATTTTATTTATTTTTTATTTTATGATTATCACAAATATAATTTTTTATGAAATAATAAGAATTATGGAATTACATTTATTAATTTTTTACATTTTAATACTTAAAATGAGTATTTTCTATCATTCAGAGCAATCATGTGTTATAATTGATTGAGTCTTTTTAAAAAAAAAAATCCAAAAATCCCTGTTGGCTTTGATAACTTATTTATCCTTCCTTTTTTATATTTTCAGTTTTAGCAAGATTTTTGGTACATTTTTTTTTCATAAAAGGTCTGCAATTCTTGTATTGAATATCCTAAAACTCAATTTTATTTATTTTCGAGGATGATCTTATAAACTTGCATGAGATTATCGTTCAAAAGAACCTTACAAAGGATAAAGAAAGAAACGTACTTATTTTGTGTACTTATATTGTGCTTTTAGTTATTCTGTTTCACTTCTAAAAATAAAAAAATTAGAATCGATTTTCATTATTTTTTATTTTTATATTTAGTGTTATAAAGTTTTTGGCTAGAATGGGTAAATTATGCATAAAAAAAGAAGCATACCTCATGCATCACAGAAATGAGTTGAAAAATTGAGAATTATGACATTGAAGAAAGTTTTGTCTGTTCCTCAGTTTTAATTATTTTACTCTTATGATTCATAAATTTCATAACTCAACTTTTTCTTTTTATAATTTTATTAAAGTCAGAAATTTGTTTTTTCTATTTGAAACCCATCTTTTAATAATTTCATGTACAAATCTCACATTGGTAAGATAGTTACAACTCAAAATATATCAATTTTTATGCAAAACTTTGGAATCAGAATGAAAAAGCTTACAATGCCAGATTGTAGCCACAATAGCAGTAATAGTTCCGTTCACGTAAGATACAATTTATCGTATTCTTTGATGGAGGGGATGATGGTGTTAACGCAGGTAGGGCTACGTTTGAGTTACAGTTAGTACCAGTGCTACTAACTGCCCCAATTATACACTATTTATGAGCAAAGACTATTTTCCCTAGTTCCTGTTTATAGGTACATAGTGAAATTTAAAGGTTCACATTTGGTTATAAAAAAAAAGTTTTTTGATTTGTAACAATCTTCTTGCTGATGTGTGTTAGGCATCCAAGTGTTATTAAATAACACTTTTTTTTTCTTTTCTAGATATGATATCCAAGAATTCAAGAGATGTGATTAAGTTATATAAAGATATAATTACATATGGAAAAACTTTGACTTTGACTGATAAAGAATTCTTTTTGAAACGTGTAAGAGCCGAATTTAGAAAAAACTGTAATCTGACTTCGGAAGAAGAAATTAATTTTCAATTAAATGTGAGTAAATTAGACAGTTTTATTTTATTTTATAGGATACAGTTTTATTTGTGTGGTATATAAATGTATTGTATTTATTGTTTTAGCATTCTATAGATATGTTGTTTTGGGCTTCAATAGTCTGAATTCATTACATACATTTCTTCTTCAGAGTTTGACCATGTAATAGGTTTTACTATCGCCAAGCTTTCTCCCATCATGCTGTGGGCTTCTTCAGGGCTAATACAAGAATAACATTAGAGAAGGGGATCATTAACTAACAACATTTAAGAAACTTGTATGGGAAGGATGTTGCTAGAAGAGTGGCTATTTTTTTAGAGAAGACTTGATCCTGTATAAGCTCCGATACTGATCCCCTTCTCCACTCTCATTCTTGTATTAGCCCTGAAGAAGCCCAGTGTATGATGGGAGAAAACTTTGCGATTTTTTTTTTTTCCCCCTTTCCAACAGTAACACTGCCAGAAGGTAGTTTATTTTTTTATTCTGTATATACCATACTATACAATATATAATATACATGTTTGGTGTGTCGCCAGTGGTACTGCGGAGGCCTGCCTCCAGCACCGTACCCTGCAGCAGGTGCCAGCGCCCCGGCAGCGACCGGTGTCATAACTGCGTTATGAAAGAGGTCGCCCGAGATGTTCCAGCAGCGCTACAGGCAGGGCAAGATCCCAGCACGGAGCAATACCTCCGCAGCATCAACAACGACACTATTTGTTATAGACATTGATAATAGTTTTGCTTTTTAATACAGTTATCAAGTGAATTAGATACAAAACAAACTAATATAAAACAAAAAATAAGAATTACCTAAATGGTCCACTTAAAGCTTAGAATAGATAGATGAAATTAAATTTAAAACAGCATTCAGCAACAATCAATTAAATACATATACTTATAAATTAACTTTTACACATATTTAGAAATAAACACATACAAATAAATAGAAATAAACCTAAATATACTTTAACACATACACCTCGTAAGTAATTATCAACATTAAAGCAGTTTTTTTTTTCCTTAAAAAAATGTTTGCCAACAGTTTTTAATCAAAAATACATTTCGTTGATGTCTTTTATTTTTTCAAGTGCACCTTTAAAGAATGATTTAAGGTCTAAAAACATCTTGTCAATTAACACAGGACCATCCACCGGCCATTGTCCCAGTTTCTGTTTAGTTTTATTTATTAGCGAATATCTGTAGTCGGTCAGTAATCTGCACTCAGGTATTATGTGGTGTATAGTTTGTTCTTGTGTGAAATCACAGGGACACAATGGCGAGTCCCTTATTTTAAACCTGTGAAGGTAGCTGTTCACTGCCGTGACTCCCTGTGTTGTGTAGAAGTCTGTCCATGTTTTAGCTTTATTGAGGTAGGTCTGTAAGTGTGGGATGAATGAATATAAATGTCGAGCTTTGTGCGTAGAGTCCCAACATGTTTGCCATCGTTGTACTGCTTGTTGGTGTAGCATGTGTATTAAGTGTTGTTTTGATATCTGTGTATGATATAGGCAGGGAAGTGTCTTTGGAAGCAGCTTTTGCAGCCTAGTCTGCCAAATCATTCTCAGGTATATCTGAGTGCCCTTTTATCCAAGTAAATGAAATCCAATTATTTCCATCAGTTTGCAGGTTTCTTAATTGTTTGTGAATTTCCTCGATGATTGGTGTATGGTATTGTGTGTTTGCGATCATGTGTAATGAACATTGGCTGTCGGTTAGTACGTTAATAGTTTTATTTATGATTTTTAAGTCTATTAAATGTTCAAAGGACTTAAGAATGGCGAATTGTTCAGCTTGGTTATTCGTACAATCCGCGCCAAGTCTACACTTTATAATTTTCTGTAATATACGATTTTCAAATATTAAACTAGCGCAGCCTACATATTCGCCATCCTTACTACCGTCTGTGTATATTTCAAAATCTGTGGTGTGGTTAGAGTTCAGTGTAATACTTGGATATTCTGTAGGATGTGGCCAGTCTGTGTAGCCTGTAATGTGTTCCACGTCATCAGATTTGAAAGTTTCAGAATCTGTTTTTATGGATAATAAATGGAATTTACTTAAATAAAAGTCGGCTAATATACTTATTGGAATCATCTTGGCTTCATCAGAGAGGGTTCGGAAACCTTTGGCAATTTTAAGTGCCATCAGCTTCTGGACCCTCTCCAACTTTTTTATATTATACACTTTTTTTAATGCAGGACACCAAATTTCGATACCATAGGCGAGGATAGGTAAAATCGCGCCCCTATACAGAATATCCAGAGCCTCTGTTCTTAACCCCCTTGGCCGCTATGGAAAGGGAATTTCTTTCCATTACAATTACAAATTACAATGCTTTGCGATTGTAAAACCTATTAAATGGTCAAACTCTGAAGAAGAAATGTATATAATTCTACAAATAGTTAGCTACATCATTGGCTTGACAAACCAAGCTGGCAAATTTTCCAAATTTTTATTATGCCTAAAAATATTATTTAAGTCTGGCAATTGTACTCTAGAGACACCAATAATTTTATGAAATCATGAATGTGTTTAATTAAACGACCTTTACATATTTTACAATTGTTCTAACCTCCTTATTAAACATTTGCGTTCCAGAGGGCTAAAGAGTTATTGAAACATAAAAGAGTAGTATGATCAGATTTTTGAGAAGGATTTCGACTAGACCCGTGCTCTACTTTAAGGGTACGATAGACAGAAGTAGAGTTCCGACTTTAAACGAGGAAGAATTGGAAGAAATGTTCGTTAAGGGTCATGGGCCAGGTGGTTCAGCTGTTAATACTACCTCGAATTGTGTAGTCCTCAAGCACGTACCAACAGGTAAGATAAAGTTGTTCAAAATATCTCTAGATGGCGATGAGTCGAAAAATATTTGCAATGTACATTTCCCCGTCGTTGGGCTTACTTTTTGGGGTCACTAGTGGTATAGTGGTTAGCATAGCAACCTACAATATCAAATCTTAGGATATGCCGTACCTGTGATAGGAAGTAAAATGGAGGTCCTGAGCCTGTACGATGTCAGGTACTCTTTAAAGATCTCTATCCTAATTATACCTGGGTAGCTAAAATTTAGGACTCCCACTTTAGCATCGTCCGATTAGCCTTAGTAGCATGAAGTTACGTTTAACAAAAAATGTAGTTATAAATTTTTTCATTTTTCAACTAAGTCCTCTTGCTTTTCAATGCAATGTCCTATCTTAGCACAAGCTTAACACTTTGGCGTCTGAGCAATGCGAGTATATTGCGGGCCCTATGGCCTGAGACCTTAGACCGGCTGCCGTGCCCGGTGGCCTCAATACTTTTGCCGCATTCACTCTTCTTTATCTCCTTATACATATTTTTCTTCTAAATTTGCCCTATTTGACTAAGGATATGGTGCAGGTAAAATTAATTTGGAAAAACCGGAAAAGTACCCCATGTCGATTAGTTTACAACCTTCGGAAATTTTTGAGGAAACCATAAACCTGGTCACTGGGAAATACCGGACCGGCTGGAACAGGGTTGGAGAAACGGGAATGTCAATTATGTAAAAATAAATTTTCATATGTCCTGCACTCATCCTAGATATGAATAAGAAAATGATGACTATTTTGTCTGCTCGCCATGCTCTTCTAGTATTCATGAAATTAAAAAAATACGTGTAGGAACGTACCTAAGAAGACATACTTACATATAATTTCTAGAACTGTTATATTAAATGTTTTATATATCTGTTTATTTTATAACATTTTTAAATTGTATGCTACGATTAATGAATGTTGTATTCCTATATAATGATAAGATAAATCCAAAAGCGAAGAGTAAAAATTCAATTTTTGTTTTAAAAGAAACCACAAAAATATCTCTTAAGGTGCTGACTACTGGGGGTTTTATCCTAGTGCAATAGTAAAATGGAAAGAGTTAAGAAATCAATTAAAATAAGGTATGCAGTTTCAGTCTTCTAACGCTGAAGCGGGCGGAACTGATATATCAGTCTACAGGCCACAGGTACTGCAGCGCTCAAACTGATATATCAGTCTACAGAAAAAGTTTTTACCTGCTCCCTTCAGTTCTTTGTCCCGAGGTGAATCGATGGTCCCTTTAAAATGCCTCTCTGAGTGAACCTTACGTGTGGTACTCAAAAGAGGAAAAGATTGGCTTACTATTTTGGAGGATTTCTTATACAAATCTTAGGTTGTTTAGGGACCCATCTTTGTTTGTTCCACCCCTTCTTCGCCTTTTAGACTATACAGGGTTTCCCAGGCCAGGGGAGAGCGTGGGGGGAATTATTAAGGGACCCTTCTTATAGGGACTTTATGAAACTTAAGTCTTTTGTGCATTATTTGGTAGGCAGAACCACGGCTAATTTGTGGAGGATGTACCCCTTTATCAACTTACACTGGCTAGCAAAACCATCTGACATAAACACACAATGTTGATCTTGTCTGTGGCCACAGAACGTCAATCATTTGTCATTCCTGTGTACTTTGTACTCCCTGACACAAATATTATGTTTTAGTTATAAAAATATGTTTTATTTACTATAAAAAAAAAAATATATATATAATAATTTTAATTAATCTAATCTTAATTTGTGGCTGACCACCATTTTTAAATTATTTTTAAATAATTTATTTTTTGAAGAGAAAAGATTTGGCTCCGCCGGGAGTCGAACCCGGGTCTCCTGCGTTACATGCGAGGATGCTAACCGCTACACCACAGAGCTCGGCTCAAGGCAGAGCAAATCCTTCCTCTTCACTGATACCTACTCCCCCTATCTCACAAGTTTTGCGAGTAGTAGCGGGAGGTGGACAAAACACTCCCGCTTTTGTCCACCTCCCGCTACTACTCGCAAAACTTGTGAGATAGGGGGAGTAGGTATCAGTGAAGAGGGAGGATTTGCTCTGCCTTGAGCCGAGCTCTGTGGTGTAGCGGTTAGCATCCTCGCATGTAACGCAGGAGACCCGGGTTCGACTCCCGGCGGAGCCAAATCTTTTCTCTTCAAAAAATAAATTATTTAAAAATATATATAATAATGTTTTATACATAGATGTAAAAGGATTCACAAATATTAATTAACTAATTATTTAACAAAGATTAACACTGGACAATAAAATTTAATTAAAACTTTTTGTCTGTTAAATGAATTACAATGGCTTTTTCTTTTAGAATTTTGTGCAAATTTGAAAAACATTTTTGTCTCAGGGGTGTAATTTCAAAATAAAAAAATAATACAGTGTTAAAACAAGCAATTTTATTCAGACCTGGGCATTATTTTAAATAAAAGTATTTTCATTTTAATTCTAAAATACTAAAATTAAAAAAAAGTATTTTCATTTGTATTTTAAATAATAAAACAAAATAAATCTTAAGTTGGTTGTTTGAAGTTAAACAATTTTCATAATAGTATAGTGTAGTCCTTTGCACTAGAGCCTAAATATTGAGCAAGTACATTTATTTCACTTTGATGTTGCTATTTTTTTTGTGTTTCTTTTTAGGGGGGGGGGGCGCAATCATTAACTATGCACCCCGATTTCAACAAATTTTGTCACATTGGTGGTTTTTGAATACCTTAAGAGACGCCTAACGAATTCATTTCACATAAATGGTTTTATGCACAGGTTTTGGGGTGGAGTGTTAAATATTAACTTTTTACCGCCATATCCGATTGTCACGAAATATCATACAAAAATTGTTCATGAGTCAAATAACAAGGCCAATTCCTCATAATTTTTACTATAAATAGGTTTTTATGGGGGGGGGTAATTATAGACTTTTTACCGGTTTATTCGAAAGTAAAAAAATCGAAAATTAAGTTAGAGCCATACGCGAAGGCATAAACAGGATCCCAATTTGGAGACAACTCCAAAAGAGTTAGTAAACATAGTAAAAATGTGTATGACTGATAGATTCAATAGAGTTAGAATCGGTCATTATTTTTCCGAGAGGTTGACGGTCATTTGAAATTAGAGAGGAAATTCAGGCAAGATTAGAGGTAAGAAATGCTAGTCATTAACGAAATTATTTAGCACACGCCTTCTTCCTTAAAACATAAAAATTCGAGTTTACAAAAATATTATTCCTCCCGCGGTTCTTTAAGAATGCAAAACTTGCATCAGTTTTTTTACTGAGAATCAGATAAATTACACCAAGCAAAGACAACCGAAAAAAAATTAGATAAAAACAGTCGATTTATTAATCAATTGCAATATTAAAAAAAAAAATATTTATTAATCAACTTCAATGCACAAGCTAATAGATTTTAAAAGTATTTTGTATTATCATTTTAATTTTTTTTTACTTTCACTTACCTATATATGAAATATATAGTAAGTGGAAGTATTGCGATCGTGAAAATTTTCGACTTCCGGTTTTCAACGGAAATACACGTTTTGGGGTCCCCTGAGTCCAAATAACCAAGTCCCGCGAAATGGTCTGTGTGTGTGTGTGTGTCTGTGTGTGTGTGTGTAAACAGACTAGCTCAAAAACTATAAACCGTGCGAACCTGAAATTGGGTATTTAGAGTATGTATAAGCCCGCGATGTGACAGCAAAAATTTCATCAAATTTGCTCAAAGGGAGGGGGTACTTTATTTAATAACTTTTTAAGTTTTTTTCGATTTTCTCAAAAACGGCTCTAACGATTTTGATTAAACTGAGTATTTGATCTATTTATATGCCTGAAATATGACTGTAAAAATTTCATCAAAATTGATCAACCGGAGGGGGGACTTTACTTAATAAATTTTGTATCATTTTCACATGTTTTTTTTTATTTACTCAAAAACGGTTTTAACGATTTTGATCAAACTTGGTATTTGATGTATTTACATGCCAAAGATGTGATAACCAACATGTCATCACAATTGATCAACCAGAGGGGGGACTTTACTTACTAAATTTTGTATCATTTTCACGTGTTTTTTTTATTTACTCAAAAACGGTTTTAACGATTTTGATCAAACTTGGTATTTAATGTATTTATATGCCCGAGATACGACTGTAAAAATTTCATCAAAATTGATCTACGGGAGGGGGGACTTTACTTAATGAATTTTGTATCATTTTCACATGTTGTTTTTATTTACTCAAAAACGGCTTTAACGATTAACAAAAATAAGATATGAATGTAGAAAAATGTGTGACTTTGGGAAATGATATTTTGCAAAACACGTCAATTTCTAATCTAAGTAAGTTGGTAAGTGAAAGTTGTGTGTTGCGCGCACGCACCAGATTTTTTAATTTAAAATACAAAATATTTTTTACTTTCACTTACCTATATATGAAATATATAGTAAGTGGAAGTATTGCGATCGTGAAAAATTTCGACTTCCGGTTTTCAACGGAAATACACGTTTTGGGACCCCCTGAGACGAAATAACCAAGTCCCGCGAAATGGTCTGTGTGTGTGTGTGAACAGACTAGCTCAAAAACTATAAACCGTGGGAACCTGAAATTAGGTATTTAGTGTATGTATATGCCTGCGATGTGACAGCAAAAATTTCATCAAAATTGCTCAAAGGGAGGGGGTACTTTATTTAATAACTTTTTAAGTTTTTTTCGATTTTCTCAAAAACGGCTCTAACGATTTTGATCAAACTTGGTATTTGATGTATTTATATGCCCGAGATATGACTGTAAAAATTTCATCAAAATTGATTAACCGGGGGGGGACTTTACTTAATAAATTTTGTATCATTTTCACGTGTTTTTTTTTATTTACTCAAAAACGGCTTTAACGATTTTGATCAAACTGGGTATATGATGTATGTATATGCCCGAGATACGACTGTAAAAATTTCATCAAAATTGATCAACTGGAGAGGGGATTTTACTTAATAAATTTTGTACCAATTTCACATGTACATATTTTATATTTACTCAAAAACGGCTTTAACAATTTTGAAGAAACTGGGTATTTGATGTATGCATATACCAAATATGTAAAAGCCAACATTTCATCAAAATTGTTCCAACTGAGGGGGCACTTTATTTCATGACTTTTTTCCAATTTTTACCTTTTTTTCGATTATCTCAAAAACGGCTTTAACGATTTTTATCAAATTCGTCATGTTTAATGAAAATTAGGTTTTCTTTAATATCAGGTAAGCTTTATCATTATTAAAATGTTCTGAGGGGGCTTTTTTTTGGGGGGGGGGGGCCTTTTTGTTTCTTTCTTATAAAATACCTTTGTTTTTGTTTACATGGAGAAATTAATTGTCTCTCGTTACGCCTAAAAATAAGAAATGGCTAAATATGAGATATGATAAAAATAAAGAAAACATAAAGAGGAGAAAAAAAGAAAAATATTCAGTCAACTCATAAAACTCGTTGAGCCCACGCATGCGGAGTACGCCTTTAATGACAGACCATTGTTCATAATTAAAGCCGTTCTGTTCATTTGGAAAGTGGCAATTAATAAAACGCATTATTTTCTAATCTAAGTAAGTTGGTAAGTGAAAGTTGTGTGTTGCGAGCACGCACCAGATTTTTTTATTTTGTGTTTAAAATAATTTTATCGAAAAGTATTTTAAATCATTTGAGGTTAAAATGCATTTTATTCAAATTTATTTTAAATAATTGCTATTTAAAATAAAAATTAAAATACTTTTTGCCCAGGTGTGATTTTATTTAATCAGCTTTTTTACTGTAATTTAAATCAAAATGTAGCCTTTGATGATTTTCTATTGTATTTTGAAGATGCCAATAGATTCTGTTTGGACTAAATTAATAGAGGGACCTAATTAGGCCGACTGATGAGATGTAGACTGATGAGAGGAGTCCAGAGGGGCCAGTGCTTTGACTCAGCCTGTTGAAACTTGTTGGCTAAACATGCTTTAAGAGTTCAGACGACTTATTTGTTATCTCCCTATTGCATCCAATATTATCGTGCATTGGTGGTGAGCCTTATTTGGACTAAATAAAAATAATATATTAATATAGACATGTTCATAGCTATGTAATATCACCCTTATATTTTGTAGAAGTGAGAGATAATCAACTGTTCTTCTTTACGATAGGTTAAATGATAGTCAGGATTTTCAGTTTACAATGATTTTATTGTGGTAAGCCAACGTTTCAATCCACAAGTTGGATCGAAACGTTGGCTTACCACAATAATATCATTGTAAACTGAAAATCCTGACTATCATTTAACCTTTTTTTTTTTGCAAAACAAAACTACAAAAAATCTGAGCCCCACAGCCAACTTTGTTGGTCTTATTCGGAATTACCGTAGCAAAATACATATGAGACAACCATATTTAGCCATTTAATCCTTAATTGGTACCATTGGTGAAAATTCACCCAACGGAAATTTCGTTTTTCCATTGCGGCTTGGTATCCTTGTTTTTGCGCTTGATGGTCCTGAAGTGTTCCTGTCTTGTTAATGTCTTTATAACTGTAGCAGTGCTCATTTGATCTGAATCAGCTGTGTTTGCTTATCTACTAACTTTTGCGGATGTATTTTCACCCATCATACCATTCGTGTGTGTTTACCAACTTCAGTACATTTTTTAATTTTTCAAGCGTGGAGAAGTTTATTGTTGAATTCAGAGAATGATGATGGTTATCCTATTGAAGAAGATGAAGTTATGATGAGAGGGACAGTGATGTATTAGTAAATGAACCTGAATATCCACCTGTAACACGGAGACTTCGAGCTGTCCTGACAGGGAAGAGGACTCTACCTGGTTTAGTCGCTTCCATCGACCGACTATTGTTTTTAATTAAAGACGTTCCGTTCATTTAATGGAAATTATTTGTTTCATGGTAACTATATGAAGTTTTCAACTTCATAGAGAATTATAAATTATACGCAATCGAGTATTATGCTTGCATTGCCGAATTATTAGTAGTAAAACTTTAATTCAATAATAAAAAAATGAGTGTACTAAGGAGCAACTACAAACAAAAATAAGTAAATGAACTTTGAAAAATGGTGACTTTAAGAAATGGCATTTAACAAAACACATCAATTTCTAATCAAAGAAAGTTGTGTGTTGCACGCATCGCACCACATTTTTTTCTAATTAATTTCACGAAATTTCTTTTTATCGATTAATTTTATTTTAATAAATTTAAATGTTAAAATTTATTTTTTTTACCTTAACACTATTGAAATTTAAAAGGTATGTATTCAACAAAGTTTTAAAAAAAGGAAAAAATCTACACAAAATTATAATTGGTTAAAATGATGGGTGAAAATTCACGTGGTAGGACGGTATCATACCAGTTAAGGGTTAACAAACATATATACATACACATATACATCATACTGTTAACCAGTGTAATCAATTTAATTTTGATTATATCCAGAGACATTGTTAGAGCTGAACATATTAAATTCTTTTTCAGATTATTTTTATTTGTTTTAGTCTAGACTAAATTTATCATTGTTTCCCTTTCAGGGATTGTTGTGAAGTGCCACAGTTCTAGATGGCTGGACGTCAATAGGAAAACTGCCAGGGAACAGCTCGTAACTAAACTGGACAACATGATCAATGGTAATATGAGCATAGAGAATCAAATCAAATCGTTAGAAAATAAGAAGCATACAAATGCGGAGAGGAAAAAGAAAAAACTTCGGGAGCTTAAGGAAAAATGGAAAGAGAGGGAAAATTTGAAATAACTCTACAGTCAAAGTATTTTGTATAAATAAATTTTTTTATTCAAAACTTTCCTTTTACTATGTATTTTTTTCTCCAATTTTTAATTTTTTTTTTAATATGTTGTTTGAGTAGTTTTTTTTTTTAAAATATACAATATATCTATCAGGCGCCTGTTGTCATTGACTAACAAACGAACTGAAAAATGTTTTATTTATATCTTTTAATAATAAAAAAAAAAAGATGAGGCGGGTTTTAATACAAATATTTCTTACTGCCCATAATTAAAAGTATTATTTCATTTCCCTACTGATATTACTGTTAGAACTACTACAGTAAGCAATAAATAAAATTATATAAAAAGAGAACCTGTATCGAACACAAATAAGATAATAATAATAAATATACAATCTATTGTTTTAACTAATGAATAGAAACACAAAATTAATAAACCTTAAGTACTATCTTAAAATATACATGAGGAGCATACGCCTATCTCTATGAGAGGTAATGCACGCGCTGTACACCCGAAATCACTAGTGCCCCCTAACGCTACGTAACAACCGTGTATTGTCTCAGCTCTTTTAATTCATATTATTTTATAACAACATATTCTCCGACGCCTCTTAGATATATATTTATTTTTTTTCTCTCGATAAAATATTTAGCTAAGTTGATAGATTTTTAATGACAATTTTTCCATCGATTCCGAATATATGGAATCTATCCATCATCAAGAAAAAAATATAACATAATACACAAATGCCATAATGCATAATGAATATAAAATAACAATAATTATAATAATCCAAATATATACAAAGAGAAACACGTATCACACACATCATCCATTGCCTCTAGCTGCAAAGAAAGAGCGAGACAGGAGGGCGTGGCGTAATAATACAGAGAGAGAGAGAGAGAGAGAGACAGACAGAGAGAGATAAAATGAAAATATAAAAAACATAAAACAGTCTTTCCAATGTTTCGTGGCCCCCCCTCGTACAATGGACTCCAAACATCCTGATTTAAGAAAAAAACATTTTTTTAACGCTCTCTTTTCTTTATGCTATTGTACAAAAGCTTAATTGATATAGATTAAAAAAAAAAAAAAATGCTAACAAACAAAAATAATTCAAGCGAAATAACTACAGCAAATATGAAACAAAAAAAAAAAAATATATATAAATACAATGTTGAATATGGGAGAAATAGATTCGAAATCCTGTTTGAAATCAGAGTTTTTTTTTGTTTTTTGTTTTTTTTAGTTCTAAATTCAAAAACGAGAACCGCAATGACACAGAAAGTTTTATATATTTCTAATCGTTTACTAATAAACAAATCAATTTATATAATTCCAATTCTAAACTGGATAGTCGAGAAAGGGTCCATATAGGAATAGAACAAGTTGATTATGAAACAGATGGAATTCTCTCATGCGTGATTCGGACTTCGAAGGGCTGTCGATATGAAGCTGCCGCCCACTAGTTGTACGATATTGCCTGGGCCACGCCGTTCACTGTTTTAGACTTCAGGATATCGTTTTCATACTGCATCACAGTCTCTTTTCCATTCTCTGTGATCCTGTAACAAAAAAGAAAATGAGAATATTGTAAATGTAGTGTATAATGTATATCAGGGAAGTTTTTTAAATTATAATACAACCAAAAAAGTCTATACTTAATAACGATTTTTCTGAATGACAGTTTATTCAAATTTTATAATTATTTTGGATAGATGATAGTTGCCCGGATATAAAATAAGGATGAAAATAGTACGGGGAGGCGGTCAATAAAATACAAAATAGTATAAAACTATTTTATTGTAGCTGACGTTTCGACCCAACTATGCAGGTCTTCATCAGGGCTAAATAAACAAGACACAGACAAAAATTATGATTATATAGGACAAAGAATATGAACTGGTTAGATAAAATATAAGTAACAGTAAACTTAAAGTTAAACATATAATGTATATACATAGGATGTAATATTGACACTGATAGTAAAGGTGGTATGATAAGATCGGGTAAGATACGTAAATAAGGGTGGATATGGTATGAGAATGGTGTAGGTACTATGAGTGGATATGGGGCAGAGTTGAAGAGGGATTAATATATGGATAAGGTGGATTATAAATGTAGTAAATAAAGGAGCTTACCTTATGACAGGGATGGAAGTCAGAGCCAGAATGGGGGAACGGGGTGAAAAGGTAGGTAGAAGGTTGTCTGAGAGGGGGATGACAACACCGGTTCCCCCATTCTGACTCTGACTTCCATCCCTGTCATAAGGTAAGCTCCTTTATTTACTACATTTATAATCCACCATATATTAATCCCTCTTCAACTCTGCCACATTTTTGCCTAGAAATATAACTATTTTTACTGACAGCCAAGCAGCCATTGGAGCAATTAAAAATCATGCAGTCAAATCAAAGATTGTTAAACCTTGTAATGATTCGCTCAACAAATTAGCTGAAATCAATAAAGTTAGAGTGGAATGGGTGCCTGGACATTCTGGGATCCAGGGCAATGAAAAAGCTGATGACCTAGCAAGAATAGACTCAGCCAAAAGACCCTAACCCCTGAACCAGTTATTGGCATAAGCTTAAAGTATGCCAAAAGAAGGATCGGGGAAATTTATGGTGCAATTAATAAACAAAATTGAAATGATGAAATGCAGCATCACTCCAAATTTTTCCTAAAAGGCTATTCCGCCAAAAGAAGTGACACTCTACTGAAATTGGACAGGATAGCATTCAAAAGAATTACAGTAATAATAATAAACACATGCATAAGCTCAAACTCGCAGACTCACCTATCTGCAGATTCTGTGGCAAGGAAAATGAGACAGCTTACCACATCATAAGTTATAATAGACCCACCCCTGAGGTCATGGTGCATAAGCCACAAAAAAAAAATAAAAATGGTAAAGGCCAGCCAAACCGCTCAGCTACCCGCTGCAACTTTTTGCCAGCTTTCTTAGCTGTTAAAGGGTCAAATAAACTATCATGTTAAAAACAAAACAAAAAGAAACCCTCAAAGCCGTTTATCCGTCAGTAATTGTTTTTAATTTGTAAGCTGTCGATATACGAGGTGTGGCTATTAAATAACGAGACTGACGCTGCTACAGAAGAAGTGCGCATGCGCCAAACGCCAGCAACCAACAGCTGTTATCGTGAAGCCTTCTATTTCGAATGTAGTGCCTCTCGCTTCTGTAAACAAATCAGTACAGCCGTAGCCTTCGTTCGCATTAGAGTTGTTTTTTTGTTTCGCCGGAAAAATGTTAAGTGTAACAGTAGAGCAACGAATTGTTGTGAAATTTCATGTGAAACTTGGAAAAACCGCTAGGGTAAGAGCACCAGTAACAGACAAGGGTCCAGTAACAGACAGTTAAATGTTTGGATCGAAATAATAAGAATTTATAGGCGGGAAAACTGATGTTGTTCTTGTCCATTTGTACGGTGTAACCATATATTGTCATCAGAGTGAAAGTCATGAACTAAATTGATATTTATAAGGCAGTGGTGGAAGGTTATAAACAGCCACCTCGTGGTCAGTTGGATTTTCCCGCTGTTGCTAGCTGGTTTTGTTAAGGAGGTAAGTGTTTTCAAACATAATTTTCTTTGTTGAATTTCGATATGAGGATATAATGGTGTTTTTTTTAATGTTTAAACTATTCTCTTTTCGTTTTTCAAATAGTTTTTTATGTACAATTAATTCCAAGGCGAGTTTTAGCTATGTCTGTTACTCATCCTCAGAAACTTGGGTTTCCTAGTAACAGACAGCCATCATGTCTGTCACCGGTCCAGGAAGCCATTTTCTTTTTTCTCCCTTCAGAATAGGGGTTTCATTGACTTAAATGTTCCTACAGGTTCAATATTGAGAATGGAACATTGTGATCAGTGTCAGACAGGGTGTCTGTTACCGGTCCAAAACAGTGTCTGTTACTCATGTCATAATTGTTTTTCACCTACTTCAGCTCATTGCAGACCCCCCTTTTTTTCAGTTCAGGATGGCCCCCCCTGCCAAGAAATTCGCATATAGTGAAGAACAGATGCAAACTGCCCTAATTGATGTAAACAGAAATGGTATGAGTGTTGCTGCTGCAGCAAGGAAAAATGGAGTTCCACGCGTCACACTTTTGAACAAAGTGAGAGGAGTTTATCCTAGCGCAAGAAGGATGGGTCCAGACCCGGTACTTTCAAAAGACGAGGAAAGAATACTGGTACTCTGGATAGCTTCATCATCTAGAGCAGGGTTTCCCATACTAAAAGAAGAATTTCTAGACAGTGTACAGCTTCTTATAAAAGAACTGGGGAGGGAAAATTCTTTTACAGATGGAAGACCTGGAAAATCTTGGTATCGTGGTTTTGTAAAACGGAACCCTTCTGTGGCGCATAGAATCAGCGAAAATCTCACGTTATCACGGTCAAGAGTGACCCCAGAAAGCTTAGGCAACTGGTTTAAAACCGTTTATGACTATTTGAAGGACAACAATCACCTAAGCATTCTAGAGAACCCAAAACGAATATTTAACTGTGATGAAACTGCATTTTTTCTTAACCCAAAGGGATCCCGAGTACTTGCTATTAAAGGTGACAGAAATGTATACCAAGTAGTCAATAACGACGAAAAGGAATGTCTCACAGTTTTATTTACAGCAAACGCTGCAGGACAGCTTCTTCCCCCTACTGTGATCCATAAGTACGTTAGAATCCCTGATAATATTAAATTCAGTATGCCCTTCGGCTGGGGATTAGGAAAGTCGGATTCAGGATGGATGACGAGTAAGACGTTTTTTGAATTTTTGGCCAATGTGTTCCAGCCATGGCTGAAAACTCAAGGACTGGATTCCGAACCCATTATCTTGTTCGTGGATGGACACGTATCTCATTTAACTCTTGAGGCTAGCAGATTCTGCGAAAAAGAGAATATAATTTTGATTGCTTTACATCCCAATGCTACTCATATTCTTCAGCCCCTTGACGTTTCTGTTTTTAAGCCACTCAAAACCAAGTGGAAAAAAACAGTGAATCGATGGAGAAGAACCTCTTCAGATGGACCTATTGTTAAAAAAATTCATTTTGCTGGCCTTTTGGAACAGGCAATAACTACTCTAAGACCACAAGTAATCATAAGAGGCTTTGAAAAGTGTGGACTAAGTCCTTGGAATCCTCAAAAGTTAACAGATCCTTCAGTTTTAAGTAAATGCAGTAGGTTGGAGAAAGAGATAAAACAACTTGAACGGAGCCAGTTGAAAACTACTTTAAAAATCATGGAGAAGAACATTCCTTCAGAAAAATTAGCATCGTTCAAAGAAATGGGTGCATTTTATTCTGGGGAAGTTGAAGATAAGTCCCTTTATGAATTGTGGAAATTCATTGAATCAGCTTCTAAAGAACGATTGGAGGAAGTAAGTTGTGAGGAGTCAAGTGAACCAAGTGATTCAGAAGAAGATGTTGAAAACCTAGAAATCACAGCAAATCCTGAAACTATCGACTCTTCTAAAGACAACCATCAATCAAACACAACACAGGAACACATAGTCCTAAATGACACCGTAAATTCACCTCCTAATCACCCAGTGAATTGCCAGGAAATCCAACAGCCAGTAATAGCAAAAACAAGTGAGCTTGGTGAAACGGCCATTAGCAGTGTCTTGGGCGGTATTCCCAGTCCTTTCAAAAAAGCCCTTGTTTGGGCCCCCAACGCTTCCGTTTCTGCCAAGAGTATCAATACAAAATCTAACCGCAACAAGAGATCACAAATAGCAGTTATTACTTCACAAGAGTGGCAAAACGAGGTTTTGAGAAAACAGAAATACAAAAAGGAACAGGAAGAGGCTAAGAAGAAAAGGGCTGAAGACAGACTTCAAAAAAAGAAGGAACAGGAAGGTATTAAGAAAAAGAAAGCAGAAGAAAATATAAAGAAAAAGAAAGAACAGAAAAAGCTAATAACAAAAAAAAGAAATTGCAGAAAGAGGAAAATGTATAACGATAAATCATCATCAACAGAAGAAGAGTGGCATCCAGATTCGAGTTCAGAAGGAGGTGAATTCAATGACGATAACTGCATGATGCCAGTTGATGAAACGATTCAAAGTAACAAAGAACTTGGAGGAGGTGAAACTGATGCACTTAATGATGTGATTTTGACTTTCACTGAGGTTCCGATTGTCCAGGGAGGATCGGTGGAAGTAGGTAAAGAGGGTCCCCACATTGATCAATTACAAGAACAGCTTCCTGATTTTCCAGTGCCTTCGTCATCTAAACTCTTGCACAGCTCGCTAGTCTGTTTCAAAGGAGAACTTTTTGGTATTGATCACAGTGGTGTTGGAGGGGATGAAGATCTTACTGCATTGACGAATAAACAAATCAGACACATCCCAGAACAACAATTGAGTACATTGAGTCAATTTCCAGAAATTCCCGTGGATATCAATGGCAATGATGAACCAAAAAAAGATATTTTAGCTTCCTCAAAATACTGTATCGGCTACCGTTTAAATAAAAACAGAAAGGTGAAATGTGTGTACGAGATCAATGACAACATTGGTGACGAACTAGCAGTCATTCCCTTAATCCCAGTAAACAGGTTGAAAACTGTATTTCAGCGCATTCCTTCAGGGTTGAATTTAATATTAAAGAGTAACGTTATCCAAATGTTACCACAGCCATTGGCTTATGGATCTCAGGGAAACATACGTTTTCAATTCCCACATCCAATTAGCGACGTTCCTTTGTAGATATAAGTGTTAAAAAAAAAGTTCCTATTCCAATGTGATAAGGCTACAAAATAAAATAAAAGGTTCCTAAAAGGCACACAACAAATACCTAGGCATTCAAGTGTTATAAGGATACATTAGAATAGTAAGTTTCCCAATCTATCTTAGTTTTTTTTTAATTAGGCAAATATATGAAACTAAAAAGGCTGAAATATCAGACTGAAATGATGATTGTTCAAGGTTTAAGGCTAGGTACAACGTGTAAAGCCGGAAAATTAGACTAATGATTCTTGTTTTGAGGTATAAATAACTTAAGACGTTCTGTAGGAACTAAAATGATTCAATTTAATTTTTATTTAAGAGGCTGATGAGTTAGGTATCTGAATCGTAACTACATCACTAGGGCTTAACTACCTAGGTACTTTGTGATTTAAGAATAGTGAACTAGGTACGTTCTTAGTAGGTAGGAGATAAAGGAACTTTGTCGTACTTACATAAAGGAAGTTTAAATTTTTTATTATACTTTACCTATTTATTTAAGTTTTAGTTTTTTTATACTTTATTTATTTATACTTTATTTGTTTTTTATACTTTAATTTTTAAGTACCTCTAAACTTTAAATAGGTGCCATATATATATATATATATATATATATATATATATATATATATATATATATATATATATATATATATATTACTATGTATTTAGGTTATTTATATGTAATGTGGTCTAAAAACTTCAAGGTGTCTACTTATTCCTATTAGAAGTCAAATGTGTTTCATTTGGAAGTTTAAATTTAGTTAACTATTTTGTACAAATTTAAATTTAGATTATTGTTTTTTACAAGTTCAAATTTAGTTTAGTTATTGTTTTTAAAAACCTCGCAGTTGTCTTAAAATCTCATTTTTGTGATTAAAATGTTCTAGTTGCGTACTCAGGTATTGTTCATTTGAATTTAATAAGGTTTTACTTCTGACAATAAAGATATTTGCATATTTTGAAGAAAAAAATGGAATTTTGTCTGTGTCTGTTACTCATCCTTTTACCCTGTCTGTTACTGGGGATCATCAGATTTTTCGATGTCTGTTACTGGGGGTCGAAATTCTTGTCACAATTGAGTGATTATAAATAGAATTAAATAATTAAGAGGATCCTGAAGCATCCAAACATTAGAAGAGATGTTTTTGCATAAGAGAAAAATAATTGGAAAGCTCTTAATACGTTTCAAGGCTCGGAAAGTTGAGTAAACCTGAAAGCGACGTCTTAAGCATTTCTGTAACTGGTGACGTTACCCTACTGAAACTTATAATTTATTGAAAGAAGTGTATGGCAATAAATGTTTATTGTGTGCACGTGTTTTTGAGTGGTTTAAGCGTTTTCAAGATGGCCGAGAAGACGTTCAAGATGATTCACGCCTGGGTCGCCCTTCCACGTCGAAAACGGATGACAATATCGAAAAAATCGGTAATCTGATTTGATCTGACCGTCGGTTAAGTATTCGTGCGATTGCTGAAACTGTACGAATTGATATGGCCTGAATTGAGGAAGGATAAGTCATGGGTTCTCCACCAAGACAATGCGCCGGCTCATTCCGCATTGTCTGTTAAGAGGTTTCTAGCCAAATTCAGCATCCCAGTGTTAGACCATCCGCCTTATTCACCGGATCTTGCGCCGTGCGACTTCTATCTGTTTCCTAAGGTGAAATCTGCATTTAAAGGAACAAGATTTGAGTCTGTTGAAGCTGTGAAAGAGAAAGCGGCACGCGTCCTGAAGGAGCTGACAGAAAATGACTTCCAGCACTGTTTCGAACAATGGAAGATTCGCATGGAGTGTTGTAGGGATAGAAGAGGGGTGTATATGGAAGGTGATAATAAGTAAAAATGTATGAAATAAAAATAAAATATTTTACAGCGTCAGTCTCGTTATTTAATAGCCACACCTCGTATAGCGTGACTATCTATAAATATTGAATCTAGTAAATTAAATTAAATTATAATAAATAACATATAACGACTCACTTCTTCGTCGTGATCTTCTTGCCGTTTATGAACCTCGTAGAGGTGGAGGTGCGCTTGGTGATGGGGGTAGCACTGTTACCAAACGAGCTGGAGAAGGAGGAGAAGCTGACGGCGTTGCCGTCCATGTTGGAGAGCATGTCGTCGAAGCCGAAGCCAAAGCCACCCATCGGGCTGAATATCGACGACAGCGTGTCCTGGTGGTGGCCTCCTGTCCTGTGGCCCCGCCTTCCACCTGGGGAAACAATATTTTTCATGAGGAATAAGAGATCAACAATAAAAATAGCAAGGATATGAATAAAATACTTTTTCACTTCTTTTTTATTATTTTATTTTAAATTTTTCTATTAGTATAAAAAAGAGGAAATCCTAAAATGTAAAACAAAATAGGGTAAACCATGTTACAGTTATTGGCACCCCAACTTTAACTTAAAGAAATAGGTAAACATGTCCTAATATTTTTATAACATATACATGAGTCTAATGTTTGAAGGGTCCTCTAAGTCATCTATGAAGTAAGACTTTGACAAACTAACCATAGGCAAGATTTCATGATTAAATCCACAGGGTGCCAATAACTAGATTTGGCACTTTTGACAATAAATATTGCCATATTGTAAAACAATTGAACTTTTGACTCAAAAAAAAAAAAAAAACTCTTGAGTCTATTGGATATATAAAGAGGAGCTATAGGAAGTTTCAATTATATCCCTTCATAAGAAGTATTATTTTTGAATGTCACCACCGAAATTTAGTCTTAAGGGTGCCAATAACTGAACGGTTTACCCTATAATTAGAAAATTTAAATTAAAAAATCTCTTCTTATAAATGCAGGAAACAAACTAAACCGTCAAGATATTTTTCATATTAAAGCATCAAAGGAAATTCTAAAAGGTAAAACAAAATATAATTGGAAAATTTAAAATAAAAAAAAATCTATTCTTACAAATGCAGGAAACTAACTAAACCGTCAAAATATTTTCCCTAATCTAGCACCAACAGGACAAAAAAATAAATAAAAAATTATGATTTAAATATTAAATATTGAAAGAAGACTGCCACAATCTTAAAAAACTGAAATTTTAATGAGAAGTATGATAAGTCGTGATTATTATTGCTATTTCTCAACTACATGAAAGAGTTACGTTGACTGCTCTCCAGCGTTAAATATTAGATTTTAAAATATGCGGCTTTTCTTAAAGAAAGATAATGTGATTTGAAGTCTTTTAAGCAAAAAATAAAATAGCAGTCTTTTAAAACTAGCAATAAGAAGTGGTTTTTTTTTTTCCTATTTCGTCCAGATGATTACAGATTAAATAAAATTTGAGATTATTTCTACATTATATTACAGAAATAATACAAATAATAATATAAAAAAAAAACATTAATTAGTCAGTCACACTATCATAAATTAAAAAAACAACGTTATTTTAGTATAAGAAAAAAATATCCAAATGCAATATGTTAGTACATACTCAATGAGGTTATAATGCATAGGGTGCAAAGGAAAGACTGTGATTGTATCGATATATAAAGTATATTACTTTTTCTTTTATGTTTTTCCCATCGGTATAGTATACAATCATGGATTAAAATTTTTCTCTAAAAATATCTGTTATATAGAAGGAGAAAAGCTACAATGGAAAAAACAAATAAACAAGACAAATGTTTTTTTGAAATCTGCCAATCAAATCTTAAATTACTTTAAGATATTATTTTTTTAAATAGTTTATGCTCCAAATTTGATTTATATTTTAATTTTAGTCAAGTAATGTATCATCGTGATCCTTTATTTAAGACTCACTGTTATAATTTTTTGTTCTATGTTACGACCTTAATGCCATAATCAAGATGACACAACATCTGTGACCATAAAAAACATTTTCAATTAAGTAGATATGAATAATCTTATCAGATAAAAATTTATATTTACTAGTCAAAAATCTTACATTTAAGTATGGAAGTCAAAATTTTTATTTTGACTTTCATGCTTTAATACAATAAGACTGATTTTTATCTGAATGAGGATATCATTCAGCCTATTTAATTGAAAATATATTTTTATGCTCACAGATGAAGACCCCACGCTAAGAAAGTGTTCAGTCCATTTTTTGTGATATATTGTTTTATAGCGCATCATAGTAACCACTTCGAGTACTACAAATCTGTCTAGTTTACATGAAAACAGTGGGTTCAGTCCTTCGAGATATTTATAATTCTTTTTTGGTCATTGATTCTTTTTAGACTAACAAATAGTAGTGTATTGTATTTTTATTAACATTACCATTATTTGAAAATATATTGGGCTTACACTACTTTTTTCCCCCATTGAATTAAGAGTTATGAGGTTGTGTTCTATACGAGATATAAACACTCTTTTTGCTCACCTGTAAAATTTGCAAAATGTGATTGAACACGTTCTTAGCGTAGGGTCTTCAGATATTATTATCTTGATAATGGCGTTAAGGCCGAAACGAAGAAAAAAAAAAATTATAAAAGTGAGACTTACCATAAATAAAGGATTACAAAAATAATTCACCTAAATCTATCTAGCCTCAAGTAAATAAAAAATTATCACATCCTATTCTAATGTTTTAAAAAAAATTCTGAAGTGTTTATCTTATCAGATCTATAAAAGAAGGTATACTCAATTATCAGTCATTTATTTATTCAGTATTATCAAGGCATGCTCTTTAAAAAAAAAAAAATAAATAAATAAATGCGGTGCTACTTGAGATGATATATGAATGTATATATATATAAATATATTTTAAAGCTACGGATTAAAAATATCCTGTCGCTATATATATATTTTTTTTTTTGCATATATTAAAATTCAAATTTTCACTATAAAAAATAAAAAAATAATATTAATTTTTCAAGATACTATTTATTTAACTTAAGTAACATAGTTGTGGGTATACGCCATTTACTTTACCTAGAGAAAATTATGTCAGGAAGGTGACGTCCTTCTTCCCTGAGATAAACAGGCACGTGGTTATGATGAACACGTTTTTTCTCCCACAACTGTACAGACTAAACTTGCAAGACGTAATATGGTTTCAGCAAAATGGAGCAACTGCTCATACTGCCAGAATTTTAATGAATCTGCTGCGGAATGTGTTTCCAGGTCACCTGATTTCAAGATTCGGAGATGTGCACTGGCCTCCTCGGTCTCCGGACAGTAAGATGTGTGATTTTTATTTGTGGGGACATTTGAAAGAGCACGTTTATCGACATAAACACCGTACTTTAGATGTCTTGAAAGCAGCGATACATACTGAGGTGGCGTTGATCACTGAGGATACACTGGAACAAGTGTGGAGGAGCTTCCTGTACAGAATAGAAAATTGCCTCAGGGATGAAGGACGTCACCTTCCTGACATCATTTTCTCTACGTAAAGTAAATGGCGTATACCCACAACTATGTAACTTAAGTTAAATAAATAGTATCTAGAAAAATTAATATTTTTTTTAATTTCTAAAATGTATAAGTTTCTTGTGGTCACCCTGTACAATATCTTTTTGTTGTTACGATCATATAAAGAAATTTACATGAACATGCAAAATTTTTAAATCTGTTTTTACGCGCAAACTAAAGACAAAAAAAAAAAAAAAGTGCAAAAGAAATATATACATGAGAGATGTTATACTTACTACACCAAAGGTTTCCAACTAATAACATTTTTTTTTTAAATTAATAAAGAAATCAGCTTACCTAATAAAAATAAGACATTTCACAAAAAATATTATGAATTAATAACTATCGTTTTATACTATTTATCCAGTAAAAATATCTAAGTAGAACAATATTGTGACTTGAGCACTTAAAAGTTGGAAACCCTTCGTACAAAGAGAGCATAACAAAACTTTTTAACTAATAAATAATGTTGCTAAATATTAAAAAAAAAAGACAAGTAAAGAATTATATGCATTGTAGCACCACTAATGGTCTATTTAAAATAGTGGAGGAGAAAGAGGTGTTTCCCAACAGGTTTTTCAACACGTTATCGATAATTTTTTAAATAACGATCAGGGATTTTGGAATTCGGTGGGGGGGGGGGGGACCTAAAGGTTGAGCAGAATCTCAGCCGAATCATTTTCTTTCTGCACAGCTTACAGCTTAGAAACTAGTGATGTAAAACGATCGATAGTATCCTACATAAAACTATTGATAGTCATAGGATCACACAGTCAAAATCGTTTATAACGACACCGGCTATAACGTACAATCGGATATAACAAACAAAATAGTTGGCCCCATGAAATAACAGACAGAAAAAAGTGACATCGGTTATAGTGAACAGGTCGGTTAGAGCGGACATTTTCTTGGAACAGTAGCAGTTGAAATATTGCTTACAGCATACATTTCAAATCTAAGTTCTACGAAATGAAGACAAAAAATTTGTTTGCTTTACATCAATGCACTCAACAGTGTCTCAATTCAGTTCTCTCTTGTCTTTATAAACGGAAACATGCCAAGACAACAATTTACGATTGAGGAACAGTTTGGGATAGTTTGCCGAGTTGATTCCGGTGAATTAAGAACATCTCGTTCAATTGGATATGAAACTCCAGTAATTTTCAAAGAATATTTCTTGGTTTTCTCCACTTTAATCGAAAAAATTTTTTTTTTGCAGATGTTCGAGGAAGGCGATAGACAAAATTAACAGATTTTTTTATTTAACTTACTTATTAATATGTAGTTTTGGATTTGATAATATGTATTTTCACATTTTTTTCATTATATATTTTTTAATTTAATTAATTTTTTTATACTTTTAAAATGTTTTTAGAATACAAAGATTTTCACAGTACATTGCATTATGAGTATTGTTTATTCATTACCTTATTATGTACATTAATTGTTATTAGTTATTATGAACTTAAATTGACGTAAGATTAATTATATACTTAAATTAGGTAAGATGGAAATATGTATCGATAATGTTCAATATTTAACAATATCAAAATCAAAAAGAAGTGACTATAGAAACCAATGTAACACCGCTTATAGCGAACTGTTCGTTATAGCCGATAATACCGCTTTAAGAGAACGTCGGCTATAACGTACAAAAACTTACAGTCCCTTGAAGTTTGTTATAAACGATTTTGACTGTACGTTAAAACAAGTTTTTACAACGCAAAAAATTTGCTCTATCACTTTTTTGCTGAAACTTGGTTTTCTGGAGAAGTTCTGACGCTCTGGTGCATTATTTTGAGTCTCACTGAATATCTCAAGCCGCTGTCAAAGAAGTTAAAATCTTACTCTACTGTGGACTAGATTGTTTTTTTGTTTTTTCAGATAAGTAAAGCCTATAATATTATTTAACTCATTTTTATTATATTGACGATTAACATGAAATCTAAAAAATAAACAGAACTGATCCACCAAGTCCACGTTTAAAACGTCGGAAAAGAGGCAGAATCAAATCAAATTTAGACATAATTAATTTAGACAATATTGAAAATAAAATAATTCCCACTTACTTGGTAGTAGTAAGTGGTAAAAATGAAAAAAGTTTTAAGAATATATCTCCTTTTTTCATTACATTAATAAGTTCATTACTAACACTGCTGGTAACGTAAAAAACATTAAAAAAACTTAAATACAGTAGTTGAATTTTTCATTTGGAATGATAGGAGCTATAATGCTTGTTTATGATTGTACTTTTTTTTCTCATCTTTTAATTTGGGAATAAGATGAATTCAAATGAACGCCTGCCTTTTATAAACTTATTCACACTAAGAAGATAACGCTGCGCCACACTTCATTTTAGCCACTCAACTCATTTTGGACTAAATTAGACTTATCTGAATTTTAACTGGGATGACAGAATTATTCAAAAGTATTTAATGGTATTTAATAAAATTTTGCTTTGGAATCTCCTACAAGATTGTTACAAAAGCTCTTGTGCATCAACACAGCCTTTAATTCCAACTCTCGTAATTAATCCTTTGAAGATGTTTTTGTTCCTACGATTCATGGCAACACTTCATCGCTACAGGGAATAACTAGGTGAGGTGGAAAATAATCCACATGAGATCACTTCAGAAGCCTTCTACCCTCCACTATAAAGGAGAAGTCAATAACTCACAGCTCTAAATGTTTAGCTGCTACTCATAATAAACTTCTTCCTGAGCGCACAGGAGGGCTTCCGAATCAATCTCAATACAAACAGATCATGTGGATTATTTTCAAACTTTCCCAGTCATTCCCCGTTAACGTAACATTTACTTTGACTATTCCTATGATTTATGATGACTTGAGTTCACTTTATGGGACCATTTGATTTTTAAAACTCATGTGCAATGTAAGAAGAAAAAAAGAGATCGTAATTTGTGAACGGTCATGAGACATCACTGGAAAAAAGGCAGCTAATGAAGAAATTCGCAACATAAAAGGAGAGTCAATTATCCATTAAATTACTCTTGCACTTTTTTCAGGTGCTTCAAATTGGAATATGCAGATGGACCCATGTCAGGTCCCCTATCGGTCATTAATGATGAAATTCTTCTTTAATCTAGGGCCCACATGGATCTACTCATGATTTATCGACCAGAATAGGAGCTTCTATTTAATGCCAGTGTCACATCCTCTTGAAACCTAGGTGTACGTGAATTAAGATCAATGGTAAACAACCCAAATGACTTGATGATGGAGGTCCAAGCCCAGCATCAAGTTGTCACATGCAAAATTTTGTTTGAAGATTAAAAAAAACAAAAAAAAAAAAAAAAATACCTGTACCACTACAACCCGTGAAGGGTCTTGGGTTCAGTACTATGTAAGGAAGAGTACTGTTTCTTGGTCTGCGGTCGTGCATGGAGGTGATTTGACCATGATCACGCTCAACCGCCAGGTTTTCCCCCTTAATTTTTCAATTAAGGGTACCCACTTTATGGAGGCTGTGTTTGCCACAGGAGGGTCTCTCGGCCCACGAGACGAACTGTGGCGAATAATAAAAATATCATAAGCCATGTCAGATTCGAACTCGGGACCTTGAGCAAAGCAATCCACTGCCTTACCAGTGGGCTACCCCGCTCCCTGGATTCAAAGATTCAAAGCTAACATTAAAAAAAAAAAAAAAAAAAAAAAAAAAAAAAGGGTTTTGGGTTCAGTTCTGTTTTCTTGGTCAGCAGTCGTGTAAGGTGATTTGACCGTGATAACGCTTAACCATCAGTCTTTTCCTCTTAATTGAAAAATTAAGGGTACCCAATTTGTAGTGGCTGAGTATGCCCCAGGATAGTCTATCGGCACACGAGCAAACTGTGGCAGAATTTTAAAGATATACTGCCATATTCGAAATCGGGACGGTTGCAGTTTAGCAACCCAATGCCTTATCAATGAGCTACTCCGCTCCTTAGCTAGCATAAGCATTGGCTAAATGAAGATGCACAACCAAAGGTTCTAGATCTGTTTGAGAATAGAGATATTACTGTGAACTGAGTTTATGCAGTTTTGATAGCAAAGTACCCAGCATTGGTCAACGGGAACCAAGAAAACATAACAAAGCCCATGTAGCATTTCACTCTCATTTGACAAAGGAAAAATCCTTAAAATTTATTGCATGGAGTACAAGTTTAGCCTAGATATTATTCCATTAGATTATGGTTTGTTTAGATTAATAACTCATTTTTTATGGTCATTAAGTTTCCTTTTGCAAAGTTATGACAAAAAAAGAAAAAAAAAAATGAGCTTTTCTCAAACGTATTAGGGGAAAATGGATCAACAAGGGAAAGGTCAGGCGTTGTGGAAATATATCATTCAAAGGTAACTGAACTTTTTTCTTCTTAAGCACCTGTCTGAAAATTCAACAATGCAAAATTTTCTCAGATCATTACAACATAAAAATAGAATGTGAGGGGTTTTTGTTACGAAAAACAAGCAGTATTGAGAGTGGAACATTGGATCCAATTATTGGCAGAAAGATGGGTAAAAGCCATTGAAAATAATGGACTTAACTTATTAAATATTCTATAATACAATAAAATAAATAAAAATTAGGCCAACTTTCACCAAAGAAACGTCACAAGTTTATTTAGCTAGGCAACGTTGCGGCTCCTGGAGCCATTTTCAAATCATACATCATACTTGATTATTAATCGAGTGATTGGAAAAAAACTATTGTTGAAACATCAAAAACTGGTTGCTGGAGGAGTCATTCTAATGCCATCTAAAAAACAGTTTGTCATATCTCCCACTACTAACTCCGAGCCACTTATTAACTTCACCAAATTTGAATAAGATTATTAGAGTATTCAATAATGTTTAAAATATGTCATCTGAAATAAGGTTCTACTAAATACTAATGCACAAAGGACTTTTGTAACAATCCAGATTAACCACTTAATACTTTTCCTCTTAATTCTATTCTTCCTATTAAATTCACTACTGGCTAATCACCTAGTTGGGAAACATCAAAATTGATTACAGCAGTAAGATTTATAAAAAAGTTTTATGAATAGAGCAAAGAAAACAACCATCATATCGAAATCACAAAACTGTAATCTTACCATCATCGTACATCGGCTGGGCAGCTGTGTGCAAAAAAAATAATATGTATTTTCTTCCCCTTATAAAATTAAATACTAAATTTGAAACTACTTCCATCATTTAGTGTGATACAACTAATGTTAACCCTCCGGCGGGCGCGCTGCGGCATTTGGACCGTAATCTGAACTTTTGTCAAAATATTAGGAATACTAATTGAATCAGTGAGCTGAAGGTTCCAGGTATTTGTTGACCGAAATGTTCTGGCAAGATTAGACGGTCGTGCCCGCCGTCTTCCGGTTTTCCTCAATAGTTATATTGCCTTATTTGCAGTAGGTCTGTAAGTGCGGTCCAAACACCACGGCACGCCCTTTCGTGTTACAGATTCAGACAATTTCTGCTGAATTATTTTATCGTTTTCTACGCTTTTTTCACAAATTAAAATGCAAGTAAGGTAAACATACCTATAGTGGACACTGTTCCAATAGTGGCCACTTGGACAATTAAATTTTGAAAATATGGCAGCTAGGCTTTGAATCAGCTTCAAACTTAGAGTGAATGTACCTACGACTATCCAGTACATTCAAACTTAGAGTGAATGTACCTACGACTATCCAGTACATTCACACTAAGTTTGAAGCTGATTCAAAGCCTAGTTGCCCTATTTTCAAAATTTAATTGTCCAAGTGGCCACTACTGGAACAGTGTCCACTATAGGTACGTTTACATTATTTTGGTTTTAAGTTGTCTAATATTGTTTGAAATATTTTTACACATAAAATTATTTATAGTCTTGTTTTACTGAATTAGTATTTGTGAAGCATAAACCCTTACATCTATGCCAATGTTTATTATTATAATTCGAGCACTTATGAACGAAACATTGGCAAAAATAAAATATGTGATTCTTACATATCAATGCTCTTTATTTTGACCGCACTACCGACCATTATAACATCCGTCAACCATCCTCCACCATTATTCCTATGTTCATATGAGCAACATTTATTATTATATTATCTTTATACATTATACTACCAATTGTAAGTTTTTTTATCGCCAAAGCTATTTTAATTTATTTTATTTTTTGCCATCCTTTTCTTAATACATCTTATAATCTTCATTCATTAGAAATGGTATAAACCTAAAGCAACGAGTAAACAACAAAAAATTAAGTTATTGCTTATTTCTAATAAAATATATAGATAACAAAGATGCGGTCCAAACACTTCAGCGCGCCCGTTGGTGTAACTCAAATAGGCGTGCCTGCCGGAGGGTTAACAAGAAATTTAGAGTGTATAAAATAGAAAAAATAGTAACTTATGTAGGATTATTGTATAAAATGTTCATTCATATCTAATCAATATGCTGCTGTACACTGTCAAATTCTACTAGTCTATTTAATTAAACAAGTTAATAAGAAAGAAAAATCAACAATTTGTATTTATGTTAAAGAAGCAAGCAAAGTATTTTTTGACTTTTGATGTCAAGATAAGATATGTTAAGATTAGAGTGACCACAATAATATATAGATGCTAAAATTAATATTATTTCAATTTATTAATCAACGATGGTGTTTAGAAATGTAGAAGGGTTTCAATAAAATTTAATAAAGTAATAGGTACAAATAATGAAATGTGAATGAAAAATGAAAAAATTAATCATTGATTGTTTTTTAATAATTAATTTATAATTTTTAAACTATTTAATTATAAGATAAAAGATTCGACCACGGCCGGGAATCGGACCCAGGTCCTCTGCATCACCGTTGCAGTGCCCTTACCAATGAACTCATTGTGGGGTCGTTCCCAACTGTGTTAGAATCTTTTTCTTCAGTGATCCAATCCACAATAGTTAAAACATTATAAAGTATACATATATTTTATAATTGATAGGATTAAATTCAGTTAATGTAAAGCAGAGCAAACCAAACGACAAAATTAGAAAAACAAAATAAAACCAACAAACAGCTGATCGTTAGTAAAATAATAATTTAAAAAAACAAGACATAAAACACGTAGCTCACCCTTTAACCCCTTTTTATCATATTTATGCGCTGAAAATTGAAAAATCCTAATTAAACCCTAAATAACAAAACATCACAATGGATAATAATAATAGTATTATTTTAAAATATTTTAAAAGTATGATTAATTAATAATAGAAGATTCTTTGAAATTAAAATAACAAGATATAAGATTGAAATTAATGAACTTAAGATAGAAAAGTATTCATCACATCAGTAAAGAAAAAAAAATAAAATAGATTATTACTAGAGCCTTGAAAATAATCTGCCATGCTCTGATTCCTTCATTAAGCAAACAGAACTAAAACTTCAAATATTTTATTTTCAACATAAATACAGCCACCATTTCTGCAAAGACGTATTTTGTCTTATCCTAATTTATTTCTAGCTCAAGTTCTTTACTGGCTTTCATCAATGTTGACATATTTTGTTTCATAGTTCTCATTATCAAAACATCTATTAAATAATCTGCAAAATCCAGCATGGATATATTTACACCCAGGTTCAAAACCTTTACAAGGACGCTGTCACTATCCTAATGGTATTTTCTAATACTAATTAAACGATGAATAGTTGTTACGAATCCCATTATTTTAGCAAGAATTAACCTCAAACCTCTAAAACAAAAAAGTTACCAATTCTGACTTTATTGAAGTTTCAGTCATGCTCATCTTAAGTAGATTTACAAACTTCTTTGGCATTCTCATTTTAATCACAATATTATATGGCATATTGCATTGATGTATGTATTTACTAGTAATGCTGAACCATAGCAATAATAAAAATAAAATTGAAACATTCATGCTTGATATTACAAGGGTCATTCAATAAATAATGAGACAAATTCTATAATTTTAAAACTATTCAATGAATGTGTACAATCTCTTCGGTGTTAGTTGGCAACCTTGGGATATGCTGTGATCAGCTGTTTCATCATTTTATGTCAACATAACCTCAAAATTTTCAATTCACCATGGCAAGTCCATTAGAAGATTGCACCTTAGAAGAGCAGCGCTCGGTCATTAGATTTTTAGTCGCTGAAGGTGTAAAACCAAGTGAAATTTTTTCTAGAATGTTGATACAGTACGGTAAAAGTTTTATGAATAGTTAGACAAGCTATCAGGAGCAAACGCCTTGTACTCTTGTCAAAAGGAGTCATTCTTCAGCGCGATAACGCCCGCCCTCATACAGCCCAGCTGAGCCGTGATAAGCTTCAAAAATTGGGTTGGGAGGTCTTATCTCATCCTGCCTACAGTCCCGACCTCGCCCCATCTGATTTTTACGTGTTTGGACCACTCAAAGACGCTTTATGTGGAAAAATATTTGCTAACAATGAGGAAGTTAAGGAAGCGGTGAAAAAGTGGCTTCGGGGTAAATCGAAAGAATTCTTCGCCAAGGGAATTAGGAAGCTGCAAGAAAGATGGGACAAGAGCATAACTGTGGAGGGTGATTATGTTGAAAAATAGCCTTAATTTTGAAAGATTGAAATAAACCATTTTTGAACTATAGCCATTTGTCTCTTTACTTATTAAATGACCTCGTAGTTTTGACAGATTTCCAACATCCAAAAAAAGAAAATTTCACTTATTCTATATTCACTATTATAAAATAATCAATGCAATACCATAGCATTGACCCTTGCTTCCCATGCATGGGACCCAGACTTGTGCATACCTCCACAATTCCAAGTTGACCTTTTGTAACAGCACTGTTGAATCAGGTTCCTTGACGCGGAACAATGTAGTAGTAGATCAACATTTGTGTTAATAATATCAAAAATAAATGATTGGTAAAATTTAAAAATTATTACCTTGGGAAACACACCCCTGGGACCTAACCAGGTTAAAAAAGAAAAATAAATGGGCCCATTTTTTTTTTCTTTTAATTTATCGATTACTCCTTCGATCAAGATTATACATACAAAACATTTTAAAAGCTTTTGATTTGTTTGAGTTTTCACGTTTCTTAAGTGTGCATACAAGTTCACAAAAGATATAATTTAAAAAAATTTAAACATCTTTAAAATAATTAGAATCTTATGAATTAATGAAAAACAAGAAACAAGATCTGTGGGGAAAAAAATGAGAGAACACATAAAACTGTGTATGTAGAGGGATATTCTCTATTTGTGGACACATCCACTTTGAACTTGTAGAAATTCTTACAAAATGGGAGATGATGTTATGCTTTAATAGTAATAGACAATTGTTTGACAGGCCATTTTATCCTTAGAAATATATTGTGATGATGTTTATGATCCTTAGAAATATATTGTAATGATGTTTGTTTTAAATACAATTAAAATTGATAGCAATTAATATTTGGAAACTAATAAGAACTTTGATTTGGCTACAGAAGGCAGTGTATGTTTAGAACCTCCTGGAGGTTACCTTGTATATGTATAGATTGCAATGGTGACCTCGGTTTTCTGTTCCCATTATTACAATTATATGGTTGATTGTAAATTTTCTATTATACTATTTTGTATTTTATAGGAATCCGGAAAATATTCAAGTTTTGGTTAACACAACTCAATACAATCCAGATCTCATTTTATTCAGCTACAAAATGAATAGCCGGAAAAACACTGTGGATCTACCGGGCATTTAAAATACATATTCTAACATTAGAAGTAAAGTGAATCTTTATGTGTGTTTTTTTTTTCAACTGCGAATATGTCATAAGTGCATTGAATAAACAAGAATAAATATAAAAGAAGGTAAATACAAAATAATTCCTAACTTCTGCAAAAGTTCAAAATAAAATAGTCTCATGAAAATTGTTATTTAGTAATCGGTGACTGGAAAAAAAATCGGAATATTTTGGTTTCCAAACAGGGATTAAGTAAAAATATACTAATAACAAGGCTTTGGCTCAATATTTATCAAAAGTAAATTTTTTATAGTTTTAAATATAATATTGAAAAAAAAATTGTGATGATAAGCAATGGAGGAAATGAAACAACACTCAATTTCAAACAGATTTTTTTTTCTTCAAAATAAACATAAAAATATTTAAAACACTATGTACATTAGAAGACACATTTTCAGCATAAATAATGACTATTTACAACGATATTGTCTTTATATATATTTTTTTTTCCTTTGCCTAAGATTCTTTTATTTACACTCTTCATCATGTTTGACAAATTATAAGAGTGATCAAGAAGTAAACATTAAAATTAAAAATTATAAACAATAATATTCATTAAATTAAATAATAACCACAACAAACATTTAAAATAGTGTAAAATATTTAAATAATAATAATAATTAGCAGTTCCCTTCAGAAAAATATAATTTTTTTTTTAAATAACTTCATAAGTTGAGAAGAGAATAGCCATGGCCGGGAATCAAACTTGGGTCTCTTTATCATCGTTGCAGTGCTCTGTATCATCGCGGCCCCTAAAACAAATAGCCTTCTTTCTTCGATGGCTCCGTTGTGAAGAGGGCTGCAACGGTGACGCAGAGACCTGGCGCAACCGCAACAGCTTCGTTTCCTGGCCATGTTTAAACTTTTTTCTTCCAATAAAATTATTGAATACAGTAGTACCTCCATTATCCGGGCCTCGATTAACCGGGGATCCAATTAACCGGGGTGCCGAGGAGCCAAAAAATTTTTAAAATGTTTAAAAATGCCAAAATTTAATTGTATGTATAATATTTAAAAATACCTATATACATAAATATTTAACGAATACACAATGGTTAACTATCTATTATGAAACAAAACAATAAATAAATGGAAAAACACAGAAAGCTAATAATGAATTATGAGATGTTTCCGGTATCTAATACTCCAATTCATAATCTAGGAACGGTATTGTTTTCAAGACTTTCCAGGAAACTCCTACTCTGGCCTGTTCGGCTTCAAAACAAAATATTGTCAGTTGTGATTTAGACTCGATTTAAATAAATACGAAGTAGCAAAATGTCGTGTAAAAATAAATTAACTATTATAAACAGATTAGAAAAGGATGAAAGTGTTAAAAAATTGTCCGCAGAACTAGGAATCGGCGAACAAACTGTACGGGATTTGAAGAAAAAAGACATTTTCGACTTCGTATCGTCGTCGGCCCATAATATATATAAACATACATTTACTTTTGTTGTTATTTTTGTACATTATTATTTAATGTGTATAAAACGTTCGTTTGTTAATAAAAGTGATTATACCTTACAAGTGATTTTTTAACCTTTTTTTCTATCACATTAAGTCGATAAAATGTTTTAATTCGATTATCCGGGGTTTTCGATTATCCGTGGACCCCCATACCCATCATTACCCCGGATAATGGAGGCTCTACTGTAATTATTAGAAAAACAATAAACAATTAATAAATATTCAACAAAATAAATTTATTTTAATAATTGCACTAGGATAATTTATTATAATTTTAGTAGGATACCTGAGGTTTAGCCGTCGATATCAAAGGTACCTGTAGTACAAATGGTAGCCTATAAAGAGTAATATTACGACAACTGGCGCAATCATTACAACAAACATGACGACAATTATAAAAAACAGTAGAAATAGGAAAGAGTCCAAAGAGCCTAAGGAAGGAGTATTTAGTTCAAACTCGTATACTACTGAAGGCGCCTCCCTTCGATCGACCAATTCTGTAAACATTAACAACACCAAAACCAATAGGTCAGTTAGCTATATTTTTGACAAGTCGTTTCTTTTTAATCTAGCTACAACCTCACAACAAAGTTGTGTAATGCAAAAATTAAAATAAAATATTCATTTTTTTTTTTGTTGTTTAATTTTACTGCTGAACACAATATCGGAAAAATGAATAAATAAAATATATGAAGATGATTAATCGTATAATTTTGATTACAGTGGATATCGTTCATAACGACATTGGTTATAGCGACGGAAATCTTAAGTCCCTGGTACCTACGGTCATATTTTAATGAATTTTTACCCGACTATTGCAACTAAACGGATTTAGCGACCCATTTGGAGTCCCCCGCGGAACAAAAAGATCGGTTATAACATCCGGCTTCCAGAAAGAAGAGTGTTCCATCCGGCTTGCGGCATATTTCTTCCGTGGACAGGAAGACACATCTATCACCTTTTCTACGAAACTCTCAGAGTTTCCTCTCCCCTGATTGTTTGTATTTTTATTCCTTCAAACATATTCGAATCAATTGCAGCCTAGTTCTCGAAAAAGATACTTGCTCGTTTGGTTGTTATTTGCGGTTTAGTTCTTCAAACACTTGTCCGTGGTGATACAATGTCAAAGAGAAGGGCATTTTCGTTAGAAGAAAAATTGCACATTTACTGTCGGCAGGAAAATTTTGAGTTGAACAGAGGTCTTGCGTAGGAGCTGAATTTAAGTCATTCCATTTTTCCATATTTCAACAATATGGAAAAATAGGGACAGTGTTCGGGGACTAGTTGAACGGGGTGAATCGTTCAAGACAAAAAAAATAAGGAGAGCTCTGTGCGACGAAGTGAAGGGTGCTCTAATAACATGGTTTCGACACCAACGCAGCCGAAACGTTACAATATCAGGGACAATTTTACTCGAAGAAGCCAACAATTTTCTAACCGGTCACACATGCCCTACACCGGGTCAACCGACCCATTACTATCCATCCTTCGTATTTGAATCAGATCCGATAAAAGTCCGTGCTGCATGTCGGTCATGTGTGACCAGACCTTTATTTGAGTTGACCTTTGCTGCTGCTAACTTCAGATCTATCCTTCAATTAGAGTATGTTAAAATTATCGATTAATGAATCCACTTCAGAACAGTCTAGCGAATCGACAAGTAGTATTTCGCGAGGATGGATTTTGTGCTCGCTATAATATTATTTTTAAAGAACTTAGCGGTGAGGCTGCTAGCGCCCACCAAGGGATAACCAGTGATTGGCTTTCGTCATTATGGCCATCAATTCGTGAAAATTACGATAATTCAGATATTTTTAACGCAGATGAAACTGGACTTTTTCATAAGGTACTACTTGATCGGACACTACATTTTAAGGGAGAGAAATGTTCTAATAGAAAGATGTCGAAGGATAGAATAACAGTTTTGATGGTAGCCAATATGACTGGGACAGAAAGACGTAAACTTTTTGTAATAGGAAATTTGTATTTGTAAGAAGGCTATCATTACAATCAGCTCTTAAAAATTGCCTAAACCTGATATAACGACCAGCGTCGTTATAAGCGATATGTCGGATGTAACAACGATCGCCTGTAACTATAAGTTTTTACGGTCCCTTCAATGTCATTATAAACGAAATCCACTGCATTTAAATTGCATATAATAAGTATATGCTATGAGACTAAAAACATCATTCTCATTAACCATGGTTATATGATATGAATAACACAACACATTCCGCCAAACCTCAGATATCCTTCAAATTTATTGCGTCAAAGAAAGTCGGTACTATTTAAATTTATGCAATTAAAAATTATTCAAATAGATTTAATAAGGAAAAATACATTTTAAAAACCATTCACCCCTTGAGAATGTAATTCATCATCAGTTTATTAAATTTTTATTTTACCTTTTTATTTTAATTTTAATTTTTTTATTTTATTTAAATAAAATTTTTAATTTAACATTCTCTAATTGAAGGATAGATCTGAAGTTAGCAGCGGCAGCAACTCGACTGAAGGTCTGGTCACATACGACCCACACGTAGCACGGGCGTGTATCAGATCTGATTCAAATACAAAGGATGGATAGTAATGGGTGAGTTGACCCGGTGTCGGGCAAGTGTTACCGGTTACTTTCTATGCTTCGTAAATGAACCAGATAGGATATACGCCCGTGCAGCGGAGCGGTCATGTGTGACCAGACCTTTAATTTAAAAAATGAAATAAATTTAGATGAACAGCAATTAATTACAAGTTACATTCTCAGGGGATGAATTAAAAAAGAAAAAAAAAATTTTTTGCAGTAACCCATTTTGTCTTCGGATGCGTTTATGCATCATTAATATTAATATTTTTATTAAATTAATTATTATAAAATTTTTGTATTTTACATTCCTTTAATTAATTAATGCACAAGGTTCTAAATTATTATTGTGAACTTAATAACTTCAAATATGCATACTTGAGAAACGTGAAAATCCAAACAACTTAAAAGCTTTTAAAAATTTGTATAGGATTAATTTTAATTAAAGGAGTAATAAAAAAATAAATAATAAATTAATATATATATAAATATATAAATTGTGTTTATTTATTTTTCTCTTTTGACCCCTTTATGCCCCAGAGGTGCGTTTCCCAAAAATAGTTTCCCGAAGCATTTTTAAATTATACCAACCATATATTTTTGACATATGTTAACACAGAAATAGAAAGAAACATCAAAAACTCATATTATTACCAATCTTGGGACGAAATGGGTTAACTAAGTAAAAAATATTTTTAAAAATAATATTTTCATCCCCATTATGTTATTGATCTATGATATGCCAATAAAAAGATTAATGTAGAATTAATTTCAATATTTATAATATTAAAAATAAAATAATAATCTTAAGATATGTAAAGCTCATAAAGCTGATAAGCGGTCTCATATTATTCTTTTATTCAGTCAAGTCATTAATATTATTCTGGTTGACGTTTCGCTTATAAAAGCATTACCAAAATAATAAAAAAGAGAAACGAGAGGAAAAATTACAGTTGTGTCAGATTCATTTTAAAATAAAATAAGCCTAAATAATAATAAAACATTATAGATAACAATGCCGGTTTAGCAACCCAGTATATACAGCAGACTGGGGGGGGGGGGGGGGAGGGAGAGGTTATCTGCGGCAGAGTAAAATAATATCCGAAAAAAAAAAAAAAAAAAAAAAAAAAAAAAGCACATTACAAACCAAACTATGCTCAACAGTTTAATTTTGACTGTTATTACTGATGTTTTTTCCGAAGATAAACCTTATCCCTTCAAAGCCTAGTGAGTCGTTAAAGTAACAGTAAAACCCATCCCGTCCTTCCATACCTTATTTAATTTATTTATTTACCTATAGGAGGGTTCGACAGTCAAACTAACAGTGGATTTTGACAGTACTAACTTGAGTTGTTATGTTGTAAAATCAGACTACAACGGATGACGATGAACTATTTTTACATGTTCACATTATTTTTTAAAACTTCGATAAAAGAATTTATAACTGTTTAATTTAGGTCTAAGCTTTTCGCAACATTTGTATTGTATTGGACCCAGAACTAATATTTTAAATTTATTATATTTCAAATTTAAGTTTCACCTGGAGAATTTCATTTTTTAATTCTATAAAATCTATAAACTGAGACTTATATCGACTCAAACGGTTGATTTTGTAAAAACCAATGTAAAGCGAGATCAAAACGATTTTTATAACTATAAAGAATATACCCAGAGATCGGCTGAAGTTATGCAATTTTAATATGGACAGGTGTTCGCACCTGGTCTGAAAGAACCACTGAGCAAAATTTGGAGAATTTAGGACAAACGGTATGGATTTCTATAAAGAACAAACAGAATTTCATCTTTATATACACCCGGTTTCACACGGGGAATTTCATTTTTCTAAAGAAACAGTAGATTTCGTAAAAAAAACAGTGTAAAGGAGATAATTATGATTTTTATAACCATAAAGAATATCAGCTGAAGATCGGCTGAAGTTATGCAATTTTAATATGGGCAGGTGCTCGCACCTGGTCTGAAAGAACCACTGAGCGAAATTTGGAGAGTAAAGAATATCAGCTGAAGATCGGCTTGAGTTATGCAATTTTAATATGGAAAGGTGTTCGCACCTGGTATCAAAGAACCACTGAGCGAAATTTGAAGAATTTAGGACAAACAGTATAGATTCTATAAAGAACAAATAAACAAACAAACAAACAGAATTTTATCTATATTTATATAGATTTCCTATTCATTTTTCAATGTAAAGGAATCTATTTTCGATCATAGGTAAATCAATAGATAATAGATAATATATTACGATAGGATGATAAATAGTCAGGATTTTCAGTTAAACATTTTTATTTTGAAAAGCCCACGTTTCGATTTTCATCGAAGGGCTTTTGAGTCCAGAGTAATACAGAGACTCAGTTTCTGCATACAGAGTCTCTATATTATTCCTGAACCAGAAGCCCTGATGAAGATCCACAAGTAGGGATCGAAACGTTGGCTTTCCAAAATAAAAAAATTTTTTAACTGAAAATCCTGACCATTTATCATCCTATCGTAAAGAAAAATAGTTGACAATTGCTCACTTTTAAATCTTTTTATATTATGAAAAGGTTTAAGGAATCAATCTATGAAACTACAAACCTATAATAAATATAAATCATGTGCAAATGGGGGTGCATCTATAAATAATCCAACTAATTTCCTAACACAAGTGAAACATGTATTGGTACTGTGAATATTATACATTTTAAAAATTAAATAGTTATCGGTAAAAGTAAAATCGTATAAATTATAACAATCCCAATGAAAATAAAAAAACAAAATGTAGACCAATAGCCGATTTTCCAAAGGGATTGATTGGTGTTTTCTTCAGCTAGTGATTGTTCTATCAGCTTTCGTAATTCGATTAACCGCGGTCATGTAATTATTCATAAAAAAATATTAAGATATTCTAAAAAGGGCAAAGAAGATGTTCAAATAAGAAAAGTGTTTAAAAGAATAAAGCTACTTGAATTGACAAAGAATTTCCATAAAATTCAGAAGATATAACTAAATTTAATATAGATATTAAATTTGCAGGGCAAAATTGTTTTAGAGAAAAAATAGTGCCAGAATACTACCACATATGCCTTTCCAACTTAGCCATCAGAACGTCTGCCCACAATTTAATTTAAGCATTTTTTTTGTCAAAATGAAGAAATCAGAGCATGTATTCGACGTAGCACGTATTCAGATTTATAAATGTATTCAACTTAATTTCAATCTTTATATGGTTAACTAATTAATTCAAGTTTCTAAACATTTGAGTTTACTTAAATTCATTTAATAAATAAAGTGCCTCTTACCTGTGAATAGATCTGCAAACGGTGAACCTCCGAAGAACTCCCTGAAGACCTCTTCTGGATCCCTAAACGTGAACGGGAAACCGAAATAGTCCATGTCCTCGTCTTGGTAGTGCCTTGTTCGCCCTCTCCTTTCGTTTAGACCTTCTCGCCCATATTGGTCATATACGCGCCTCTTTTTCTCTAAGAAAGAATAATAATTAATAAAATTGAAACAAAATGTGTTAAGGGGAAAAAATTAATATACAAATCAGCTCAACTTTCTTGTAATTGCTACTTCCTACTAAACTAGCCAAAGCAACACTAAAAGATAACTCTGATTAGATTAGAAAATATTGAAAAAAAGAAAAAAAAGAAATTAAATTGTTATAATCAATTTAATATTTTTTAAAAATCCACAAATTCACAGTACATTAAATGTGAACAGAAATATACAATGAGTAGTACTTCGTAAAAATAATATGACCTCAGTTAAATTATATGCATTGAATTTGCAATAATCCGAAACAAAAACATTTTAAATTGAAAAAAAAAGTAATACAAGAACAATATTCTAAGGACTTAATTATTTAAAAAAAAATGAGTGAAACTTATGTATATATCCAACAGAGTAAGAATTAATTTTGTATTTATTGACTAATTTAAATATAATTTATTGATGAATACATTTAAAAAATAACAATTAAAAAAACAATAAGTGCTATTAATACTATACATAAAAAAACGTTTTTTGCCTACAGTGTGTTTAAAGCGGGTCACGTATTAATACATAGTAGGTATTATCATTACGTGACCTGTTCTGAGCTCACAGTGGGCGAAAAACGTATTTTTATGGGTCCCGCACATATTGTGTTTAAGAGAACTGAAAAATATTTATTAAAAAAAAAATTATTACAACAGAACACATTTATTAAAGCAAAACCATCCTCTCTGTTATTGATACGTATAACAATACATATAAACGGGAATTTATGACTTTTACTATGTGCACTCAAAACCATAAAACGAACAAACAAACAAAACATAAAAATGAACAGTTCATAATGAAAAATTATATCAGATATTGAACTATCATTTATAGACACAATAACAAAAATTACAAGATAAAAGATGTATATAAAATATACATCCCTTGTGTAAATAACACAACATATGAAGGGGCCGGGGCAAAATAGTGCCAAGCAACATTTAAAAAAAAATAAACTGCAGCTGCAGTCTGCTGTATATTACATAGGACTATACGTCTACGATGGAAATGCCACCTAAATATGACTATGTAGAGGCTCTACATAGTCATATTTAGGTGGCATTTCAATCATAGACATTTAGTCCTACGTAATAAACAGCAGACTGCAGCTACAGTTTATTTTTTTTAAAATGTTGCTTGGCACTATTTCGCCCCGACCCCTTCAATTATTAACTTAAAAAAAAAAAAAATAAAACATTATTAGCAGCGTGTTAACACAATAAGTTTGCATAAATATTATTTAATCGAGTAATGAACTCTCTGAACACTACACAAATAAGCACATGTTTGAAGCCGATTAATATTCATTTTAACCAAAGCTACTAACAATTAAAAAATGTTAGTCCCAAAGTAAAACAGCTATCATCTATATCTATTCACCTCCATCTCATTTAAAAGTTGTATTATAATAAAAATAAAAATAAAAATGTTAAGTACATATTGGATATCCTCATTGAAAGCGATAAAATGATGTAGATTATAATATAACAAATATTAAAAATTAAAACTAAGAAAGCAAAAATAACATGTAAAAAACAAAATAAATTAGTTTCAGCGAGGTTATTAATAAGCCCCAACTACTCATTTGTTAACTAAAGAATAATTCAGCAAGTAAATAATTTGTTTTATGCATTTTCAGATCGATATATATAACATCATGAACCGATAAAAAAAGAAACAAAAATAGTCATTACAAGTCTTATTTTGTAAAGAATAAATTATGTAAGAAATAATTTTGGAGCGATATTAAAATTGTTTCAGTAAAATTTTAAAGGTACACCATATTGCTAGCTTCATGATGGGATGTTCTCGGAAAGAATAACACTAATAAGTAACTATTGTGATCCGATTATCTGGGCTTTAGCTAGCATAGGACTTAAATTTTAGTCCTGTTGAAGAACTGAAAATCAAATGGAAGATTGTATGTAATTATGTAATATGTAACACAGTCCGACCTCGTTTATTTGGACTAACTAACCAGGACCGGAGGCAATAGGTATAATCACAACAAAACGCCGGACGATCCGGTTATATTGGTAATTAAAAAAAAAAAAAAAATCTACAAATAAGAAAATTTGAAATTGTTGCGGTAAAAAAATGTTTAGCTATTTCGAAATTAAATAGAATTGTTTAAAAAAAAAAATAAACACCTTAAATAAAAAATTCACATAAATTCATTTTTAAGAATTAGTCCGGGGTCACCTGTTGTGTAGTGGTTAGCATGGCAACCTACAATACTCAAGGTTGGAGGTTCGCGTCCCGTTTTTAAAGGGAGTGAAAAATCCTTCGCTATGCTGTCCCTCGTTACTCATTAAAGATCCCTATCCTAATTATACCTGGATAGGCAAAATTTAGGACTTCCACTGTAGCATCGTCCGATTACCCTTAGTGGCATAAAGTGACGTTAAGCAAATAAATAAATAAAGAATTAGTGCACTGTCTTTTTAGAGTTTACTTTAGTCTTTCTAAAGATTAGTGTTATTCCTTTTTGGCAAACATGTCACGTCAATGGTGATTGACGGTGGGTCAACTACCTCCCAATATTATTACAACTTTATAATTCTGCCAAGTAGTTTTTAAACAAATAAATAAAATGTTCTTTTTTTCTCTACACAACAGCATACAATTTCAAAATTGAGATTGCTCACTAACATATGACTTTCATTTGAACGAGAAGAATAAATTCTGATATAATATATTATTCATTTCTTTTGATCACATAAGTGGTCTTAAATGTCTGAAACAGAGAAGCTAACCACTAAATTAAGAATCAAACAGATTTCAATTTATAATTTTTCTAATAATTTGGAATATTTATTATAGAGGATCCTCAATTAATAAAAATAATCGAAATTAAAAGGATGCAAAACTATTTCAGAAAGGAATATAATATGATGCTTTCAAGTATTCAAGAAACTTAAAAAAAAAAAAAAAAAAAAAAATACATTGTCAAATTTTAAGTAGATAATTCTGAAGAAATCTTAAAGCATCAAGTATTTCGCAATAAAAAAGAATTAAACAGGCTTGATCAATTTATTCAATAGAACTCGATGCCAATATCATGTTCAATATCGAAGGAGTTGGCTGTCTCAGCGAGTGATTGTGCTAGGTACAGCTAGTTACTATGATAGCAGGATTAAGCAACTAGAGAATTTTTTTATATTCAACGGTCATTATTTAAATAATATTATCTAAAGAGAAAAGATCAACTTTTGCAAGGATTAATGCCCAGGTCTACGCATATCCGTTACATACTCTAACCAACTGAGCTACCAGGCTCATATCCCAGCCACGTGCCAGGAATTCAGTTGGTAAAAGCAAGAAAAAACGTGCCCATACCAGGGTTCCTATCCAGGCTATACCCAATATTTTCTCTTTAGTTGAAGTTATTTAAAAACTAGAGATATTAAATAATGTTAAAAAAAAAAAAAAAAAAATGATAACTAATAATTATCCATATATTTAAGAAGGAATGAATTGCTCCAAGCTGGTACTTAGAATCTACGTTATGTTGCAGCCTACGTTTCAAAACAAGAATGCAGGTCTACTTCAGAGCAAAAGAATCAGGCAAGAAAAGTTATTATTTAGTAATTTAAGTAGTAAAAAAATACCGAATCAAGAATAAAAATTATATACACAGTAATTCCGAAATACATCAAATTATATTACTTATCCTGCCTGACCAATAATTTATATTTATAAATCTAAGTTCTCACAGATACTGATATTTTCTATATATATTTAGCCATAGATACATATAGTGGAGAATGAATAATTGAAACTGAATGTCCTATACAAATATTAAAAAATAAGATTCGAGTAACTTTTAGGGTATTTTAATGATCACTGGTCATAAGAACCAGACCAACAGCAAAAGAAAAACACTTTGTCCACCCCTAATACATATCCGGTATAGTCACCCACCACTGGTATATACAGGGTGTTTCGGAATTGCACGGCACTATTTTAGGTACGTGTTCTCTAACACAAAATAAACAAAAAAGTTCATATTAACATGTATCTCAAACTCATTTATTAAACAGATATCAAAGGTTAAAGATTTATTATTACTATTTATTTATTATTATTACAACATTTAGAGTAAATGTTCAAAGGCGCCTCCGTTTTGTTGAATGCAACATTCAGCACGACGAATCCATGCTTCTCTGGCTCTTCGTATAGCATCAGGATGGTGGTTGATAGTTACTGCGGCTTCCACGATCCGATTTCTTAGCTCTTCTTGCGTGTCAACTGCCGCAGAATAAACCATAGACTTCATCCAGCCCCACACAAAATAATCTAATGGCGTTAAATCCGGAGATCGTGGTGGCCATTTAACAGGTCCGTTTTGACCAACCCATCGGTCTCCATAAGTTGCATTTAAATAATCAGTGACACTATGAGAAAAGTGAGCTGGAGCACCGTCATGCATAAACCACAGCCTTTGCCTAATGCCTAGCGGAATATCTTCTAGAATATCATGCAGATTATTTTGCAAAAAATGCAAGTAAGATATACCTGACAGCCTAGGTGGCAAAAAGAAGGGGCCGATGATTTTGTCGCTTAGAAGACCACACCAGACATTTAAAGAGAATGTATGTTGGTAATGTCCAACAGCAGTCGTATGAGGGTTTTCTTCGGCCCAAGTATGGGTATTTCGAAAATTAAGAATCCCGTTTCTTGTAAAGCAAGATTCATCAGTAACCAAAATGCAGTTCAGGAAGTTAGGATCTCGTGTGCATTGTCGAATTAACCACTGGGAGAAATTTCTGCGCTTGTTATAATCTTGTGGTAACAAATCTTGCCTACTTGATACGTGAAATGGATATAATTGTTGTTCGCGTAAAGTTCGCCATACGCTGGTAGAGGAAACATCGAAACGACGTGACAATCTTCTGGTACTAGTAGTAGGAGATAACTGAACAGCATCGAGTATTTCTTCTTCTACGTTTGCAGTTCGTCGAAATCGTTGTCGACCGGCGTTCACTCGTATAGGTTTTAGCGTACCATTATCCCTAAGACGTCTTTCAATGGCCTCAAACGTTTTACGATTTGGTATTCTTCGGTTAGGAAATTTTTCACGATATCTTCGAACAGCAGCAGCACCGTTTGTATGTACCTCGCCATAAGTTAAAAGCATGTCTGTTTGTTCATCAAAAGTGAATAAATTTGTGGTATCTCCCATGATAATCATAAATTGAACAGTGTCACAAGATTCACTCACACTAAAACACACAGAACTAGACAAACAGATGAGCAACTACTGTCATTGCTTATCGTTCATTTGTTTATCAGGTGATTAAAACCTTTTATTTAGTATTAAACACGTTAAACGTTGTACAGTCAGTCTTAATGCAGTAAATAAATAATAAATCTTTAACCTTTGATATCTGTTTAATAAATGAGTTTGAGATATATGTTAATATGAACTTTTTTGTTTATTTTGTGTTAGAGAACACGTACCTAAAATAGTGCCGTGCAATTCCGAAACACCCTGTATAGAAGTCGACAAAAAATTAAAAAAATAAAAAACCACACAGACGATTCCGAAATGCATCAAACAAGACAAGGGAAAAAAAATAAACCTACAGGCATAACTCTTGGGTTAGATGTTTAGATATTAAAGCGTGCAGGATGAAGCAGTCTCTTTCCCCAACGCATAAGAGGTGTGATTATATTATACGGCCCTACCGAAGAAACTCCGGAACGGGTTGTGGTGGAAAAAACTTCTGAACGAGGAGGCCCTCGGCCTAGTAAAGTGGTGACCATTAATATTACAATGGTAGAATCCAGCCTTTCCGGAACCTCCGCCACTTCTTTGTTCGTCGTATATCTTCCTCTTTGCATCTGTTTAAATATATAATAAGTTCTACATCCTAATCGATTCTTAAGTTCAAAATTTTCACATTCAGAATTATTACAGTCAAATCAAGTTTTTAAAAAACTTAACCTTTCACTTCTTCATAAAATTACACTAGTTTACTTAAAACAAAATTTATTATTTATTTTTGTGAAGGTATTTAAATCATTTTTTTAAATAACTTCCTTTCAGGAGACTTTGGGACTAGTAGCGCATAAGGTCTCATGTTTCAACCTCGTCCTTATCTTGGGAGTAAGTGCATACGATATGATAACAACTACTTTAAGTATATCTAATTTAATAATTAACAATCAATTTTAAATTCTAAATAACATGAAGTATGAGAACAATAAGGCCTAAGGTCGTTAAAAAAAAAAAAAAATGTAAACTACCACTAATGAATGTAGTTTACTGCTTACTAAACAAGAACTTAATAAAATAATATTTAAATAAAAGGTAAACTTTACTAAATTACTAAACATGGTCAAATACGGTGGAATCATTAATGCATAACTATACAATCCTTGGTAATAAATGCCATCACCGCAGATAATGGTGATTTATGTAAAATTAAGATGGACAAAAAAAATATACAATAGTTACGTAAATTAATCTGACAACGTAATATAATTGAGGATGATAATTTACCATCTGACAAAACTTCGTATGCCTCTGAGATCTCTTTGAACCTTTTGTTAGCTTCTTCAGCATTGTCTGGATTTTTGTCTGGGTGCCATTTCAAAGCCAATCTCCTGTACCTGTTTGATAAATAAAATAATATAGCTTTCAAATTTATATCACCAGCAGCATAAATTAAAATTAAGTTTAAGAAAGGACAATAATGATCTTCTTTTTTTTTTATTAATAACTCCTCCCTGAATTAACAAGTAATAAATTAACCCTTTGTGGTCCCACTCTTGATTTGATGAATGGCCACACGGTCCAGGACGGGCATAAACAACCCTCGCCATTAGTCCGTGTCCGTTTGTTTTCATCGCGCCCTGGTGCTCCGTATAGTTTCCTGCCAACGGGTTTTAACAGACTTAGATCTTTTTTAATATCAATTTCTGATTTTGCATATTTATTAATTTCAATAACAATTTGTTGAAGAAAGTATGACCAGTATATGGAAGAGAAACAAAAGAGAGGAAGAGAAATTCTTTTTTAATTTTTCAGAAGTTGGGCGCCTGGCTGCTCGCCAATTCAAAACATTTAGTATAATAAAAAAACAAATTCTCCTGTAAGAAACATACCAAGATTACCGGTCAAAATAATTCTAAGCCTCCGGCTAATTCAGGTGAGTAGGGCTGGGTCTCCTCCAAGCAGTAACTCATTTTGTATTTTATTATTATTATATATATATATTATATATATATATATAAGAGAAGCATCTGCAATAGATTGAAGAAAAAAAACTATTTACATGAGACAAAGTAAGAGAAAAAAAGGTAAATGAAACTAGCATTTTTAAAGGAAAAAGAATTAAATCAAAATGACATCTTAACAAAAGAAAAAGAGATAAATGAAAATGACATCTTAACAAAGACAAAAAAAAAAAAAAAAAAAAAAAAACAACAAAAGAAACACTTTTCAAATGACCCGAACACATCATTTTCGTCTGGTGAATGGTCATACTCTCGGAAGGTTACCCACGGGTTTTCACTTCCAGTGTTGCTACTTGGTTACAAAACTCAGGAGCAAAATACAACTGAAAAAAAAAAAAATCTTTTTCGGTAATAGTGGCATGGTGAGGTCGTTAATATCCCTGCTGACTAGAAAACGTAAAGTTTGGGAATGAATCCTCACCATCATGCCAATCTTCCCGCCCATTTAACCATTAGGCGAGGTGATCTATGCAAATTTTTAAAATTTCTTCGTATTCCACTTATTATAAATATTTAAAATTTAAAACTGAGAAGCCTTAGTGCTGTAGTTCACAGAACATTTACAGAGCATCTATTGGATGTTGAGGTTACTATTTGGTACTAAGATGATCAGCTGATCGTCTAGAATAGCACTTTGTATTCAAAAATTCCACAGAGGACTAGACGGACAGAACTCCGATGCAGTAGAGAAACCGGCCTAAGACCTCTAGTGTCAAATTGTTTGAGAGTCTGAGCTCATGAACAGGACTGGGGATGGATAGAGACACTTGCTAATGGAATGAATAACTAGTTTATGCCAGTCCCAGGACGGCATATGACCACAAAGGGTTGAAATATCAAAGAGCAGGGCTGTGACCACAGTTACACACTGAAATAAAATTTGATTCACTGGCAACAGTTTTATGTTACATAGGCATATATATGTATCATCTCATTGCAGGCACATTATTTCTTAAAAGCATATTAGAGTGAAAAATTAAATAATGATATTTTAATTTTAAATCCATTACAATAATAAAACTATAAATCGATAAAATAATGTAAGAAACAACACAGACAGGTGGAAAAGATACACACTATGGGAATAGTACACTTTTTTTTTTACTAACATAATACTTTCACCTAATTTATACTTTTTTACCATTACAAAATGGGTCGCTTTAAATATTGAAAACTGTTTCCATCTCAAACACTGTTTGTCACAAGGGGCCACACATTACTTATGAACAAATACAACAGGTGGACATGATGTTTTTCCAAAACACTAACTCAGTATAAAAATTTTTTTTTTGTAAAAATTGATCTTATTATTACTTTAAAAACCGTTTTCAGACAAGGAAGCAAGAAAACCCTTAGCTCTGACAGTATGGAACATTTTTTAATCTTTGAATTTATTCAACACATAACCCATGTCGTGCAAGAATTTCACATACTTGTTTCAGAAATTCTAGACATTAGTACTTCTTAGTTTTTACAGATCAGCCCTTGCAGGTTTCTGAACTTCTAATTACTCATTGAAATATTAAAAAAAAAACTTAAGTTGCAAATGAAAAAATCAGATTGTCCATTCTTGGGCAACATATTCAGTAAGAGAGATATTATTTTAAATAATGCCGTTTTCAAAACAAGCAAAACTTTGTTAAGAAAAAACTAGCATTACCAATAAACGAAAAAATCAATATTTTCAATTGACATTTATCACCATCAACAGGCATTTTTATCCCAATTATTCTTGTTTATTGGTCAAATAAATTCAGAATTCATAATTTTACTTAAGAGCATCATAATTTTAACGACAACCTTAAGAATTCAGTGTGGTTGTGACTGCAAGATTTATGATTATTCATTCACAGCAAAATCTAACTATTTTTAGCAGTTTAATATTAATGTATCATGAAACGATGCACTATGATGAAGCAAATTAATATCTTTAAAAATAAATTGGGTTCAACAGCACATTATATACATCAAGTCAACGGACACCCCGAATGGAATATAAAAAAGTGAACGAATAATTGAATAAGTTATGCTATTATCTTTTATATTTGAGTAAATGTCATTATAATTTGTTTTGTTTTTTAAATATGGTTAATGGGGCATGGATATGAAATTTAAACATAAGTAGTATTTTAATCTTCCTTAAGTGCATCAAGATTAGATTGTAACATTACTACATTGAATGACAGTTAAAAAAAAAAAAAAAAAAAAAAGAGTAGTATATGAAAAATTACATATACAGGAAACAATCAAAATTCACTCTTTACAATGAATAATTAAGAATATAAATAAAAAAAATTGAGTACTTACGCTTTTTTAATATCAGCATTGGAGGAACTTTTATTGACTTCTAAAATTTTGTAGTAATCCACCATTGTGTCTGCCAGAGCCCTAAAGGGCAAACCTGGTCTGAAACAGACAAAAAAAGAAAGATCTTGTAGAAATAACTACAGACGAACTTGAAAACTAAAACTATTGTTTACACTTGGATACAAGTTATGCAGCCATTACATAAGAAAAAGGCGAGTAATCGAAGGGAAGGTTCTAGCACAGGCTTAGAGAACCTTCTGGAATTGTGCCATGAACCAATAACACAATAACTTAATAAAATATGACATGGAAAGATTTCAATAAATTACATACGTAAATTTTTTAAAAAATAACAAAAAAATCTTAATATAAAACTTACGGTTTAACGCAATTAAACTGTTATGATTGGTTTACAGGTTATTATAATTAAACGACTGTATTTAATAATTTAAAAAAATTTAATCACAAAATTAAATTCAACAACTAATTAAAATTTTTAAAACAAAATAATATTCATTTAAATAATAGGAGAATTTAAAGACTAATATTTTTTTCTAAACACCTAAAATAATAGATTAATATACCACACACTGAGATTATATAAAAAAAAAAAAAAATCAGACGGAATGGAACAAACCTAACCTACACAACTCTTCGAAGAGGAACGGAACGAATAATATCGCCAGTAACTTTGTCATTCTCAATACCTCGCAAGAATGGGACTCGTATGTTATAATTTCACTGATTATTATTTAAAATATATTTTGACTTAGGGTACTTACTGAGTTGTTAAAAAAAAATAAAATAACAGACGAACGATGAGGTAGTGAAGAAAGCCTTGAGAACAACTACTGAGGTTAGCGCGGCTTAAAGAATTGAATTAGGTTCACCAGCTGACTGACAACTAATCGATAGGCGTCGCCGGTGGCGCGCTCAACGCTCAATCCTGACGAATTAACAACCTGTCATATCAGACACCCCAACTCAATTTTATTATATCTTCACAAATAGTTTTTATTTTTATTTTTACAAATTATTAAGATAATAATAATATTTTTAAAATTTTTTAATTGTAAAAATAAGTTTAATACCGATATAATATAATCATCATTGAATACGATCAAGCAAATAATACTTTAAATTAGCTATTTTCCATAGTCGGTGTCAGTGATTTTCATTTTTTTCATTGTTTTGTTTGTCAAATATTTTTCAAGTTTTTTTTCGTATATGTGAACTCACCCTGCTTAAGGAGCCTTTACACTCAACGAACTTTACCTTCGAACACTACCCTCGAACAGCCTTCACGTCGACGGTTCGGGTGTTCTAGGTACTTCATCTGTTCGCCTGTGTTCGGGGGAAGCGCTAGTGTCACTTTTGATTTGCGTTTTTCCTAAGTGACAGGAGTTGTTTGTGATACTAGTGTAATTTGTGAAACGTTGTAATTCGTCTCCTATTTTTTTATATTTCAGACATTATAAAATATATTGATAATGGAGATTTTTTTCTTCATCATAAGCTAGCTTTGGGTGCGTCAGCCATATTGGTTCGCTTAACGTCACGTGAAGTTTAAATGGCTGTTCGCTTCACGTCGGTACGGCAAGGTTCGAAGGTGAGGTTCGTAGAGTGTAAAGGCACCTTTATATGTTTACTCACCCTACTTAAGGTGCCTTTACACTGTATGAGCTTCACCCTCGAACAGCCTGTCCAGAACACTGTTCGGCAAATCTAAATAGAAACGAACTCAAACAAGTACCTTATCTGTTCGGGGATATCGCTAGTGTCGCTTTTAAGTTAGTTAATACAAGCCTGCACACACACATTATTTATCTGGCGATACTTTTATCCATAAGTTAGAGCAAAAGTCGGAACAGCCGCTAGCCAAAGTCAGCCTTCTTTGTAATGAGAATTATTGTATTAAGGTGCAGATACCGTTGTTTGTTCGACTTCACGTTTCACCCTTAGTGTGCCTCTACACTCTACGAACCTCGACTTCGAACAGGTTGTCCTTCGAACCTTGCCGTACCGACATGAAGCGAACAGCCATTTAAACTTCACGTGACGTTAAGCGAACCAATGTGGCAGACGCACCCAACGCTAGCTTGTGATAGAGAAAAAATCTCCATTATCAATATATTTTATATTATCTGAACAATAAAAAATTAGGAGACGAATTACAACGTTTCACAAATTACACTAGTATCACAAAAAAATCCTGTCACTTAGGAAAAACCCAAATCAAAAGTGACACTAGCGCTACCCCTGAACCCCGGCGAACAGATGAAGTACCTAGAACAGTCGACGTGAAGGCTTCACGAAGTTTGCTCGAGGGTGGTGTTCAAAGGTAAAGTTCGCAGAGTGTAAAGGCATCTTAAGTGTAAATAGCTGTCCGTGTTACACCGGCACGGTGATAACATGGGATTTTTCTGTACTCAACTTCTTGGCTTGAATTCTAAATTTAAATAATTTATTAAAGATCCGATTCAACTTGTATAAATCATTTTATTGAAGTGATAAAAGTAGTTAAGAATAACTAGTTTCATGACATCAATAAAATGATTGTTGGTGTTGCTAAGTAAACAATTATAAATTAAGTACCTAAATATTTAGATTTATTTTTTGTTTTTGACAAAATTAAATGAACTTATTAAGTATTACTATTATTTTTCATGTATTAAAATCCATTTATTGGCAAATCCATTTATTTTTCCTTCTCCATTACAATATAATTCCTTTTTGCAAGTCACTAATCAAGAAAACAGTAATCGATATTAACTGCTAATGCAATTTCAAGGCCTTCTCAATTGGAAAGGATTCCTGCAAAGAATAGGAGTTTCAAGATAAAAATAATTTAAAATGTAAAATAAATTATATATTTATCTCTAAAATTAATTTAATATTATTGGAACCCGATAAAGGGAAGCCAATGTGACGAAGGAAATTTAAACTTAATGAACAAACATACTATCGAAGGCCATGCCTGTATTTTCTCTTCTTATAAAAAATATTTAAAAATTATAACAATAAATTTCATGTTATCATGACAGGGAAATAATTGAATTAATAATTCCCATTTTTTATTTCTTATTAAACCTGATTAAGAAAGATAATCGGTATATTAACTTTTAATTCAGTTTTAGGGCCATCTGATTCGTATAGAATTCATGTAACCAAGAGGTTTGTTCCAACAAGCAGTTGTGAATTAAATGTCATACCCCCCCCCCTTCTTGGATTATGAATTGGATTGGATGGTTTTCGAAAAAGAGCCAATCGAATCCGAAAACCATCCAATCAAACCCTTTAAAAGAAGGGTGGACATGACAGTTAGTCCGTGGACTGCTTGTTGGAACAAACCTAAACATTTGAAGGTGTATTTTACTCTACAGGTCAAACAAAAAGACTCGAAAGTTGACCAACAAACAACATGGGAGACGTAGGTATAATAATACAGTCATTGCATTTGCCCTAACTTATTCAATTTAAAATTAAATACAATATTTATTAGCTATCATAATATACAGAACTCACTATGGTCCAGAACAAAACGATTTTCGCGAGTATAAACGATTGCGCAATCCGCTGTTTGAGCCGGCGGTAATCGTGAGTGAAGTTGCGACCCTTGAAGAAACGGAAAGTGGTTCGTGCAGCAATTTATGCAACACTGGGTGTCCATCGTCTGGAAATTCTTTCAGGCCACCGTAATGCGTCTTAATTTAAAAATATATTTTATATTTCATATAATGTGGGTCGTTTAAAAATTTCAGTGAAATTAATGCCACTAATTTAGAATCAAAGCACATATTGAAGCAATTGAATATTTTTTTTCAAAATATTATAGAATCATACTCACCATTATTTTTTAAGAGAAATTTTAAATCTCATAACAAAAAAAAAAATAAAAAAAAAAAAATAAAAGGGAGTGTACTGCTGATTTCTCAATCCTCGGAGGTGTCACGACCCACATACATATTCCGATAAACGGAGAGAACAAATCGACATTATCTGATCGAAATTGTCATATCGATTTTATAAATTCTTATAGTATCGAAATTAAATGAATGAGTGTGTGCCAGTCAAACTATCAAACTACTGTTCAAATGGAGCCCTCCACAAACGAAAGTTTTTGGACTTTTTTCCTTATAACTCAAAAATGATTAAACTACAAAGAATTGAATTTTCTATAAAATAACGAATCATAAAATTTCGCGTCCAATAATTTACCAAGCGAAGTTTAAGTCGTTTTGGAAAAAATTGGCCACAAAAAATCAGCAATTTTTACCATTTTGGCAGAAAAATAAATTAGGAATTTTCTAAAAAGTGATCCTATTTTGCCTGCCACTCAAAAATGGTTATTGCAAAAAAAAAACAAAAAAAAAACTGTTTTCATATAAAGTTGTAGAGAATGGAATTTTTCGTAAAATAAGCAGCTGGTATCTGGCATGAGTATCCATACTCATGTGTAGAGATACGAATATAACCCTGAAAGTATTCTCAATGCTTACTTCCTGCTAACTAATATTTTGTGAAGTAGCATTTATTAATCTAATTACAAACCAACCACAGTCTTCCATTCGTTTCAATTTATGATCAATTTGGCAAGTTAGTAATAAGATCAACTTTTCTGTTTATGCTCATGACAGAGTAGTGCCGGTAGGGACGTACGTTACCGATCGATGTAAGTAAAGTATCGATACTTTCATTTCGATACCAAGGATTCAAGTATGAGTACTGGTATCGATACTGAAAGTTAGTATCGAAAAATTACTAGAGCGTAATGATTCAAAAATTTGCCCTACAAAATACTTTCCACTCAGTCTAGCTCATCTGAGGAAGACATATCCCCAGGTTCCAGTGCAGAAGCCTACGATTTTTGGAAACATCATAAGGAACTTGTGCATGAAAAAAAGGTTATAAGTAAAGGTGATTTCCAGGATGAAGTATCCCGAAATTTAAATGCGTTGAGAGCCCCATTGAAAACGTATCCAGTAATCAAACATTGCAACTGTTTGCATTTAGTTTTATTTATCGAGTTCCTTAATTTAACTTAATCGACCTGATATCAAATATTTACTTATATTGGAATATAAATTACTTGAATATATTAAAACATAAAATACTTGAATCAGTACCGATAACGGTATTGAGTCGACTGTTTTTCTATAAGATTTTCGGAGATGACTGATAGTCAGAAAGTTGTGTTATATTTTATACTCATATATTTGTTTCGTTTTAGCCCTGACGAAGACCCCCATTTTGGATCGAAACGATTAAATAAAAAAAATGTCTAAAATTCCTGACTATCAATCATCCCCAAGTATGTATTAAAATATAAATGTAGTAAGTAAATACAATTTTATTTGACATTAAGGGCCATAAAACCAATCTTATAATTAATAACTTATAAAAAGATGAAATTTAATTAATGGTATAACGTAGTTAGTGCTAACTATATTTTTATTTATAATATTGTTAGTAATTTATATGAGTACCCATAAGTATCGATTCTTTCCTTTCGATACCTTGGTGTTATTGAATATTTGATGAAAGTACTTACATGAGTATTTGTATCGATACTTTGTTGGTATCGTACGTCCTTAAGTGCCGGTGGTAACTTCAGGCAACCTTCAACACTCGGTAGGTCACTAACCCTGATTTTACATCCGAAGGATCTTTAAAGTCTCCCGAAATAGCTGAGAGTTTCCGAGTAGCTCTTTAATGGAGCGAGGCAACTCGAATATTTTGTATTCATTTTATTAATTATAAAATATATCAAATATAATTATAATCACAAGACCATGCTGTCATTCTGAAGAATGCTGTGGAAATGTTCTGAAAACAAGCATTCACCACTTGTTTTGAGTTTTGTTAAATATGTTTTGAACGAGCAGTAGCGAACGAAAGTTTTAAATCTTGATGTTATTAAGGTGCCTTTAAACCCGCAAACCTCACCTTCGAACAAGTGCTTAATCTGTTCGCCTTGTGTGTTCGGGGATATCGCTAGTAGAGATGGGCGTTTCGGTTGTTTTTACAAAACGCCAACGAACTGTTCGTTGAAAAAAAAAAAACTGTTGGAAAAAACGGTTTGAAAAAAACAGGTTGGGGAAAACAGAAAACCTCCTATCTGTTTCTATCAGGTGTTTGTTTTGTGTTGTGTTGTTTTATTGGAAACGTAATAATAGTATTAATTCAAAGTTTAAAAAAATATTAATTTGAGAATAAAATCAGAAAATGTCCCTAATTGTTGAAGCAACAAAATTAAAATAAAAAATCACAAACTTAAAATAATTTTGACAGGTCTCTATCGAGAAAAATGTTAAAATATTATGAATTCTTGAAATATTAAGAAAAATAAACTTCTTTAATATTTAGAATTTTTTTTCCATTGTAATGAACTATATATAATAACTTCCTGTTATTGTAATGTATTCTCATCCATACACAGCAGTTTGGAGATATGTTTTAATTAGCACTTGAATAAACTGACATTAAAAAAAATGAAAGTAAAAGTGTCACTTTAAATTTTAAATGAAATAAATAGAAATTCGAAAATAGATTCCACAGAAAACTTAACGGAAAATCAAACAACGGAGCGCTATTGGTGAAGAAAACAACTGTTCTTTTCAATTTCAGCCGTTATGTAACGAGTTCCAAAAGTTTGAGTAGTTGTAAATGAGAACGGGAAGAGAAGGAAGTTCTAAATCCCAACTGTTTGGGCTGGTTCAGGAAAACAGTTTTTTCCGTTTTTTATAAAAAACAGTTTTTTCAAACAGTTTGGCGTTTTTCTTCCCATCACTAATCGCTAGTGTCGCTTTTAAGTTAGTTAATACAAGCTTCCACACATTATTTTTTTGACGTTACTTTTATCCATGATAACTTAAAGCAAAAGCCAGAACAGCCACTAATCAGCCATAGGATAACTGTACCATAAGTTGACATTTTGTACAAAAAGTGAATAATAAGATTCATAGTCGATTATTTTGGTTCTAAATTAGAAGGTAATTTGCTAAGTTAAACTAGTTAGCTGTACTGCCATCAGCGTTAGTTTGATAAAAACTCAAGCTTATTTGTGAGAGGTTATAATGGCGAATTATCCAGTGGCCCGAAAACTTGGTTTCTGCTACCCTGATCCATTAAGGCGGAAGTCAAGTTAAATAAGCTTTTTAGTTGGTTTAATTGATTTCAATTATGTTTTAATTACTTTTATGGTATTCATTAAGTTCATGAGAATCATCTGATATCCTTTATAATATATTTATACAATGTTTTAGGGCTTAAATGTAGGTGTCAACTATTAGAACAGAAATTAACCCATGATTTCAATAGTTGACATCGATGTCAACTACAGCTTTTGAGTTAGTCAAGATAAGCTTATAGACACTTTTTTAGCATTTTCCTGACGTTGCTTTTATCCACAATAAGTTACAGTGAAAGCCTTAATAGCCACTAGTAAGCCATATTTGTATTGAAAATTATTTTATTAAGGTGCATAGGTGCACCTGATGCATTAGTTATCATTGTTCGCTTGACTTCACGTTTAAGTGTAAATAGTTGATCGTGGTATGCCGGTACGGTAAGTTTCGTGGATTAACTGTTTAAGCGTGAGGTTTTACACAGTTTAAAGACACCTTTACACTGTTAAGAGAAGAGAATTTAAAGAAGCCGGAAATAAACATTTCATAACAACTACCTAATTGCTTTCCATAGTGGGATAAATTGATTTTGTAGTTTTGAATTTCATATTCTTCAACTTATTGATAATTAGCTGTATATCCCGGTCTCGCCCGGGGAATTTCATTTTCTAGTGTACAGGCCGATTTCCTAAAAATACAATGTAAAGCTTGATCATAAGGATTTTTATAACAATAAAGAATATACCCAGAGATCGGCTGAAGTTATGCAATTTTAATATGGACAGGTGTTCGCAGGGCAAACGGTATGGATTTCTATAAAGAACAAACAAACAGAATTTCATCTTTATTTATATAGATTACTAGCTGTATATACAGGTTTCACCCGGAGAATTTCATTTTTTAAATCTATAAAATCTATAGAGACTTTTATCGAGTCAAATGGTCTAATTCGTTAAAACCAATGTAAAGCGAGATCAAAACGATTTTAGGAGAATTTAGGACAAACGGTATAGATTTCTATAAAGAACAAACAGAATTTCATCTTTATTATATAGATTATCTTCAAATCTTTTGTTGGTATACCAGCACAGCATGATAACAATATCGTCTTTTGTTTGTTCGTTTAACGTCCCTTTGTGCCACTAAGGGTAATCGGACGACGCTACAGTGGGACTTTGCAGATAATTTTTGCCTATCCAGGTATAATTAGGATAGGGATGTTTAGCGAGCACCTGACATCTTGAATGCTCGGGACATCTATTGTAAGTCCTATCCGAGGGACGACATAGCCAAGGAAACTAATTACTCATTACTCCCTTAGGATATCCTATGGTCACAATATCCTCGGATTTGCCACACTGTCAATCGTACAGTTCTGTTTTGTAAAGCATTATATTCTGACGACAGTAAATGTAGATCGTAAAGTTTTTTCATTGTTTACCACCAAGCATAACCTAATTCCCTTTTTATCTTTGTAACTTTTTAACGTAATTTGTGTTTTGCTAAGACTTATCTTGTATAAGGCATATCAAGAATTGTTATTCAAAACAAAGGATAGGTTTGAAAATAATTAAATAATAATGTAATTTGAAAATTATTAAATAACAATCTATTTGAAAATTGGTAAATAAAGTCAAAATGGCAGTTCTCTTAGGTACTATTCAATGAGCTCATCCAACATTAAATTCTTGACCAACGTCCGATGAATCTATTTCTTTGAAAAAAGTTGTGTACCTCGTAAGAATGGCTGGATGGTAGGCTAGTTACATTTTTTGCGTTTAAATGATTTGAAAATGTGAATTTCCCTGAAAGATGTATCATAAGGATAATAATAAGAAAGAAAGGAAGTACTTGAGCCAACTTCGAATCGATTAAAATGCATTTGATTAGGCCTCGTTGCGAAATGTGTTCACGTTAGGGAATCCCGAGGAAAAATGGAAATAAATTCCAGCAGTTTTATACAATTTAACATTATAAGGAAAGTGATAACGAAGGAAGGGATAAGTTGAATTACAAGGATAAAAATTAGGTTAGAAAATACGCGTTTCCCATGGCAACCTATGATTGGGGACACGGAAGATAGCATGTTCGAAACCCGGAGGCAGGAGCGGATTTGGCACGAAATTTGGGAGGGGGCTGGCGGATTTGGCTGATTTTTCTTTTAAAATTTTCGTAATAGTTCGAGGATGGTTCATAAGGAAACGTTGGAAAAAGTTGCCCGGAAGTTGTTTAAATTGCGTTATTTGGGCATATCTCGAAAACTATCAATTGTATGCGAATTAGAAGAGAAAGAAAAAAAAATCATGAATATCAGACAATTCTTAGAGTTAAAACCTTTTATTTTCATGCTCACTCGTTCCCTTCATCCAAATAATATAAATTACAAATGAAGGAGTCGGGGCAAAATAGTGCCAAGCAACATTTTTAACAAAAATAAACTGTTAATAAGCTGCAGTCTGCTGTGTATTACGTAGGACTATATAGAAATGCCACCTAAATATGACTATAGAGGCTCTATATAAGTCATATTTAGGTGGCATTTCCATCATAGACATATAGTCCTACGTAATATACAGCAGACTGCAACAACTGTTAATTTTTGTTAAAAAAGTTGCTTAGCTCTATTTTGCCCCGAACCCTTCAAATGAAATGATGTTGCTATGTACGAGCGAAGTGAATTATTTTATTTTATTTTTATTTTGGAAGTTAGTTACTTAATAGAATATTCTTCCTTAAATTAATTATGACTCAAATTTGTGATTCTAAAAATGGCAGAGTGATCCCTAATGGAATGGGAAGATAAAAAATAAATTTATCCTTATTTTAAAATGGAACATAAGGTTTTATGAACCTCAAAAGTAATTGTGTTATAAATTTAAAAAAAAAAATGCACATCTATGCATGTTAGCGAAGGACATAGATCACCTGTGGTGTAGTGGTTAGTATAGAAACCTACAATACTAAAGGTCGCGAGTTCGCGTCTCGAGGTGGCCCTAGGATTTTTTAATGGGAGTAAAAAGTCCATGACAGTGTCGTCCCTCGGATAGGACGTAAAATGGAGGTCCCGAGCCTGTACGATGTCAGGTACTCGTTAAAGATCCCTATCCTAATTATACCTGGATGGGCGAAATTTAGGATCCCCACTGTAGCATTGTCCGATTAGCCTTAGTGGCATAAAGTGACGTTAAAACGAACATTAAAACCATATTAAGGGTTGGGCTCGAAGTAAAATCTTTGAGAACTTATGTGTTAAATGATTCGCTCCTCCACAGACTTAGAAAATATGTTGCTATAATCAATATATATTATAAAGCAAAGTGTACAATGTGCGTGCCGAAAAGGCTCAAAAACGACTCCACGTAGGATTAAGGAAGTTATGTCGTCGTTTAGCCATATGACTCCTAACGGAGAAGAAGGTTTCCGTTTTTCTCTTAAGAGAGTAAAATTGAAGAGAAAAAGACTGGAATTTTATGACTCTTGCACCATTTAATTAGCGTATCTGAGATTGAGATACGAGTTTATGAATGAAAAGTTTAGTTCGAGCTCCAGACTACCAGGAAGCGCTAGGGTTCGTTTCACTCAATGTTTATTGTTCATTCATCCAGTTCAAATTGTAGAGGTTATATATTTGTTCAGCTGTTCATTTTAAATTACTAAACAATTAAGCGAAAACAATTAGTTTTTCCTTTGCTTTCAAAATAAAATAATGATTTTACATCTCTGCAATCAATTAGAAAAACAACTGGATTCCTTAAAGAATTAGTTTTCTCATAAGAAGGCTAATATATGATCAGCACATTACATTCAATTTATATATAATATATACTTAAGTAAATTTAATGCAATATGAGTGAAAATTTCTTAGTAGTACCGTGAGCGAATAAAATCAGACATAAAAAAAGAGATGAATTGACTGAATATAAATCGAAAATAAAAAGTTTGAAGTGTTCTTATTGTATTTATGAAAAAGAAGTTGGTTTGATTACTATGTATGATGAGCATCCCAGTTGACAAAACGACTAACTCCAATAACAGCATTCAAGATTTTATCATCCCTCATAGTTCAAGATAAAAAGAAATATGAAAAAATTGTGCCTTCAAGAAATTTTGTTTTTCACTTTGTAATAGTAGTAAGATTCGAGGTATGCAGAACGTATACGGGGGGATATTTTAGAGAGGTTGAAATGGAAGCAAGGTCTTAAAAAAAAATTCTATGAATCTTCGGTAGTTATATTATAATCAAATAGGACCATCATAGTAGTCGGAGCTTAAGTTTTACTCGAAATATAATTTTTTTAACTGAGATACCAGATTTTTCAACTATAATCTAATAACTTATTATCTGCTGACTACTTGGAATGGGCTTGTAGGATTCAGAATTCAGACACCATCAAAAACGATGCATAACTCGACAAAGTTGCAGCAAAATTAATTGTTCATTTACCATTTTTAACCCCCTGTAAATTATACTGAGTTCCTTATTTGGGCTCACTCTGCAGATCTCAAGTCTGCAGAATATTGATACCAAGTTAAAACCGAATTTTCAAGAAGGTGCTAGTTTTGTTCCTATTTCCTTTAATTTTAAAGTTTTTCTGTTATTAAAACTACCACACAACTACCGGAGCGAAGCCGGGCACCCTAGCTAGTTATTAATGTATATTATTATTACTTAGATTTATGTTTTTCTGAGTGCCACAACCTTGAAAAAAATTTCCCTAAACCATCATAAAATAAATTATGTAGTATGGATAGAGCAACTTCTATCGGGTCAGCTGGTAAGTGATGTTTAAAAAAAAAATGTATCAGAAATAAGTGCATTATAGGATGACATTAGAACTTTTGCTATATGTACAATATTAAAAACACACAAAAACCAATGAAAAAAAGAAAAACAATATATAAAAAATTACCAGGAGGACGGAGACCGAAACCGGATCGTAAATTACGATGCAAAGGAATCGGTTACACCCAACCTTATCTCTCAGCTGTTATCTATTAAATCAGCTGTAACAGTAGGGATAACATCTGTTCAATTCGGATAACAAAATGGAATAAATATTTTTAAATTGTAGGTATAGCTTTTTATTTTAATGATACTGTAACACTTATGTGGGTTAAACACTTTTTTGTTGAACAATAGTTATTTATTATACAAGTGACGAAAGTAGATCATTTTACAACTCGAGTGAAACGTTTACCCACACGAGCGAAGCGTTGTGGTAATTTCACGAGAGTTGTAAATTCTACTTTTTTCACGAGTGTAATATTAATTTTTTTCTGTAATCGTGTAATACATGATCAGATCTAACCAGAATATGAACAAAATTAGGATGTTGTGAGGATTATGGTATGTTGTTGGTAGGTTATAAGCATGGTTATAAACAAGGAAGGTAATTATTATTATATTTAAATTTTAAAATATATTGATTATTTCCACCAATAATGCATTCACATTTCAATTTATTTTGTTAAAATAAATTCTTACAATGTTAAGAAACATTTAAAAGCATTTAATTTCCAACTTCAAATTATTTTTTAATTTATACTTATTACTAATTAAGAAGGCAATTCACTTTCTTCACTTGTGAAGAAAGTAATCACTTTCTTCACTCTATTGCAAAATGTTTCACTTTCTTCACTCATTTCAGTTTAGTAATGTTACCATTATTCAACGATTACAGAAAAAAATATTAATTTACAATGCGACAGAAACAATATAAACCCAAATCATTGAACAGATTACAAAAATTATCACTTTGTAACACAGATATAACTGTATGGCTTGAGCTTCAGAACAAGACTAACTCTCCAATCCATCGCACCTTATATTTAGTCATAAGGAAAACAGCTTGGTAGATTCTAGACCAGCGTAGATGATACTCGAACATCGTAGTCATAAACATGTACTATGACAGTTTGTTACTAGGGTTAGCTCGTTCCAAAGTCTAGAACTATTCTAAACCATATGTTTTTGTGTTTTTTGAAGTTACAATAGTCTCACTGACTAATAAGTGAACAGCATTTTAACCCAAGATTGATCAAGATACTTAATCGTGTAAACCTATTTATTTGGTCCATTACAGTCGCCCCTGGAGGTCAAATAGCGAAGCAACGATTGGTTCCAAAATCTTAACCATAAAAAAAAGCCTTTAAATGTATATCTGCCTAATGAGAAAATTACTTAATTTGGCAGCTTCCTCTACACGCTATGGTAACGTGCACACTTTTTACTTTCACTTACCTATATATGAAATATATAGTAAGTGATAGTATTGCGATCGTGAAAAATTTCGACTTCCGGTTTTCAACGGAAATACACGTTTTGGGACCCCCTGAGTCGAAATAACCAAGTCCCGCGAAATGGTCTGTGTGTGTGTGTGTGTGTGTGTGTCTGTGTCTGTGTGTGTGTGTGTGAACAGACTAGCTCAAAAACTATAAACCGTGCGAACCTGAAATTGGGTATTTAGTGTATGTATACGCCCGCGATGTGACAGCAAAAATTTCATCAAAATTGCTCAAAGGGAGGGGGTACTTTATTTAATAACTTTTTAAGTTTTTTTCGATTTTCTCAAAAACGGCTCCAACGATTTTGATTAAACTGAGTATTTGATATATTTATATGCCCGAGATATGACTGTAAAAATTTCATCAAAATTGATTAACCGGAGGGGGGACTTTACTTAATAAATTTTGTATCATTTTCACGTGTTTTTCTTATTTACTCAAAAACGGCTTTAACGATTTTGATCAAACTGGGTATATGATGTATGTATATGCCCGAGATACGACTGTAAACATTTCATCAAAATTGATCAACCGGAGGGGGGACTTTACTTAAAGAATTTTATCTAATGTTTACGTTTTTTTTTTTTTTTTTTTTTCGAAAACGGCTTTGATGATTTTGATGAAACTGGGTATTTGATGTATGTATATGCCCGATGCGACAGCCGAAATTTCATCAATATTGGTGTAATGGAGGGGGTACTTCATTTAATTAACTTTTTCTTATGTTCACGTGTTTTTGTTATTTACTCAACAACGGCTGTAATGATTTTGATCAGACTGGATATTTGGAGTATGTATATGCTCACTATGTGACTGACAAAATTTCATCAAAATTGGTCAAATGCAGGGAGCTCTTTTTTCATATCTTGTTTTCCAATTTTTACATTTTTTGGTATATCTCAAAAACGGCTTTTATGATTTTGATTAAATTAATCATTTTAATTAAAATCAAGTCATCTTTTTTATATTATTTATAGAAATGGCAATTAAAAAACCATGTCGATTTCTAATGTAAGTAAGTTGGTAAGTGAAAGTTGTGTGTTGCGCGCATCGCACCAGATTTTTTTTATTCTTTTCGTGAAGAGAAAATAATCATTCAGAAATCCTACGAAATATCTAAACAACCTTAGTTCTGTTTAGTACCTGCACTGGCACTGCTAACTACTCGTGAGCGTGGTATCGTTTGAACTGATACCAGAACTTAACACATATCTCCTTATCAGGCAATACAACATAATTAACATAAACCAACAAAGCACTCATCGAGAACAATTAACAAAAACTCAAGAGCATCCCAAGATAACGCGTTATGTTTAGCGATGATGTCATTTTATAAGAACCTTATAAATATTCATTATACCGATAATGGATCATTATCAAGGACTATCAGTTTGATGTACTGACATTACAGAACGTTACTGGAAATATTAGCAACTAATAGCTCATAAATAATGGTAACTAATAGCATAAGGTATGTTCCAACAAACGTTGAACACACGCTGTAGTTGAACTATCTATGGCTGCCAGCTAGTTCTCAGGAATGCTTGTTGGAACAAACCTGTAGTTTCATAACATATTGTAGGTTATCTTCCAAGAGACTGCGTATACCCTCAATCTTTTGTTTCGTTGGTTTGAAACAGTGTTTGCGCATGCCTGAAGCTCTTTGGAGGGGGTAGGTAAAAGTTTTCCCAAAGAGTCAATGAGACTTTAACGTGCTTGTACAGCTTCTTAGAACAAACCTCGTATCAGTAGGACCAAACTTTTAGATCTTCAAACATCAAGTTATAATATTAGGGCTGTAATAAACATATCAAAAACGATTATTGGAACAAACCTAAGATGGGGATACTAGTTAAAGATGTAAATAAACGTGAATAAAACTGATGGATAGGGACGACAAAGGAGTTAAGCATACCATTAAAAGTATTACAACATGATGGGTCAGAAATCGGTGATCAGGTAAAAAACGGCTATCAGACCTGAAGTAACTGTCAAGCCCCTACAGATTCTAAGTTTGATTGGTTGGTTTTAGAACAAGAGCCAATCGAATAGGAAAACCAACTTGTAGTTTGTTTAACGTCACTTAATCAGAGGATAAGGCTAATCAGAGGATGCTAGATTGGAAATCCTAAATTTTGTCTGTCCAGCTTTAATTAGGATAGGGATCTTTAACGAGTAGCTGAAATCGTATAGGCTTGGGTCCTCCATATTACGTCCTATCCAAGGGATATTTTACTCCCTTTAAAAAAATCCCAGGGCCACCGCGAGACGCTAACCTGCGACCTTTTGTGTTGTAACCACAATACCACAAGTGACCCCGGAAAACCAACTAATAAGACAAAGAATAAAAAAAGAGTGTGGGGGGGGGGTGACAGTTAATCCTGGGCTGCTTGTTGGAACAAACCTGAAGTAAAGAAGACCCGAAAAAACCTAACGTTAGGGTATCATACATACATTAGTACCTACTCATAAAATAATAATGACTTTTTTCAATTCGTTCAAACATATTAAAGAACAAAAAATCAGGACTTGGACCAAAGGTTAAAGTAATAGGATCCTAAAATATGAACAATAGCGATATTAAATTATCAATTTTTGGATCCACGTGAAGGCTTTGCAACAATGCAACAAATCGTGCTAAATTTTTTCCTCAAGAACGTGAGAACTACACGATGATGCCAATGTTGTAATGAATGCTATAGCAAAGAGTATGAATTATATTTGCAATTTCTTCCATTATTTTTGAGGCCAGAGCCTTCATGATAGCGCTAGGGGTCAATACAATGCGATGAGGGAGGCACTGGGTCAAGTGGCGGAACTGTCAAAGTCAGTGTGACGTCATCTCCGGGCCATGCTGCAGTTATCTCTACCTTGAAGGTAATAATGATGATTACGATACGATTACGTTTGATAAGATCTTTGGCTGTAGTACAATTTTGTTAGTATTACTGAAATCGACTAATAATTATTATAATGATCTAATTTAAGCAATTTTTATTGTTTAACTTACAAATATTCGCTGGGGCATGTAAAACTTATTGATAAAAGCAGATTAAAGCATTTTATCCATAGTAATTTTATGAAAAGAAAGATTATTCAGGAGTTCAAAATTCACTAAAGTTTTTAAGATATCAATCAATGTGTTTTCTTGAAATAAGGCGGCTGTGTTATCTGTTCATGAAAAAAAAAAAAAAAAAAAGTCTGATGGTTACATATGAAAATAAAATGTAAAAAGAAAACCAAACAATCCTAAAAATAACTATTTTTCTCGACAAATAATGTTAAACTATTTTATCAATTAAAAAGGCATTTTATTTTTAATAATTTATACAAAAGAATTATTCAAGGATCGAAAAAACGCAAATGTTATTAAAAATAACAGTCAATGTGTATTCTTCAAGTAATGCCGTTAATATATTTTCTGTTCATGAAAAAACAATCAAAAAATAACTTATGGTCAAAGATGAAAACGTAAAAAATAAAACAAACACACTCATTGTAAAAATAATTATTTTATTCGACAAATTATGTTAAAACCAAAGGAAAGGGGTACAAGTACTGAAGTGCGGCTTAAGGTCTGGCCACACATGTCCGCACCGCAGCACTAATATAGGTTATGTTCAGAATATTTTTAATTTAATTTACATATTACCTTTAATTATGCCTAAAGGTCAGGCCACACATGTCAGACACAGGCCACTTTAGGCATAACTAAAGGTAATATGTAAGTTAAATTAAAAATATTCTGAACATAACCTATATTTTTGCTGCGGTGCGGACATGTGTGGCCAGACCCTTATGCGCCGTTCACTAAGATGCCCTTCTAAGTAAGGCCCGATCTCCACTGAAAAGGGCCCTTTTGGGGTTTATTTATCTCTGAAGAGCAGGAGTCGAAAGCTAGAATCTATTAAAGCCAATCAAGGCACTTTTTAACTGAAGGGAGTTTGATAACATCACGGTCACATAACCTCTCAAAACAGGCCACGCCCATCAGCCGCTCTTCAGTACCTTTACCAGGAAAAGTGTTAAATAAACAAAATTGAAAAGAAACATCTGGTTCGAATCGAAGGGAGTAAGAAAAACCTCGGCTATGGCGTCCATTGGACGTAAAATGGCCTGTGCTATGTCAGGTACTCGTCACAGATTCTTATCCTAATTATACCTGGTTAGGAAAAAATTAGGACTCCCACTGTAGCATCGTCCGATTAGCCTTAGTAGCATAAAGTGACGATAAACAAAACAAACAACACAGTAGCGGATCCAGGGGAGGGGCGCGGGGGGCCCCCCCCCCTGAGAGGTGGGGACACTCATAAAGTATTACTATTTCTATATGAAATGAGCTATATTTAATCATTTTTCAAGTACACTAATTGAAAAAGAATTGTGTTTAAACATTTACAGTAATTTAGAACGTCATTATGTACTAATATGTATTTTAAATTAGGGCCTTCATTACTCTGGAAATGTTAAAAAAAAAAGTGAGCCCCCCCACTCAGAAAATTTCTGGATCCGCCACTGAAACATGCGAACCACAGCCGTTACAATAGGTAAGTGATAGGAAAATAACAGGACAGGTTACAAGTTGCCAGCCTCAAAGGTAAGTACACAAATGAATGAATCAAACGTTCTTTAAAATCGATTAATTGAAGAAAATAAAACGCTTTAAATATTTCATTCTTATCTCATATTTTAAATTATTCAGGCCAACCTACTTAATCATAAGTTCACATCCATCTACTATGACTCACTATCAGTTGGGGAATTCTAAAAAAAGTCCAATCGTTTACCGTTATCGACCTATGAGGCGAAAAATAGCACTTGCATTCCGGAATGAAGCGATTGACTGAGGCGATACCGAACGATTTGGCGCGTAGGCAGCGCTGACTAGCGGTCCTAGGTGGAACGACCCTCGTTCTTGGGTCTTTGACTCTCTTTGTCAATTTATTTTTGAATGATTGAGTTACTCGAAATTTGAATAATGGAGTGCCGGACATTAGTCAAAATAGAACCACATTAAGCGGTATAATCTACTCATACATAAGATGATGATCGCTTCCTGTCAACTTGTGATTGCGTATTGTTCTAGCTCGAGTTTTGGTGAAGGTAAACAAATTAGTGGATGGAATGGATTCAAAATCTGGATCAATATCAGAATTATTTATATCGAGGTAACCTGGCTTCCATTTTCTTATTTTAGTTTCTATTGGTTTGTTTATATGAAATGTCCGATTTTATAATTTTTGAAATACATTGTAGATTTTACGGGTCTCTGTTCCACGGGCGTTACCGCCGGGGGGGACAGGGGGACACGTCCCCCCCAATATTTTGGCAGGAGGGGACTGTCCCTCCCAATATTTTGGCAAGAATGGACCCAATCAAAAAATTGAATAAAAATGCGATTTTAAGAATTTACCAGAGTTTAACAAATCAAATCTAATAAAATAATAATATAAAATATTAGTTAATGACATTACACTCTATTGATTGGTTATACCCAATTTCTTATTTGATATAACCAATCAATAGTATTGTGTATTGGGTGAATTATATACATTTTTTTTATTTCTGCTTTAACTGCTTTGTTTTATAAATCCTGAAACAAAGTAGTATCCCCTGCGTTGGTCTCCATTTCTTTATTAAACCAACTGGTTTGATCCTACTTTCCATCAATTGGATAAAGCTTAAAGAAGTTAATGGAAAGCAATGAAATTAATAGGATCGGGATCAGAAGTAAAACTTAGATAAAATTCAATCAAGAAATTTGGCCTACATCCTTCAACATTAAGCATTAACAACTCCCTATTTTATAACTGAGGCATAAATAGACAAGTTTTGAGATACTATAAATACATTTAAAATACACATTGGCGGATCCAGGAGGGGGGCTGTGGGGGCTGCAGCCCCTCCCTTTGGAAAATTTTTAGTCATAAAAAGATAGAATTTGACTTTCCTTAAAGTAAGGAAGCAAGTTAAAGAACAAATAATATGCAGAGAAAGTAGAATTTTAGTTGTGGGAATGTTACATAAAGGTAAAAAAGCTGATTTTCAGATCCAAATGAAGGGTTATGGGCTGCAGCCCTCCCCCCTTTAGGACTGCAGCCCCCCCTTTACAGTCGGCTGGATCCGCCCATGAAAATACATCGTTAGAGGATGTCTTTAGAGTTGTTTTAAGGATCTATTATTTCAACTTGTAGACCCTCGAATTTCTACCTTCCCTATCTAGAAAAAAATTGAGCCCCCCCCCAATAATTTTGTGCGTGTGACGCCCATGCTCTGTTCTTTACTTCCAAATGTTTATTTATTATAATTAAGCAGTTACTAATCCGCCATCTTGGAGTTGCTTATTCGAAGTAATACCACGAATTCTCTACTTTTTTATTTTTTTATAAACATTAGCTCCCCAATCAATTTTCTTCTATTTTAGCACATTTACTTAATGTAACATATGAAAATACAGTCGTAGATCTCAATAAATAAATTAAAAAAAAAAATCATATTTAAAAAAAATTGTGGTATCTGCTGATTCTTAAACAGGAGTACACAATCCGCGGAAGCAGTGCCACATAGATCCAATCCCTCTAGTTAAATTTAAATCTCAGGTTTTAAAATGGTTTGGCGACTCCACACTATTATTCACATCGTTTAATAATGATAATAATACTCATTTAAATTTAGTTTGCTTCATTATTTTAGAATGTAGAATCAGAAGAGCTAGAAATAATTATACTTTAGAATAGAATATTAATAGGAGAGCGACTGACGAATCTTATACGCTATGAGAAAGACGCCTCTGATTTACAATTCAGTATTTTTGAATCACTTGGCGCTACTGTTCCTGAATAAAGGTGTGTACATTAGGGTGTTCCCAAAACTTTAAATCAGAGGTACAAAACATTTATACATTTTTTGTGCAAGATTATTATTATTTTTTTTTTTTTTAATAAATGGAATAAGAATAAATGGAATGGAAACAAAACAACTCAGCAGAGATAAGTGATTACAATCCAAGGAATGTGGTAGATGACATGATTGTAGATGGTGGTAGATGACATGGTTTACTAGGTAACTACCACATTTAGATTTGTATAACAAATATAATATTATCAAGGAAGCCATTTTATGCGACAGTAAACCACCCAGGAAACTTCCGTTCTTTTGTTTAGATTCACTCCTACTAAAAAAAATTATTTAGAGAATATAATTATAATACGAATACTTTCGCGTTTTAACCCTTAACTACTCACGTCCAGTCATATTGACGCTATTTATATCTTTTTGGTATTGAACGATCACCAAACTTTGACATATCCTTTGTTTTGGCTCCAGTTACTTCTTGCTTAGTCTAAAAAATAAGGCAAGTGTTTATTTTATCGAAATCGATATTTTGACCTGAGGGGAGTAGTTGTGCAAGTCATTTTTTTGTGTCCAATGCGGGGATTGCATTTGTAAAAACCACTCATTTCTTATTTTTTTTCAACTTCAAAGGTTGTTTGTAGACAAATTTTTGAATTTTCAAATCAAAAGAAATTATGGTAATTATGTTATTTATAAGGAGTTCCTTTATTTTAGTACTTCATTTCAGATCTATAATTTAACATGTTATTCATTTTTTAAAACTTCCATTTATTGTATACATAAATAAATATATATTTTCAAGCCTTCTCCTGTTGTTTAAAACTAATATCTTACACCCTAAGGTTATTTTAATATTTTTTTGTGTTCTGGGTCATAGTGACCCGAGGTTAATAGGTACGTAGCATTGATTCGGGTGAATAGTTAAGGGTTAAGCAGCATTTCTATACAAGAGTGAATTAATTTTATAATTATGGTTCTCGATTTATACATAATTCGATGTTTTACAACTTTTATCTGTAAAGGTCTTTTCATGGGCGGATTCAGTGGAGGGGTGTGGGTGGGCCACAGGCCTTTTATTTTTGAGAGAATACAATTTTCTGACCTTTGGAATGTTTTCGAGTTACAAGCAAAAAACCGAAAGAAATTCTAAATATTTTTTGAGTCCGCTATTTGTGGATATGACTGTTAGACTCTATTTGAAAATGGCTATACATTTTTTTGTACTGGTTATTGCCCAAACTATTAAATTTTAGTAGTGTAGTGGATATTGAATGAGATTTGTTTTGTAATGAAAGACAAAGTTATAAAAGGATATCAACCGGGGAGACATTTAAGGAGGAGGGTCTGACTGATTCAGCTATCGGATCAGCTGATTCTTTCTTCAATGAAACTTTCATTCATGTCTATCAAGTTGGAAATATTGATTGGTTTTATATTGTATCTATAACTCACCAAACATTCAGACTGGTAATGTTAGGTCTGTTAAAACAATTAGTTTAACATTTTTAATAACAAAGTTTGGAATCAAACCTTGTTTCGTAGATAAATCTAGGGATGATTATTATAATTTTTATTGACCGGTTGATAAGTGAAATACACCATATTTATTCCAAGACTGATTAAAAAATTAAACCGAGTAAAAGGTATGTGTCGTCCATTGTTTGTTTGCTTAACGTCACTTTATGTCCCTACGGCTTATCGGACGATGCTACTACATTGGGAGTCCTAAATTTTGCCTATCCAGGTATAATTATGATAGGGATCTTTAACGAGTACCTGACATCGTACAGGCTCGGGACCTCCGTCCTATTCGAGGGAAGGATAGCCAAGGATTTTTTAAAGGAGTAAAAAATCCTTTTTTTTTACTCCTTTAAAAATCCTAAGGCCACCTCGGGACGCGAACCCGCTACCTTTAGTTTGTAGGTTGCTATGCTGACCACTACAGCCCTGGTGAACCCTAAATCCATTGAAATCGCACCATCCATTGTAATCACACCTGACTATCAGAAAAGAAAGCGAAACGACGTTTTTCCAAGCTTCGCTCTAAAAATTGAACCGCGCGAGCAGGCCTTAAGATTTTGAAGTGAAAAGTAAAAAAAAAATTTAAGGGTCATTTTCGAATATCGATTTTTTTTACTTTCACTTACCTATAGATGAAATATATAGTAAGGAAAGTATTGGGATCGTGAAAAATTTCGACTTCCGGTTTTCAACGGAAATACACGTTTTGGGGTCCCCTGAGTCCAAATAACCAAGTCCCGCGAAATGGTCTGTGTGTGTGTGTGTGTTTGTGTGTGTGTGAACAGACTAGCTCAAGAACTATAACTCGTACAAACCTCAAATTGGGTATTTGGTGTATTAATATGCCCGTGATTTGACAGCAAAAATGTCATCAAAATTGGTCAAACGGAGGGGGTACTTTACTTAATAAATTTTGTCTCATTTTCACGTGTTTTTTTTTTTTTTAAGGATAGCTGACAAAAATCCTAGCCATCTAACATGCATTACTCTAAACTTAATGACCGTCCAGTTTTTTCTCATTTACTACTTAATACTTACAGATGCTTTTGAAATAAATGATAGACCATCGGAAACGTCTCATCGACCTATATATGTATAAAACAACGAGAAAATATAGATGCACTTAGTTTTCGGGTAGAGACAGACGGGACAATGACTCCTGATACAGTACCAGTCAAAAGTTTAGACTCACCCTTAGATTTTGTAAAATAAATAAGTAACAACATTTTATTTATTAGGCAACGTAACAACTATAATTTAATTAATTACAAGTGAGTCTAAACTTTTGACAGGTAAAATGAAGTAAATCATCATCAAATGATCGGTAAAATCATCTAAATTATGTATTTATGACCATCAAGTTTTTCCTCGTTTACTACTTAAATACTGCTGCTTTTCGACAAAGCGATAGACCGTTTGAAACGCCTCAACGAGCTTTAAAAGTATAATGCAACGGAAACATTTAGATACAATTACTCTCCGAGTATTTCCGAGGAGAGAGTGAGGTATTGATGCAGAATATTATTAAATGTCCCCTGGCTGTTTTATTTTGAACTGGTTATCTTCGGGTTTACAATCATTTGTCGGTTGTCAGGGCAACGCGTATTTCCTAACGCGTTTGCCCACTCGCTACCATTTTATATAGTTACCATTATTATTTCCTACAATATGGTGGTTGTAAAGAATATTTGCCAAGAGCTATGGAATATTATTTTACAGATTCAAACCGCCTCGGCCTCGGCCGCAAAGTCACGTTTCCTATCTGCGGTTGATATTCCTCAAGGGAAGGATTCCTGTTTCGTAACAGAAGTCGATGGCCTGCGGGGCGCCTGGGACCGAGGTCATTTCACCGAGAACTGAAACAGTTTACAATTCGTGCCATCCAAGCTCTGTGACAAAGACTATTGTAGTCAGTAATGGATTAGTTTTACGATTTCTGTGTAGTGCCCACTGAAATAAATATATATAAATAACATAAATAATACAATATTATAAAGCAAAGTGTACAATGTGCGTGCCGGAAAGGCTCAAAAACTACTCAACCTACGACCTAGAATGTTATGTCATCGTATAGCTCTATAGCTCCTAACGATGAAGAAGGTTTCAGTTTTTATCTTTAGCCTATAAAATTGAAGAGAAAAGTAACGGAATCTTAAGCCTCTCGCACAATGTAATTAGCCTACCTGTTCGGGTTATTGAATGAAAAATTTATTTCGAGCTGCAGACTACCAGGAAGCGCTAGGGTGCGTTACACTCAGTGTTTATTCTTCATTCATCAGCTATATTTCTTCAGCTGTTATTTTTAAATTACTGAAAATTAAGCTAATATAATTAGTTCCTCCTTTGCGTTTTAAAATAAAATAATTATTTTATATCTCTGAAAATCAATCAATCAATGAAATAAAAAATCAACTGAAAATCAATGAATTAGAAAATCAACTGGATTCCTTAAAAAAGCAATTTTAGCATAAGAATGGCTAATTTATCAACACATTACGTTTAATCAATATTTAATATATAAGTATATTTAATGCAATGTGAGTGAACATTTCTTAGTAGCACAGAGAGCGAATAAAAACAAACATAAAAAAAAGAGATAAGTTGACTGAATAAAAAAAAGATGTTACTTGACTGAATATAAATCGAAACAAAAAGGTTGATAGAAAAAGCTGGTTTGATTACGATGCATATGAACCTTCCAGTTGACAAATGACGAATTCCAATTACAGCATTTTTTCAATAAGATGTTATCACCCCTCATAGTTCAGGATAAAAAGAAACATGGTGAAAAATTGTGCCTTCATCAAATTTTTGTATTGGCTTTTTATTAGTAGTAAGATTCGAGATTTGCGATGCACATCTAGACAAATTTGCAGCCAATTTTTCATTTACCATTTTCAACCCCCCATAAAATATATAGGGTTCCTTATTTGGGGGGATTCTGCAGATCTCGATCTTACTATTAATACCAAGTTATGCCCGAAGTTTCAAGAAGATGCTAATTTTGTTCTAAATTTCCTTTAATTTGCTTTTTTTTTTCTGTTATTAAACTATCACAGAACTACCGGAGCGAAGCCGGGCACCCTAGCTAGTAACTGACATAACTACTTATCGTAGATCCATCGCCCTCTCCCCTGGCTCCGTAAACCCCGTATAACCCATATAGGAAGGAGTGGACCAAGAAAAAAAAAATTAAACATTTATTAAATAAAGTGCCCCCTCCATTAGACCAATTTCGATGAACTTTTTGCTGTCACATCGCGGGAATATATATACATCAAATAACCAATTTTAGGTTCTTACGGTTCATAGTTTTTGAGCTAGTCTCTTCACATACACACACACAGACTATTTTGCGGGAATTGGTTATTTAGATTCAGGGGACCCTAATACGCGGGTTTCCGTTGAAAACCGTAAGTCGAAATTTTTCACGATCGCAATACTTTCCCTTACTATATATTTCATATATAGGTAAGTGAACGTAAAAACACGTGTAGTAAGGTAGTAAAGATACCAAATGAAACCGAATTTCATTGAGAATTCACGAATCGTAATTTCAATTCGTAAATTCTTGTTAGCAGTTAAGTAAAAACACTGAAAAATCAGAAAAGTTTCAAATTTTTGAAGATGGTGGAAGTCGATCTTTCGTGCAAATTCTGTCTCAAGAATAAACCCACTATTTCCTATTTCCATCAATCAATAAAATCGGATTAAACGCTATCTCCTATGTGGGGTCACCTGTGGTGTAGTGGTTAGCATAGAAACTTACAATACTAAAGGTCGCGGGTTCGCGTCCCGAGGTGGCCCTAGGATTTATTAATGAGAGTAAAAAATCCTTGTCAATGCCGTCCCTCGGATCGGACGTAAAATGGAGGTCCCGAGCCTGTACGATGTCAGGTACTCGTTAAAGATCCCTATCCTAATTATACATGGATAGGCAAAATTTATGACACCCACTGTAGCATAGTCCAATTAGCCTAAGTGGCATAAAGTGACGTTAAACAAACAAACAAAGCAATCTTTTGTTCATTCGTCAATGTCTCTCGGCGACATCGATGTTTCTGTGACATTGATGTTTATATTTCTTAAAAAAAAAAAATATCGATAATATGTAAACCTGTGCTCTGTTCTGCATTGTTGTGTGATGCTATTGATTATGCAATAATATTCTTCTGTTCCTTTATTCTGGGAACAAACCTTGAGCTAGCCCGAATTCGAACGCTGGTCCTTGAATCAATTGAGAAGGCCTAAACAATATGGAGGATAAACCCCACCAGGCTAAAACAATTGAGCGATAATCGATTCATTTTTAATGAGGTTTCCATTCGATTGACCGATATCGTATGTTTTCAACTGATATTGTAGATAGGGGATATCAGGAAACAATTTACATTATTGTATCGAATCCATTGATAATTTCAGAGGTTATCATCCCTGTATGCATTTAATTAAATGTTTTGAATATCAATTTCCTAATGAATTATTGACATCATGATTCAAAAGTATTTAATCAATCGATTTTTTTTTTAAAGTGAGTTTATAAATAATTTACATTATGGGATTTTTTTATTTCTCATAACGGAAGCTTTTTATGTGGGAAACTATAAAAAAAAAAAAATAATAATAATAATAAACTAACGTGAAGCAAATCACAAAACATATGATTTAAAATAGTTCTAGATCTGTTGTTGGAACAAACTGTTCTAGTAAATGATTGTGACTGCTCTAATACATGTTTGTAACTCCTCGAGTACGTTCTGCGCCTGTCGAGAACATCCTGGTCTGTTCTGATTCAGACTAAATCATATGATTTCGCTTTGTTACATTGAAAAGAGTTCAAGACTTTTATTCGAAAAGTTACCTTACTGTTGTAGTACATGTTCGTGATGGTATTAGAATCTCCTGCGCTTTTTGGGAACCTTCTAGAAAGTTCGAATTCAGACTAAATATAAGGAGCAACGGACTTCGGAGAGTTAGTCTTGCTCTGAAGATCGATCATATGGTTACGTTTGTGTTAAAGTGTCGTTTAAAGTTGATATTGTTTGTAACCTTTTACTGTTTGCCTGACATGGCTAATTATTATTTTCGCCCAGTAAAAATTATTTCAACCCACATAAGTGTTACCATTGTAAATTATTGTAACACAAATAATCACACAGGTTACAAAAATTATCACTTTGTAACACAGAAATAACCATATGACTTGAGCTTCAGAACAAGACTAACTCTCCAATCCATCGCTCCTTATATTTAGTCGTACAAAGAATAGCCTCGGAGGTTCTAGGCCAGCGCAGATGTTTGACGATGTTTGTTAAGGCCCAATATCATCCGGAAAGGATGATATATTTGTTTATTTGTTCTTTATAGAAATCCATACCGTTTGTCCTAAATTCTCCAAATTTTGCTCAGTGGTTCTTTGATACCAGGTGCGAACACCTGTCCATATTAAAATTGCATGACTTCAGCCGATCTTCAGCTGATATTCTTTATTGTTATAAAAATCATATTGATCTCACTTTCAAATGTTATATTTTTACGAAACGGACCGTTTCTTTAGAAAAATGAAATTCCCCGTGATAAACCGGGATATAAAGCTATAATCTATGTTTTTAAAGATGAAATTCTGTTTGTTCCTTATAGAAATCCATACCGTTTGTCCTAAATTCTCCAAATTTTGCTCAGTGGTTCTTTCATACCAAGTGCGAACACCTGTCCATATTAAAATTGCATAACTTCAGCCGATCTCTGGGTATATTCTTTATTGTTATAATAATCGTTTTGATCTCGCTTTACATTGGTTTTTACAAAATCAACCGTTTGAGTCGATAAAAGTCTTAGTTTATAGATTTAAAAAATGAAATTCTCCGGGTGAAACCGGGATATACAGCTAGTTATTAATGAATTTGATTTCAACTTTTATTTGATGGGGCAGTCCTTTAAGATCGCTTGTTTGAAGGCACGAGGCTTGTAAAATAACTGTTTTTCTACTTCTAGATATTATTTCTCATGTATTATGTGATTTGCATCAAGGATAGCCTGCCCTTCAATTAATGGTCTTTTAAAATTATCAATTATATATATCCCCGTACCTTCCGACGTTTTGCATAACTACTAGCGCACCCTATAGTCGATTGCACCCGCGAATTTCTGACGATATTGAAGCGAGCGGGATCTGATAAAGCTGATCAAACTCATTTTTACCTTTGATGGGAGTAAACCTAATCACGGCTACATAACCTCCCGAAGTTAGGTTATGCCGAAAAGTCCAAAAAAAAATAGTTATTCACTAATATCGCTTATCATCTGAATCATTAGATGGAAAAATCTAATGTGAAAGGATAGAATATTAGTAACTAATAAAGACAACGATAAATAATACTATGAAACCATTGGATGGCACTAGCTATGTTGAGGGTGTAGAGGTTAGTAATTGACATGGGAGCCAGCCAGTGGCAGGTATTTATTTATGAAGGAGGCCGTGTTTATTTCCGGGCAGCTGGGGCAGGAATAGCGCTGCCTCTTAAATATAAATATCTAGGATCACTTCTTCCCGCTCTTTCATAAACGGACCTCCGTCAGCTCTGTCCTCTGGCCCAAACTGCACATCACCTGATGGCGTACTGAATAATTTTGGATATTGTACTAAGTAGATCCCAACAGTTATTGTAAATGATAACAGAAGTTTTTAAAAATTAACAACTGGATAGCCTTGGACCGAAAAGAACCGAGTTATGTTCTGTTTTATATGGTTATTCTATTCTATTAAAAAGTTCTTGAGTTTTTAAAGAAGGGTTTGGGAGAGATAAATTCTGATTTTTATGGAGTGTGCAAATGATTTAATCCTGGTATAATGCCTGAATCAACATATTGGTGAGTTCTTTTATGAGTATTTTAGAGACTATTTTTGAATATTTCATACACAGGTGTCACCACCGGGGGGGGGGACAGGAGGGACGCCCCCCCCCCCCCCCCCAATATTTTATTTCAGCACACTCTATTGTTAAAAGCTAGTCAGGCATGTATATTTTTAGAATTAAGTATTTTTTATTTCGGCTCAGACTGGTTTGTTTTATTGCTCTACATTTCTTTTTTAAACTAAGCAGCTTGATCCTACTTTTCATCAATTTGCTCATAGATGTTCTTGGAAAGCAATGAAATTAGAGGGATCAGAATCAGAAGAAAAACTAGGATGAAATTCAATCAAGAAATTTTGGCCCACATCCTTCAACATTAACTCTTAATAATTCCCTTTTATAGTGTATAACTGAGGGATAAATTGACAAGTTTTAAGAGACTATAAATACCTTTAAAATACAGCGTTGGAGGATGAATTTAAATGCCCCAACAGTTTTTTTTTTAGGGGATATTATTTAGTTATTGGGCCCTCAAGCCTATTATGAAAGGAAAATTTGATATAATAAATAAAAAAGTAATTTTCGAAAGTCGCATTCTAACCTGCGTAAGTTATGGTTGCCAAACATGGGCTCTAACAAAAAAATTAGAAAATAAATTAACAGTCTGGCAAAATTCCATTGAAAGGAGTGTCTTGAACGTAAAGAAAAAAGACCACATCAAAATCATGGACATAAAGAAGCAAACAGGATTCAAAAACATAAATCTTCTTGTGAAAGAAATTAAATGGAGGTGGGCTGGCCATCAGGCTAGAATCCTGGATGGAAGATGGTCTTTAAAAACAACAGAGTGGACTCCTTATGTCCCGAAAAGAAGACGCGGCAGGCAAAGAAGGCGATGGAGGGACTTCCTAAAAGCTATTGCAGGGCCAAACTGGATGAGGACAGCCAGAGATAAAGAAGCCTGGAAAGAGCAACTGCGAACCCCACTTCCCAGTAGCAATTGGTCTCCAGGGAAGTTAGACCATTACTCCCTAAGGGGAAGGCCTACATTATTAACAGAAGAAAAATAAATAAAATGTTAATATTGCCATAAAATATCCAACAATTTTGTGAAAAAAAAAAGTCTTGTAAAACTGTTAATTTTATAATAAAGGCTTTATTCATTCATTCATTTAGTTATTAACTTTTTAATTTCTACATACCTTATCTAGGAAAATACTGAGCCCCCCCCCCCAATAATTTGGTGCTGGTGACGCTCATGATTTCATATATGTATATTAATATGAAATTTGGGTTCACCGCTGGAGTAGTGGTTAGCATAGCAACCTACAATACTAAAGATCGCGAATACGCGTCCCACGGTGGCCCTAGGATTGTTTAATGGGGAGTAAAAAATCCTTGATAGGCCATGGACTGTACAAAGATAAATTTTGATCAACTAACCGATAATGATTCTCTAATTTTCCTTAAATTTAAGATACTTTGCCAAAACCATGATTTGCCTTTTTTTAGCTCTAACATGGTCAAATATTATTTCAGACCCCGCATACGATGTATATTCGTAATTAGCCCCTAATACGCGTCCCACGGTGGCCCTAGGATTGTTTAATGGGGAGTAAAAAATCCTTGAATATGCCTTCCCTCGGATAATGGAGGTCCCGAGCCTGTACGATGTGAGGCACTGGTTAAAGATCCCTATCCTAATTATACCTGGCTAGGCTAAATTGAGGACTCAAACTGTAGCATCGTCCGATTGCAACTGAGGCTTCGCAGCCAAAAAAGCTGAGGTTTCGCTTATTTAAAATTTCTTTATATTTTTTATGAATATGCTAGAAAAAACAATTAGTGGGATATTCATTTCTATGTCAACCATAGCTAGGCGATCTGGATATTTATTTAACTCTCTAATGATACTTGAATCGACGCAATAAAACTCAATTGTTTACTGGTGTTAAAAGACTTGAATTTTTTTTTTTGCTCATACCTTTCAATATTTATGTTTTTATTATGAAAGTGATGTTCATTATACAAGTGACGAAGAGATGTACAGTGAGCGAGTTTCAGTGTCGACATCGAGCCTTCGGGTTCGTTAAGCCTTTGTTATTATAATTAAAGTAATTAATTTCTAAATTATCAAAGCAAATATGTCTACCAGAATTCATCTAGATATAATTTTGTAAAACAGGACAACTTTTAAACGCTTTTCAAACCATTCAGAATGCTTCAGAACACACGTCTTGCTTCTGAATGGGGAATTAGGGCGTGCACGTAATAGTTTGCCAAAGATCGGGTAGACCCGATCTGTTCCTTTATTTGCCAAACGTTTTAGTTTTACGCTAATCACATTCTATATGACGCCATGAAGACTAAATATTTACTCTAATACGACATGATTTATGTTAATTTATATATAGCAAACACAAATGTGGACTGAAAATCTTTTACGATTTTATTTATTTATTTAGTTACATTTTAGGTGCCATATACATCATAGGCTAGAGGCACCAAATTCTATTTAATTTATAAATACATAAGGACTATGGTAATTCATTGGCGGATCCAGGGGGGGGGCTGTGGGGGCTGCAGCCCCTACCTTTGGAAAAATTTTCGTCATTAAAAGATAGAATTTGACTTTCCTTAAAGTAAGGAAGCATGTTAAAGAACAAATAATATGCTGTACAAGTAGAATTTTAGTTGTGGGAAAGAAACATAAAGGTAAAAAAGCTGATTGGCAAATCCAAATGAAGGGCTGTGGGGCTGCAGCCCCCCCTTTACAGTCGGCTGGATCCGCCCATGTGGTAATTGGTAATTTCATAGAGATTTAGTAAATATTGATTTATTTTAGAAATTTAAATAAGTTCTTGGAACATTCTGGTTTTAGTGCTTCAGCATATTCCTCGCTGCTTCCAGTACTGGGCAGTCTTCTAAGATGTGTTACACAGTTAAATTTAAATTGCATCTTGGGCATGTTGGTGGAGGTTACCTTCGAAGAGATGCCCGTGGGTTAGCCCGGGTTCCCAGGCTTTTAGGATTTTAATTTAATTTTAATTGAAATAATTTTTGTATGGATAAAAAATATGAAAAATCGAGATAAGGAGTATATATAATTAGTTTTTTATTCATTTATTGCCACTTTATGCTAACATGGGAGTTCTTAAAATAGACTAGCCAGTTATAAATCGAGATCATTAATTAGTACCTGATATTGCACAGGCTCAGGATCTGTTTTTATTTCACATTCACTCCGAAGGACGACATAAACAAGGACATTTATTCCTTTTTAATAATCCCAGAGCATCATGCCGGGTTATGGACCCGTTTCTTTGCTGTTTGTTATTTAAAAATAAAATATGAGAACTGCCCCGTTGAAAAGATTATGCCATGAAATATTTTCATAAAATTATCATTGAAAGTGAAGGAAAGTGAGTGACAACCAGCATAATATAAATATATATATCGACAAGGAAAAAATATTCATGAGGGTTGTGAAAAGAATATTTCCATAACAATAGGAACATGGCTAGAAAGTTAATTTTAATAACATAAGAACAGTTGGTACCACAGTCTAACTCTAATATTATTCCTTATCTTTTTCTGTATGTTATTTAAAGGTACTTCAATTTCCATAAATATCAACAAGAAGCCAGCTGTTATAGGTTTGTTTTAGGTTATAAACAAGATGGCGGATATCTGTTAATGCCGGCCTTAAGCTATGTAATTACTCCGATTTCAGTGCAATTTTTAATTTCGATTGTACAGAAAAAAAAGTATATTATTTTAGTCATAATTTCAGTTTTTCAGTCCTTACTTTGATTTTTCAATTTAGCCGTACAAGGTCCGTCTGAGGAAATCAGTTATCGCAATTGAAGCGAGGACGTAATATGTTCTGATTTTATTTTATTTTCTAGAGTTTGTGCCATAAATGTATTAAATTATTTCGTAGGTGAGGTCAATATGGAAGTAATTGAGTATTTTTAAAAATTTGTCTGAAAGTCTCAAACTCAAGCGTGTCTTGCGTGTTTGTATGATGTATTAAGGAAGCAAATACTAATCCTCATGGCACTCCTGACGGACTAAAGAAACTTCTGTCTGAGGCCTGTCGGATAGAGTTTATGCAGTCGATTCTCGATAACTGGAAATGCTAGGAAACCTATAATTACTATACACACCTAATATTTCGGCGGAGAGTTCGAATTACGAGGAGGGAAATATAGGATTTTTTAATGAAGGAGTCCCTTCCGCGTTTGAAGTTTACTTGTTTCCCAACGTTTCGAGCTATTGGCTCATCCTCTGGGGTTATCTTATCCTTAGTAACTTCTTTTTTCACGTTAGCCATTTGTCATCTTATATTTTTTTTAACAGTATATGTATACTTATGTCTATCCTTATTACTTATTACATTTAATGGCATATTTCACATTTTATAGTATTTTTATTTCACTGTCACATTTTTACTGGTGGTAATATTAGTAATTGAGTATTTTTAATCAACTTCTACTGTGACTTTTCTGGAGAAAGTCCACATGGTGGAGAAAATTAGCAGCAGTAAAAATGTGACAGTGAAATAAAAAGACTAATGCTAATAAAATGTGAAATATGCCATAAAATGTTATAAGTAATAAGGATAAACATAAGTATTCTTATACTGTTAAAAAAAATATAAGATGACAAATGGTTAACGTGAAAAAAGAAGGTAATTAGGATAAGATAACCCCAGAGGATGAGCCAATAGCTCGAAACTTCAAACGCGGAAGAGACTCCTTCATTAAAAAATCCTGTACATTAAAGCACTCTTCCTCACTAAGTGAAGAAAAAGAACCTAGCAGAAGAGGAAAATAAAAATATGATATAATTATTTCGAAATCAACAATAGAATAAATTTGACCATTGTTAGGAAAATCAAACTATCCACACGAAATAAAATTATAAGTTTTACCAAATAACAAAATGAAAAAAAATACAAACACCTGTATATAGTACAGACGATAGAGATTGTCTACCGAAAAACTCGACTGCGGTTTTTCTCATGAATATTCCCTCGCTTCCACGATCTAGATAACTTTCCACGGTTACCAAAGCTGAGAATATGCCCTCATTAGTTACTGCTCCGAGCAGAAAAAATTGAAAAGCAAGAATTTTTCGAACTCATCTTAACTGAAAACTAAGCTGAGAAGAAGATCGTAATTGATTACAAGGAATTCCAGAAAGAAATATTTCTTATTTTTCTTCGGTTCTAAAAAAAAAAAATCGATTTATTAACACGTTAGGTGCGGCGGCGTATTTTAGTGGTAGCCTGAATTCTACGGTATCGGTCCCAGGGGTCCGACTGCTGGGATGAGCCACAGACGATAACGGTTTTCGGGGTCGGATGGGAAGGCTCTGACGAAAGCGTCATCTCTTGACTGAAAAATGAATTAAATGAGCGCCTCCTTTCTTGGTAAGGATTGGAACTAGAACATTATAGGCGCAGCTCAGGCCTTTGGGGTCCGATTCAGAATTTACGCCATAGTTTATCGAAAATAGCATTTTTTCTTTTTTTCACTTTTATTATTTAATCCGCACCTGCTAAATACAAACATTAACAATCAGCAGATGTGCTGGCATATAAATAAAATAAGACAAAACAAAATTGCTTGATAGGCATGAGGAAAAGCAGTACCCAGCGGCACCCCTTCCGCGGCTTTAATTTACTTACGTACTTGATTACTTGCGTAAGTAGGTCTCTCATCCAGACCCTTTCCAATCGTCTTCTGGTGTTCTCTGGCATGCCAGTTGTGGCCATTTCTTTTATTAATTTGTTGTTATGTTCCTTAAACTTATCATGAAATCGTTTGTAGTACGTCAGTATGTGTTCATTGACTTTAGGAACGTGTAAATCAGTATGTGAAGTCTTGTTATTTATGTACAATGGTGTTTGGGTAATTAGTCGTAGTATCTTGGACTGAAACGTTTGGATTCTATTCAGGTGTGATTGTTTTGCAATGCCGTATATTTGTATCCAATAAGTCCAGACAAGTTTTAATAGGTATGTGTAAATATTTAATTTCTGTCTGGCTTTTAATTTGGAATGTCTTCTGAAGAGTGAGTACAGTAGTTTTAGTCGTATATTTAACGAAGAACGTTTTTTTGAAAATAGCATTTAACTGCTGGAATTTTGAATTACAGTACAATATTGATAATTGTTCTGCACTAAAATGCAATTATCTCATTAAGAATAGATTAATCTGAGTGTTTGAAGTGTTCGGAATTTCGGATATTTTCGTGTAAAAATCGGCTGTTAAGAGGGGAACGTATAACTCGGTGACCGATGCCGCACCTAACGTGTTAAGAGTTAAGAGTCCTTCGATATCTGATATGAGAGCTCGAAACTTACAAATGAATGCAAAAATTTTTTTTTACGTTTTACATTACAAAAACATTAACGAGCCAACCAAAGGTTGATTCTTACTATCGAAAAATTCGATTTATCGAGTTTCGAATCAACCACTGTTCAACGTAAAGTGGACCGTACAACTTAAAGTTAATGAATGAATGAATGAATGAATAAAATACTGTATTTTGTAATAATTACAATTATAGGAGGTCTGGCTCCATATACAAAAATAAAATAAAATGGTCATACAAAACAAACGAAAAAAAGAAAGAAAAAAAAATTAAATAAAAAAATAATAAAATAAAATCCTAAAATATAACATAAAAAGAAAAGTAGTAATATTAATATAACAATGATAGAAAGATAGTACAATAAGTTTGTAAAGAAAAATGTTAAAATTAAATGACGTACAGAATATTTACAAATAGCGAAAATAAAACATTAAAATTCTTTGTTGATAGAATAAAATTATGTTTAAATAACAAAAAAAAAAAAAAAAAAAAAAACACAAAAAATAAAATAAATACAATTCTTACAAAATATTATTAATAAGCTGCAATTATGTATTATGGAGTATTAAATATTTTTATTTTCTATTGTCGTTCTTTCCTAAGTGATTTAAGTACAAATAAATAAATATTGTTAATTTGACTTTCATTTTTAATTAACAAAAGATTCTGGAGATTCCATTATTTTGTACTATTTGGTTGGATATACTTTTTCAAAAAGGTTTGTCTCATATCATGAAAGGCTGAACAATTTAATAAAAAATGTGAGATTTCATCGCTACAACTGGTTTCACAATATTTACAATCTTGATCACTATTGAAAGTTCTATGCATGTTGTTTATTGATAACCGTGTATACTTCTTACCCGCCATCCTCAATTGAGCTACTATCCTTTGCTTATTTACATGAATATTAAAGTTAAGATACTCTTGGGGATTTCCGAAAATAACAATCAATATATATTATAAAGCAAAGTGTACAATGTGCGTGCCGAAAAGGCTCAAAAACGACTACACCAACTATCAAGAATGTTATGTTGTCATATTGCCCTATTGCCCCTAACGATGAAGAAGGTTTCAGTTTTCATTTTAAGTGTGTAATGTTGAAGGGACAAGGCTGTAATTTTAAGCCTCTCGCTACATGTAATTAGCCCCTCTAATAAGCCCAGGCGAGTTAATGAATGAAAAAAATTAGTTCGACATTTGGAAGCCAGGAGCGCTGGCTAAGCTCAATTCATAAGGTTATCGTTCATTAGTTCGGTTTGTTATGGTTTTAGCTTCAGCTGTTTTCTTTATATTACACGATATTATGTATAAATAATTATTTTTTTCTTTTTCTTTTTCTTTTTCAATAAGGTCATTATATCTCTGCAATGAATTGAAATTAAAAATAAACAAAACCAACTGGATTCCTAACCGAATTAAATTTTACAGAAGATGAAAGACTTGGTCGAAACATTGCCTTTAATCAATATAAGATAAATATTACTCTTTAATAATATAAGAGTAAATGTACAACAAAAGAAAAATTGCTTATTAGTGTAGTGAGCCAATAAAAACTAACACTGATTAAATTAGATAATATGAATTAAAGATATAACCTAATGGAATATATACCGAAAATAAAGTGTTCATATAATATTTCTGTTTAATAGTTCTGTTCTGTTCGTAAATTTTCAACCGAATTCGAAAAAGGAGAAGTTACTCAACTTGATAAGGATGCGGTACCGTCATGAGAATGGTCTCAATGGAATCAGAACATAGAAAATGGTACATAACAGGACATATTTGCTGCCAAAATAATTTTTCTTAATCAAGAAAAGGGAAGAAAACGCATTGAGAGAACCGCATTAATGGTGTCTCTTAAACCCAAACCATATATGGGCGGACTCTGAGGTTTCGAAACTTACCACTAATACTAAGCTGAAGTTTCAGGATGGTACAAATTTTGTTTTAATCATGATTAATTTTGGTCTATCTTTCTGTGCTATTACATTTTAAAGTTATTGTTTCATTCCACCTATTCCACAACTTCCTGAGCGAAGCCGGGTCCCAAAGCTAGTATTCCTATAAAACAAATTAAATTCTGATTGGGCCTTAAAGTTAATGTAATGAAACTAAAAGTAAGCTGAGCACTTCAAGGACATTCTCACAAAAACAAAAGTTTCTATTTCTGTTCTTAACGTTCCCTCGTTAAAGGAAGCAGAACTTCACACGGCCCTGAGATCTTGAAGGCCTTCTCCACCACAAACAGAACCCGAGACCACCGAACCGTACGATTTCGGGAAACCGAACCAGAAAACAGAATTAGAGGTTTCTCCTGAGACCAATCTTCTCCAGTCGATGAGTCCTCAATGGTTTGAGAATGGAAATCTCGATGCCGTCACTTTCTTTTTCCACGCGTTGACTCTGAGAGACCCACACTCGGAGATTCCCCATCAAACTTAATAAATACGCTGTTTCTGCTAGAGATATTATAATACAACATCGTAAGCACGCCATTACCTGGTTCATCTTACGGTAAATTAAAAGAATTTACCCGGTAATTTTTATTGTCACGGGCCGGATATCTTAAGAAGAATGTCTCGAGAATATCGAGATTTCGATGAATATGGAATAAAAATAATTATGAATTAGAAATTATATGTATACACATTCATATTTATTATGGATTCTCATTATTCATATACAAAGGATAAAGATAGAACAATAAAAAATTATAGTTCTAATTTTGATAAAATCAGTTATTTTATTTTGATACTTAAATGCAGTTTGTTTGTTTGTTTAACGTCACTTTATGCCGCAAAGGCTATTCGGACGATGCTACAGTGAGAGCCCTAAATTTTGCCGATCCAGGTATAATTAGGTTAGGGATCTTTAACGAGTACCTGACATCGTACAGGCTCGAGACCCTCCATTTTACGTCCTATCCTAGCGACGGCATAGCTAGGGAATTTTTATTCTCTTTGAAAAATCCTAGCGCCATCGTGTGACGCGAACCTGCAACGTTTAGTATTGCAGGCTGCTACCCTACACTACACAGGTTACCCCTTAAATGCAGTTTTTCTCTATAGCTTTGTCTAAGCTTTCTTTAAGCGTATTAGGAATAATGAATACATCTACATCAACATCCGATTTCGCTAAAAAATGACAAACATAGTTTATTTATTCGCTGGCCAATCAACGGTGTATTTTCTCTACTTCGTTTCTCCATCACCGTCCCCTGACGAAGCTAAAATGTCCTCTTTAGGTAACATTTCTGCTACAGGTAAACAATCAGGTAAGGTAAAAATAATATGCAGAAAAATCAGAATTATAGCTGTGGGAAGGGAATTACAGCTTTTCTTCATAAATATTTAATATCTGATTGGAAGATCTAGCTGATTATATTATTTATTTTTCAATAAATATTTGAGAAAAAAAATGAGGTCATTGATTATTGTAGTGTGCGAATTATTCGCACAGAACCAGAGTACATCGAGTGTTTCTATTTAGCAATTACGTCTTGTACTTAAATATATTTTCATTAAACAACTGTCAAATGCTCGCAAAGATCCGATCTCTCATGACGAATGGCAAAGAGGATGTTGGAAGAGAAGGCGTCAAGGAGAGGATTGTGTTTCGGCCTACGTCTCTCTCGGCTGCGTTGCTCTTTGGCAGAAGGTTGAATGAGTCACTCGTGCACGAGCGTCCTCGATAAATTTGCTGGCTCTCCTTTTGGGAGATCAAGTGAGCATTGTCTCTTCTATAGTTCGCTCATAATGGGGCTGATGAAAACATTAATTGCCGATTGTTTTACTTTAATGAATTAATTAACGATCCTAGGATGTTAAAGAGGGAAAATAGTATTAGGTTATCTTAGGATCACAGATCTAGAATGAACCCATGAACACTCCACAGTTAAAGGTCAGGCACTACTATAGGTTATGTCCAGAATATTTTTAATTTAACTTACATATTACCTTTAGTTATGCCTAAAGGTCAGGCCACACATGTCCGCACCGCATCCGCATCCGCGTGTGTGAACTGTTACTATCATTCGTAAATGAATCAGATCCGTGCTGCGGATGCGGATGCGGTGCGGACATGTGTGGTCGACCTTAATACGGATATACGGTCGAAGCATTCTATTAAGAGGGGGCTAATTACGAATACACCTCATATGCGGGGTCTGAAATAATATTTGACCATGTTAGAGCTAAAAAAAAGGCAAATCATGGTTTTGCAAAGTATCTTAAATTTAAGGAAAATTAGAGAATCATTATCGGTTAGTTGATCAAAATTTATCTTTGTAGTGTCCATGTCCTATCAAGGATTTTTTACTCGCATTAAAAAATCCTAGGGCCACCTCGGGACGCGAACCCGCGACCTTTGGTATTGTAAGTTTCTATGCTAACCACTACACCAGAGGTGACCCCGCTCTGGGTATATTCTTTATTGTTACAAAAATCGTTTTGATCTTGTTTTACATAGGTTTTTACGAAATCGACCGTTTGAGTTCATAAAAGTCTCACTTTATAGATTTAAAAAATGAAATTTTCCGCGTGAATCCTTATAGTCGGGCGCAAGCGACGGTGCTACGGGAACTAGAGAAACGGGGATAAAAGCCGGGCCATTACCTGGGATTCATAGGGTTTTTTGACGTTTTTAATTTATTTTTCCATAATTAAAACCCGATTGAGCAAAAAATCATTTGAAAAATATCTAATAGGTATTGCTCGGTCCCTCAGTGTTCAATTAGAAAATCAAAAGACGTGTCATTCCCTTTTATTTCAAAAAAATAAAAAGCTTCTTAAAGAATGGATTGTAAAATTAAGAATAGATAAGCCTGTTTCGAAACATATGACGATATGTAGTCTTTATTTTAAAGAAAGGGACTATATTTATCCAGGTAAATACTCGTATTAGTATTTGAGATTTTATTATTCCAAAATGCTAGTTTTATGCAAATAACATTGAGACCATAGTGTCATAGATTTGTTTTTCTTTTTTAATTTTCCCCATTTTTCTATTACATCCGTTGTGCTTAATTGTTACATGTTTTCAATGCGAAGCCTGAAAGTTTTGACAAATAAATAAATAATATGACAAAGAATCTAAGCTGTCATAACAATGATTGTGTGAATAGGTAATTAATGTTATTACTAACCAAAAAACGTCGAGTAAAGTTACAATGACGTGTTTGCATTTACCAGAACTACCAGCTTTACACGTACAACGACAAGAAAATTGCTTATTATTATTAATAAATTTGATTTCCACTTTTATTTGATGGGGCAGTCCTTTAAGGTTGCTAGTTTAAAGGCCCGAGGCTTGTAAAATAACTTTTTTTTTTAATTTTAGATATTAATCCACATGTAATTATGTGGTTTGCATCAAGGATAGCCAGCCCTTCAATTAATGGTCTTTTAAGATTACCAATTATCTCTATCACATCAACTATGTCTAACACCTTTCTTTCCGACATTTTGCAAACTACTAGCGCACCCTATATTCGATTGCGCCCGCCTATATACAGCTAGTTTTTAATAAATATAGTAAATAAAAATTTACATAATTTGTAATTATTGCTTCTTAAAATTTCTAGGGGGAGGCAGCTGCACTCCCCAGCCACCCCCCTCCCCCCCGCGGACATCCATGATTCACGGTGTGTCATTTCAGTTTTAAACGGGTCAACGTAAAAAAGAACGGAAGAGGGGATAATAAACGGAAGTAGAGAACGTTGTCATTGTCATTGTAATTGAGTTTAAATTACAGGTTGCGTCTGATTGTGTCGGCCTGGGTTCTCAGCCTCCATGATAGTAAACAAACAAACAGTTCCTCCCTGGGTCAGCTGAAATCATTTGTTGAGAGTAATGGATCTGAACCTTTTTACTTTAATGAAATAAAATCTGAGGTGCTGAAAATTGTTCTAAGGTATTAGGTATCTGAACAGGAATTGGTTGGGGGTGCGGTCAAAATAATAAGTACGAATACACTTACTAACATAAGTCTCTGCACACCCTCCAGCTTTTTTTTAATTTTACCTTAAGATAGGTTATGAGGCAGATATTGGCAATGAAACTCACACATTTTTTACATAATTTAATCTATTTTAATTAACAATAATCAAATTTAATACAATTTATTTAACTTATAATTTATGAGGAAAATTACATAAAATGTCAGAATATTGATGCGCCAAAAGTCCCTGCACACATCATTTTTCTTCAACTTGAAGCTTAATTATTGATACCAAATCAACTTTAATAGGTAGTCGTTCCTACCTTATTTCTTATCACTTCTCATAATCTATTTGGCATGGTGTGAACTAGTTTTTTGTAGTTTCTGGAGTAATTTTACCCCAAAATTCCTTTAGTACTCTTTTTACGTGGTCTTTGTTCTTTATTTTAATTTTTACTCTATGACGGCCTAGTTGATCCCACAGATATTGTATTGGATTAAGATTAGGAGATTGGGGAGGTGTTTTAAGTTGCTGTGGAGCATTGTAGAGCAATTATTCTTGAACTTTCCGCGCTGTCGTTATCTTGTTGAAAAATGAATTTTTCCTGGAGATCAAACTTCATTAAACTTTCCGGTAAATTACTCCTCAAAATATTTATATAAACGTGTTGGTCCATTATTCCGTCGATAAATTTCAAATTACCAACTCCAGCAGCACACATACACCCCCAAACCAAAACACACCCTCCGCCATGTTTCACAGTACCAACTATGTTTTTTTCCAGGGGCTCTTTGTTTGGTTTTCTCAAAACTTTCCCCCTTCCATCTGATCCATGAATGTTAAATTTACTCTCGTCAATAAATAAAACAGGTTCCCCAGAACTATAAGGGCCTGTTTACATGTTCCTTTGCGAACTGCAGTTTCAATATCCGGTTCGTTTACTAATGAATGGCTTATACCTAGGCTTACGCACATTATAGCCAGCTTTCTTTAGGGTTCTTCTAATCGTTTGTGCAGATACCCCAATCTTGTAATTTTCTTACACCATATCTGCTAAATTTAGAGCACTTGTGTGGGGTTCTTCGGCCAAAGTCCTTATGATAGCCCTCTTGTGGTGAGCTTGGAGTACGGGGGGCGGCCAGAGCGGTATCTACTTTCCATTGTACCCAGTTCTTCATACCGTTTTAGGACATACCTTACCCTGTTGATTATTACCTGATTGATTATAGCCCCTGTTGACGATTTGTCCTATTTACCTGTATGAGTCGTATGAGTTTCCTCAAATTTACAATTTGGTCGGGAATCGGTGTTGGAACCTCCATTTTTTATCACACTCTTAACTGTTTGGGCCCAAATTAACACTGGCAAGTTAGGATTAGCCGGAGGATGAATGGGATAATGTGCAAACTGTATACATATCAGTATCGTTGCTAATTCCACTGCGTGCAGAGACTTTTGGCGCATCAATATTTTGACATTTTATGTAATTTTCCTCATAAATTATAAGTTAAATAAATTATATTAAATGTAATTGTTGGTCATTAAAATAGATTAAATTATGTAAAAAATATTTGAGTTTCGTTGACCATATCAGGCTCATAAGGTATCTTTAGGTAAAATAAAAAAAAAGCTTAAGGGTGTGCAGAGACTTTTGTTAGTAAGTGTATGTGATATTTACATATTTTATTCTAGCCAACGTTTCGACCCAAATCTTGGGTCATCATCAGGGCTAAATGAGAAAAAAAAAACCAATCAGATAATTTGTATAAACTGATACAAATGTGTGTGAAACATTAAACAAAATTAAACAAGTTAGATAAAATAAACATAAAAATATTTTTGTAGAATTTAAAAAACTCTTTAAGTAAGGCCATGATGAAAGTAATAAATGAAAACGAGACAAAACTTTAAATGGAATATCTGAGGTAATGTAGAGAAATATATAAAACATAGGTGAACATATAATGAGGTTACAATGGTCTGTAGTAACGAAGCCCAAGTAAATAAGATGAAATGTAATACACAAAATAAAAGTTAGGTATCTGTTTTGACTGAATTTGATTGACTGATTGTTTTGATCTATTACTATTTTTTGCTATGTATGTGGCTTCGAGTGTCTTCTGCTATTAGTTTTTCTCGTGTGTTCACTATTTCCTATATTCATAATTTTATTGAATACTAATATTAATGTTATATTACTACTAATTTCTAATCTTATGAAAATTCTTCTGTATATCTGATATTATTGTCGTGAGAAGCAACTAAATCAAATGTGTCTCACAACTTAAACACGGAGGAAAAAAAAATAATGGAAAAACCATTCATTGCTGACCAACTGGGAACTGATTATTAATTCATTAGGAATCCGTGGTCCAGTTGATGACGCGACTTCGGAATCATGGAAACCAGCTAGTGACTGGATTATCCAGGGTTAGTCACGAAAAATATATCTCATCCAAACTAATTATTTTACCTTGAGAGTTAATATGAATATAGACATTCTTTTATAATCCTATATTTCTTTATAAATATAATGATATTATATTAAATATTTTAGAGCCTTCTACTGTAACGCTGTTACATTTTAAGGCTATCCTATGGTTTAGATAATGTTTTTTGGTTTACAGGTTTCTTAAAATTATTAACATAGGGTGATGGGGTTCACCCATTTTTTGTGTTGAGAACCAATAATTTTAATAATCAGCTTTTATTTTAAAATTAATGAGAATTTTATTAATATGGAAATAAAAAAAAATTGATAAAAAATTAAATATTTGTTTCTAAAATTTAAATATTTTTAAATTAAAAACAAGCCTAATTCCTACCTTATTGTTTATTATTAATTGAAAAAACATGTTTTAATATATTTTATTTACTTTACATCTTTTTACATAATATTGTATCTACCTTAAATTTAAATATTTATTTGAATCGAGGAATAGATTACTTACTATAATGATATTACTTGAGCTTGCAGTAGAGAACAATCTATATACCTGTAACAAAATAACAAATAGAATTAAAAAATAATTTATACAAATATCTAGGTGAAAAAGTAAGTTTGTCTTTTGGAAAAAAAATGTCGTACGATTAGAAAGACACTTTATTTGCATTATATGAACTTGGTTTCAAAATATTTTATTTTATTGTTGAAAACTTTAATCAGTTGGTATTCCATACAATTCCATAAATTTCACTGTTGTTTTCGAAATATTCTATCATAGTCGAAAGACGGGAAGGATTTTTACTGAGGCATATACTCGTATTATATCTGGACTTATTAAGTCAATGTTTAATTCTTAGCGTATTTTTAATAATTCAAAAACATAATGAGTATTTGATAAGTATTAGTTATGTTGTTTTTTAAAACAAATCCCCATTTAACCTTTGAAATTCTTTGTTTTCCGATTGAATATTTTAATTTAAGTTAGTCCCACAAATCAAGTGGTGCTTTAGTGCTCATATGATATGGGCGAAAAAAAATATTTAAAAAAAAAAATTATTCCCTCTAGCTTATTTCATGTTTTGTTAATTTTTTTTACGTTTAACTTTTTGGAAAGAAGTCTGGAACCAACAGTTGATACGATTTTTGACCGCCAGGGGCAAAATATTAGAATGAACCGAAAAGGTTATGTTTTTGATCAATCTTGGGATGAAAAGCAAAGCAAAGCAACGTTTAGTTCTAAAATTTGTTTCAAAAACCGTGTAAGCAGGCCTTTGAACTCGATAACGTCGCGTCGTGATACATTAATTTTTAAAATTATCAAGTATCTGTATTACTAAAATATAAAGGGAGTCTGTGTATTACTCTGGACTCAGAAGCCCTGATGAAGATCCCTATATAGGTATCCAAACGTTGGCATTTCGGAATAAAAAAGATTAAACCGAAAATCTTACGTATTAATCAGCCTATTATTAATATTCATAAATAATTATTTATTAATTAATAACGAGCGGACCCTACCACGCGTTGCTGTGGCTGAGTAGCTATAATGCGTTGAGAATTAGTTATATCCTATTCTTTTTTTATATTCAAATCAAAATTCACTTAAAAAGATAAAAACGTTTCAACTAATCTAAAAACCCGCAGGATTGAAAATAGAACTTTACGCCGAATTTAAAATTGTTTGATAAAGAAATTTGATGGGTTAAAGTTTTTATCGTTTATATCTTATATATGACCATAATGTGTTAATGAATGACACATGTAAATGGAATTAATAAAGAATATAATCGTAAAAGGGTATATTACAATCAAAATATACAGTTAGCAAAAATGTACCAAATTAATCTTTTGACATTTTACATGTTATTTATATTCAGATTATAACACATGATAAGAGATATCGTATCAGGAGGTTATACTAATAGGTGCTCATTGATTTTGGTTAAACTGTCTTTTGCTAAAACAAATAGAGTAATTATCGAATTCCAGGCAGGCTATTCGACAGTTGATCAAATATTCAATTTAACCAGCATTATTCGAATAAAAACAGCTGCAAAAAGAAAAATATTCTGCTTCTTCGTCAACCTGAAAGCGGCATTCGATTGTCTGGACAGAAATTCATTATTTTATAAGATGCATAATATGGGAATGTCGTCTAAATGTCCGATATGCTTTCAACAGAGAGGAAAGACAGTTAATATGTTCATTATGTAATACAAATGAAATAGAGGATACCTATCACTTAGCAGTTTGACCAATTCTAACAGAATTTAGAAAAGTATACATGGGAAAAAGTAAATTGTCAGACCAGGAATTCATACAGGTGTTGAATGGTGAAAACTGGAATTCCCTCCATGATTATGTTAAAAGGGCAACTAAATATAGAACATATTTAATAAATGAATCTAATTTCTAAAATTTTGTTTTTTGGTTTAGTGTTTTAGAACACAGTGTATTCTTTCTAAAGTGTCCAAGCCGGAAAAAATAGATTTATGCTTACCCTCCCAAATATCGAAAGAAAACGAAGTGTTGTGTCAATAAATCAACTTACACCGCCATCTGGTGGAAAATTATAATACAAATAATCACACTCAATTGTAGTGTAATAAGCATTACTTTTTTGCATGATTTGAAAAAAATAAATAAAGAGAAATATTGAGGTTAACAATCGAGATTTAAACTATCCTATGTTTTAAGTTGGACAAAACTATACACAATGAGCCTAATTTCATAAAAATCGGTTGAGTAGTTTCTGATTTTACCTCCTACAAACATCGGGGCACGATATTTTTATATATATAAAGATAAGTTGTCTTCTGGGGCTCTAAAGGCCAAAATATGTGTATTAGTTAATTTTGTTCTTTATGCACTTGTCCAGGAACAAATAAATAAATTTATTAATTTATTTACCTGGTCATGTATATTAAAAAAAAAAGAGCAGCTCTTTACAGGACAAGACCAAAGAGAAGAAAGACACAAAGTAGTTCGTTAATAGTTGAGTCATGACCGCTCCGGAAACTGCTAATCGGGGCCGTGCCTTCCTTAAGCAGCCACAAAAGAACTCTCACTACAAAGACCTCAGCACACAAAACGAGTCCTCGACGTTCGGAAGAACAAGCGAAGCAGAACGGACAGAACAAAGAGAGCGTTCTGTAGCTAACAGTTCCCCAATGGGTAGTGGGCACCATTGACCCAGTGAACTAGTGGGGTCTGCCTCCGTCTTGGGAGCGGCCATGGGTCGATATGTCTGTCTGTGTGCCCTGACCTGGGGCAATCGGTCCGTCCAGGAAGTCAGCCTAATAGTGTCCACGACCATCGGAGAAAGTAAGGGTCCGGCTTTCTGCACTGATTATCCAAACAATGGGTTAAGGGAAATTCAAAGAAAGAGCTTTAAGTACCACGAATCATTCAATGAAAAAGAGAGAGAGAGAGAGAGAAAGCTAAAAAAAATCGGTACCGCTAACCAAGTTTGTAGATTTTTGCTTTGAACAATGTATTTGAATTGTTATTTTCGTCTAAAATAGTATACAGTCTAAATCGTTTATAACGAACTTCAACGGACTGGAGGTTTTTGTACGTTATAGCCGATGTTCTCTTTAAGCGGTATTATCGGTTATAACGAACAGTTCGCTGTAAACGGTGTTAAACTGGTCCCTATAGTTACTTCGTCTTAATTTTGGGTCTGTTAAATATTGAGCATTATCGATACATATTTTCATCTTACGTAATATAAGTAGAAAATTAATCTTACCTCAATTTAAGTGCATAATAACTAATAACAATTAAAGTGCATAATAAGGTACTAAATAAACAATACTCATAATGCAAAATGTCAAAATCTTGGTTTTCTAAAAATATAGATATTTTAAATTTTATAAAAAATTAAATTAAATTAAAAAATATATAATGAAAAAAGGGTGAAAATACATATTATCAAATCCAAAATTACATATAAATAAGTAAGTTAAATAAAAAAATCTGTCATTTTTGTCTGTCGCCTTCTTCATAGTTCGGCAAAAAAAAAAAAAAAATTCGATTGAAATGGAGGCCACCAAGAAAGATTCTTTGACAATTACTGGAGTTTCATATCCAGTTAAACGAGATGTTTTTAATTCACGGGCAATCGTACTCGCGGAATCGACTCGGCAAACTATCCCAAACTGTTCCTCAATCGTACATATACTGCTATCATGGCATGTTTCCGTGTATAAAGACAAGAGAGAACTGAATTGAGACACGACCGAGTGCATTGATGTAAAGTAAACAAAACTTTTTTTCTTCATTTCGTAGAACTTAGTCTTGAAATGTACGCTGTAAGCGACATTTTAAATGCTACTGTTCCAACATTATTATATATATATATAATTCGTCCAAAATAGTATTGCAATACGAATAATTGTAAAGTATCGATATAATTTTTTTGTAGTTCTATATCGTTTTAAATTTTGGTCTTGTTCCTTATATGCTGTTAATTCCTTGAGAAGTTTGTCCCACACAAGAATCTAAAATCTGCTCTACTTTTAGCCATTTAAGCAATCAATATTATCGATTGTTTCAGAGATACATCGAACTACAATAGCCTGTGAAAACGAAACCTTTTATCAAGTGTCACCTACATGAAACAATTACTTCCTTGAAGAAGAGAAAAAACCAAAACCAGAGAGTGGTCGATCGGAAACGTAAAAATCTTCTGTCATTGATTTATAACTAAAAATCACATCTATTTGAGAATACCTACTTATTACCTACAGCCCTATTTTCACTTACCTATATATGAAATATAAAGTAAGGGAAAGTATTACGATCTTGAAAAATTCCGGCTACTGGTTTTTAATGGAAACCCACGTTTTGGGGCCCCCTGAGACCAAATAACCAAGTCTAGAGAAATGGTGTGTGTGTGTGTGTGTGCACGAACCTGAAATTGGTTATTTGATGTATGTATATGCTCGCTTAGAGAGTAAATACGTGATAATACCAGCGCGTGACGCGTACTCGCGGCGTATAGTATTGTAGGTTGCTATGCTAACCACTACACCACATTTGACCCCTAAATTTAATAATTAATATTTTCACCAGAATTCACCCATAAAATGACCTATTGTCATTTATAGTCCATTAACACTATTAATATCTGTAGTTGTTCAGGCAAGTTAGGTTTTAATGATAAAAACCTTTCGCTTCCCTGATGAAGAAAGTATGGCCGGTGCTCAATGCTCTTAGTTTTGTTGATTAATGTATTAAAAGTTTTAAAAGTTTTAAAGTTTAAAGTTTTAAAAGGAACGAATTAGATTATAAGTATATTACAAGAATATAATAACAGAGAATTTCCTTTCACTTTTTGCTAATTTCAATACAAAGCTAAGGCAATTAAGCGATCCGGAGCACGGAGGACCAGTATTTTCAGGCAAGTTAGGTTTTAATGATAAAAACCTTTCGCTTCCCTGATGAAGAAAGTATGGCCGGTGCTCAATGCTCTTAGTTTTGTTGGTTAATGCATTAAAAGTTTTATATAATAAAAGAATAAGATGAAAGATATTTAACATAAAGTTTACCTTTGTAATTTAGAAAACAATAGCATAATAAAGAAGGAGAACACAACAATATGAATGAAAGGAAATCAATAAAGAAAATTCTCTGATATTTTAGAGCTTAAACAATAATTTATTAAATACAAATAATTTATTAAAGAAGAATGAAACTTAAATGAATGAATGAAAATGAAATACAACTTTTAAGCTATTATAGACAAAAATATGCTTTAATCGAATGGCCATTGATGAACTATAGAGTAGGGTAATAAACAAATGATTAATAACTATAATACAAAGATATATGTATATAATAGCTGAATTTAGCAATTTGATTTAATGTTAAAAGGTTAAGTCCAATGTTAATAGAATGTTATTTAAAGTCGAAGATTAAACACAATGTAATGTTCATACATTATTTAAAAAAATAATGATGTAAGTATTTTACTTTAAAGGTCCATCCCGCTGGGAACTTAATCTTCCTCCTCGCTCGTCTTCTAAAATAATGTTTGCAAATGTGCACAATACACAACTGAACACCCTGGGTGAACGAGAATGTAATAAATGTTTTTAAAGAATGTTTTAAGCGTGAGGCGTAATGCTTACTCGGCTGGCGAGAATCAACAGCTGACTGACTTGAAGCGTCTTTTGTTTGTCTCAGAGCGTCTTCGACCAATCACAGACGCCCACGCACATAACACTAAACTAATGCTAATCAAATACTTAATATCGATTGATATGATATTCAATGTTAATAAACTTGATAAATACATTAATGACAATATATTAATTACTGAATTTATAGCCCATTAATTATTGATTTTAGAATTAATTTAAAAATGCTGAACTAAAACTTAAACTAAAGAATTATATAAAATGACAAATGGGTTCTCTGAACAGTAGTAATGATATTGTGGTTTTTAAGATAAGAGAATCGGTTTTTCCAACTAGCAATTCAACCACTTTTCAAACTATAAAACCGACCAATCATAAAAGTAAGGTAATGAACAGGAGGAGTTATCCAACTATACTGCCATGGCGGTTGATCAATGACTGCTTGTTGGTATATATGTGTAAATTGATGTTGGTTAAGGCTGAAAACAGCTTGTTCATGCAGGGGTAGTGGCTAGCATAACTGCTTACAATGTCCAAGTTCGCGGCTTAGCATCGCGCAAGGTAGCCTTAGGATTTTACAAAGATAGTAAAAATCTGTGATTGTTCCGTCCTTCAGATAGGACCTATTATGGAGGATCCGAGGGTGAGCGATGTCAGGAACACGATGAACAACTGAATCCTATTTATACCAGGATAGACAAAATCTTTCTCTATCATGCTGAAGATTATCAATAAAAGACATATTTACCTAATAGAGGCCAGCCAATGAGGAAGAAATCAATCTTATTAAATCAAAGGTAACTATTTAGGCAGCCGATTTCATATATCTGGACCTCAACCTGTGTTAATGGCTGACCCGTCACTATTTAAATTTTGTTTTCTTCTGGGTTTGTGTATCCAATTCACTACAAGGACAAAATATCAATCGAAATACTACGTGCTAAGCATCTATATTATCTCTAATATAATTTAATATTTAGACAGTGAGAATTATTGGCTAAGAATAATTTGATCTGTAACAGAGTATATTAACATTAAAGTGTGTAAGCACACTGTATTTAAAAGATGAAATGCTCGGTAACAGGGATTCAATTTTTTAAAAAATGTAACGTCTGTTCTAACAAACATTTTAAGAACGCTCAGGGAAGGAGTCACGTGTGGTTTAGTGGTTAGCATAGCAACCTACAATACTAAAGGCTCGAGGATTTTTTAAAGGGAGTAAAAAATCATTAGCTATGCCGCCCCTCGGATAGAACGTAAAATGGAGGACCCAGCCTGTACAATGTCCGGTACTCGTTTAATAATTCTATCCTAATTATAAAAAAGGCTCATGGATCTTTTTCGTGCACAGTAAGCCTTGACTAAAAGCCTAGTTTTCCAAAAAGAGTTTACGCTGGGAATTGCAGTTTTTCGCTTTCAACGCGTCGAGAAGGGGTTAATCAAAAAAATTGATATGGCCGAAAATGTTCTCCTTGAAAACCTGAAAAGATTGGAATTATTTAGAAACCTCGACGATTTTGATTTTCTCGCAAAAACAGCGGTTTCGCGCTTATAACTCGCGATCGATGAGTTTGTATATTTTTATGTATAGTTTTATGAGTTTGTATATTTGTATATTTTGTACGGTGTAGCCTTTAAAAAAAGCTTTAAAAGTATGTCTCATTCATGAAATTTGATGAAGTATTAAGGAAGTTATGGCGTACCGACAAAAAACAAAAAAAAAAAAAAAATCTGGTGCGTGCGCGCAACACACAACTTTCACTTACCAACTTACTTAGATAAGTTTTTTCAGACACATTTTTCTACATTCATATCTTATTTTTATTAATCGTTAAAGCCGTTTTTGAGTAAATAAAAAACCCAGTGAAAATGATATAAAATTTATTAAGTAAAGTCCCCCCTTCGGTTGATCATTTTGATGAAATGTTGGCTATCACATATTAATACATCAAATACCCAGTTTGATCAAAATCGTTAAAGCCGATTTAGAGTAAATAAAAAAAACACGTGAAAATGTAACAAAATTTATTAAGTAAAGTCCCCCCGCCGGTTAATCAATTTTGATGAAATTTTTACAGTCATATCTCGGGCATATAAATAGATGAAATACTCAGTTTAATCAAAATCGTTAGAGCCGTTTTTGAGAAAATCGAAAAAAACCTAAAAAGTTATTAAGTAAAGTACCCCCTCCCTTTAAGTAATTTTGATGAAATTTATGCTGTCACATCGCGGGCATATACCTACACTAAATACCCAATTTCAGGATCGCACGACTTATAGTTTTTGAGCTAGCCTGTTCACACACACACACACACACACACAGACACACACACACACACACAGACCATTTCGCGGGACTTGGTCATTTTGACTCAGGGGACCCAAAAACGTGTATTTCCGTTGAAAACCGGAAGTCGAATTTTTTCACGATCGCAATACTTCCACTTACTATATATTTCATATATAGGTAAGTGAAAGTAAAAGGCTTTGAATAATAAGTATATATAATATAATGATGATAAGCAAAAAAATATTTAAAATAAATATTTATTATTTTGCTCCCTGCTAATAATGATTTGATTGACGAGATTAAAAACAAAAATTTATGGTATTGAAGTAAATCTCGACTCTTGTTTTGGTGTTGTACACCTGTTAATTTTTGGTCGGTACCGGTGATTTTAGGAATATAATCTATAAAAATAAAGAGGAAATTCTGTTTGTTTGTTCTTTATAGACATCCATGCCCCAAATTCTCCAAATTTCGCTCAATAGTTCTTTCATACTAGGTGCGAACAACTGTCCATATTAAAATATCATAACTTCAGCAAATCTCTGGGTATATTCTTTATTGTTATAAAAATCGTTTTGATCTCGCTTTACATTGGTTTTTACGAAATCGACCGTTTGAGTCGATAAAAGTCTATAGATTTAAAAAATGAAATTCTCCGGTTGAAACCGGTATATACAGCTAGTTTTATATAATTATAAAATTACACATACCTTTTACTCGGTTCAGTTATTTGATCTGTCTTGGAATAAAGATGGTGTATTTCACTTATCAATCGGTCAATCGTCGGTTAATAATCATCCAAATATTTATAAAAAAAAAAGTAACCGTATAAACAGACCTTTGAAGTTTTAAGTGAAGGTTTAATGGATTATAGATACAATAATAATCAATACTTCTATCTTGAAAGACATGAATGAAAGTTCTTCCATTGAAAAACTTCATTGAAGAGAGAAAGAATCAGCTGATCCGACAGCTGAATCAGTCTGGCCCTCCTCCTTAAACGTCTCAACAGCTGATATCCTTTTATAACTTTCTTTCATTACAGAGTAAATCTTATTCAATACCCATTAATTAATTAAGAAAGAACGTTTACTAAAATATATAGGAGTCATCTGTGGTGTAAAGCAGTGGTTAACATAGTAACCTACAATACTGGTAGGAGGTCACTCGGATAGGAGGTAAAATGGAGGTCCCGAAACATTACTATGTCAGATACTCCTTAAATAAACCTATCCTTATTATACTTGGATAGGCAATAATTAGGACTCTCGTTGTAGCATCGTCCGATTAGCCTTAGTGGCATAAAGTGAACTTAAACAAAAATAAAAAACGCTCATGGATCTTTTTCGTGCAGAGTAAGCCTTAACCAAAAGCCTGGTATTCAAACAAGAACCAAATTTTTGAACCGTAAAACCTACCGATATTATCAGCTATAAGCCAGTAACACTATTGTTATCTCAAATAAAGATATTGTATGGCTAGAGATAGAAGTATAAGTTTTTATACAAACTAGTACAGCTAGCAGTTTGAAGTTCATAACTCATACGCATGCGCAGGACTCCTTCAACTAGAGCAAATCCACTTCGCGAACGAGAAAACCAACCAATCAAAACAATTGGTGATGGTACATGCGCATTAGTTAGACTAACTAAAGATTATAACAGTCGCTGTAGCATCGTGCGATTAGACTTATTGGCATAATGTTGCCTTTAAGATATAAAATAAATAAAACCAAAAAAAAAAAATCTGGTGCGTGCGCGCAACACACAACTTTCACTTACCAACTTACTTAGATTGGAAATTGACGTGTTTTGCTAAATATCATTTCCCAAAGTCACACATTTTTCTACATTCATATCTTATTTCTGTTAATCGTTAAAGCCGTTTTTGAGTAAATAAAAAAAACCCTGAAAATGATACAAAATTCATTAAGTAAAGTCCCTCCTTCGGTTGATCAATTTTGATAAAATGTTGGCTATCACATATTTGGCATATACATACATCAAATACCCAGTTTGATCAAAATCGTTAAAGCCGATATAGAGTAAATAAAAAAAAAAAAACGTGAAAATGTTAAAAAATTTATTAAGTAAAGTCCCCCGTCCGGTTAATCAATTTTGATGAAATTTTTACAGTCATATCTCGGGCATATTAATACATTAAATACTCAGTTTAATCAAAATCGTTAGAGCCGTTTTTGAGAATATAGAAAAAAACCTAAAAAGTTATAAAGTAAAGTACCCCCTCCCTTTAAGTAATTTTGATGAAATTTATACTGTCACATCGCGGGCATATACCTACACTAAATACCCAATTTCAGGATCGCACGGTTTATAGTTTTTGTGCTAGTCTGTTCACACACACACACACAGACACACAGACAGACACACAGACACACAGACACACACACACACAGACCATTTCGCGGGACTTGGTCATTTCGACTCAGGGGACCCCAAAACGTGTATTTCCGTTGAAAACCGGAAGTCGAAATTTTTCACGATCGCAATACTTCCACTTACTATATATTTCATATATAGGTAAGTGAAAGTAAAAAAAAAAAAACGCTCATGGATCTTTTTCGTGCACAGTAAGCCTTGACCAAAAGCCCAGCGTTCCAACAAGAGTTTTCGCTGTGAATTGCAGTTTTTGACTTACAACTTGCAAACGAAGATCTTAATCGAACAAATGTATCCATGTTTTAAAATACATACGCTTATCATAACTGGATAGGCAAAATTTAGAACTTCCGCTACAGCATCGTCCGATTACTCTTACTAGCAAAAATTTTTTCTCTAAAAATCCACAATCTGTGGTTTGTCCTAAAATAGTTAAAAATATATAGGTATGTACTACCCTAGTCCTACTACCCTATCTGCCATTCATAAATTAAGTCCATGTTTTTTATTATTACATTAACACTTAATTTATGACTAGGGTAGTACATACCTATATATTTTTTAACTATTTTAGGACAAACCATAGATTATGGATTTTTATAGAAAATTTTTTTGACTATCAATCACATTTCAGCACTGATGATAGCCGAACGGCCAAAACGTAAGCTGCAATAAAGTTTTAAGGAAAAAAAGTGTTGAGACTTAATTGGTCGCCCTAATCCTCATTTAAGTAGAAAAAAAAAACTACCTAGTTGCATTATTAATTTAAAAATACAAAAAGATTAAAATGACCAAAATATTTGAGGGGGGTCACGACCTCTGTTACCCCCCCCCCCCCATTCCGGATCCTCCCATCGATACATGACTATACTTATTAATTCTTTGGCTTCTCGTATTGACATAACTAACCAAAGAATAGGTATATGATGCTAAAGATGTGTTTATAATAATAGATATGTTCCAAATAGCAATTTGACAATGCTTTGGAATGCAAAGGAAGCCTTGACTTTCAGCCCAGTGCTCCTACAAGAGCAATAGCACATTTCGAACGGGGAAGCCAACCAATCGAACTTATAATCAGAAGAGTGGAGGAAGGGACATGCGCAGTGTTAATAAATTAACAAATAATAACACTAAAACTGGCTAGAACAGCTTACAACCGTAAAAGGCATGACTTGCAGGACATTACCGTCCGATAGCTTGAAGCTGTAGTCCTTGCGAAAAAGCAATGCAACTGTCCTCAATATCCACACACCAGATGTTGTTTCTGATTTCTATTTGAAACGTCAATTTGAACAGTTAAAACTAAAAATCAATTTCAATTTTATAGATTTCCTTAACTGATTTTAAAAGAAGAGCTCACAGATTGAGAACAGTCTCTATGAAAGCAAGGATGTTAAGATGGGCGGGACATGTACTTCGTAACTACGAACCAGGAAGCCTGTACACTTTGTGAAAGGGGGGGGGAGGCAAAAATTAGACTTGGAATAAACTAAAATAAGGGATTGCTTTATGGATTTAACAGATACAACAAAGTAAAAAAAAAAAATTGGTCGTCGAAAAAAAAAAACCCAAAAAAAAACAAGATGTTTCAGTTTCCTCTGTTCAAGGGCTGTAGGTGTGAATCCGTCAGAATACAAAATGGTTCCAAATCGAAATTATATGCTATGAGTATTGTAACACTTCTGTGGGTTAAAGAATATTAATACACAAAAATATACAATTATCAATGCCAACGAAATAATACAACTTAAATATTCGGGCAGGATACAAAAATGATAATGTTTTAGCACACTAATCATATGACTTGAGTTTCACAGTCAAGACACGGACTTTGACTAACTGGCTCAGTCACTCCCTCTTATATATATAGTCGTAAAATGAACGTTCTGGAAGGTTCCAGGTCTTCAGGGAAGCTGGTAGAACGCCGTAGATGTAGGTTGAACAATCTAGGACTAAGAGTTTGTTCCAACAAACGGTCCGGAATATTAAACCATATGTTTTTATATTTAACGACGTAACGTTAAAGTATCTATAAATAAATATGTTTTTTTTAGTTATAAATCAATGATAGAAGAACGTTCCGTTTTCGATCGACCACTCTTTGGTTTTTGTTTTTTCTCTTCTTCAAGGAAATAATTCCTTCAAGTAGGTGAAACTTAATAAATCGATTTGTTTTCAAAGGGTATCTTACTCAAATGTGCCTCTGAAACAATCGAATATATTGATTAGTTATACCGTAGCGCAGATTTTCGATTCTTGTGAGCGATAAACTTTTAAAAAAATTAACAGCGTATAAGGTCCAAGCAGAAAATTCTAAACGATATAGAACTACAAAATTTTTTATATATATATATATATATATATATATATATATATATATATATATATAAAATAAATATCCTTTAGAAATGAGAGATAGTCAAATGTTCTTCAATTACGATAGGTTAAATGATAGGATTTTCGGTTTACAATGATTTTATTGTGGTAAGCCAACGTTTCGATCCAACTTGTGGATCTTCATCAGGACTATTACTCATATATTTGTTTTCTTTTAGCCCTGATGAAGATCCACAAGTTGGATCGAAACGTTGGCTTACCACAATAAAATCATTGTAAACTGAAAATCCTGACTATAATTTAACCTATCGTAAATATCCTTTAATTATTCAAATTGTGACGCTATTGTAGGTTTAAAAAAAATATTAGATGAAAAAAACAATCAAAATCAAACAATAACAACTTAAATAATTAACAAGGTTACAAAATGTATCAAGTGGTAACACAAAATTAATGTTCCCGAAAGGCTAAGATAATCGAACGGTCAAGAACATGTACCACAACAGTCACAAACAAACAGTTTGTTCCAACAACGACTCTAGAACTCTTATAAATCATATGTTTTGTCTTTCAAGTTAAAATATTTAAAAAAAAATCTGGTGCGTGCGCGCAACACACAACTTTCACTTACCAACTTATTTAGATTAGAAATTGACGTGTTTTGTTAATTGCCACTTCACAAAGTCACAAATCTTTCCTCATTTCTTATTTTTTCCTTTTAATGAGTAATTTAAAACACACGTGAAAATGATACAAAATTTATTAAGTAGTACCCCCTCCATTTGATGAATGTTGATGAAATTTTTACAGTCATATCTCGGGCATATTAATACATCAAATTCTCAGTTTGATCAAAATCGTGAAAACCGTTTTTGAGTAAATAAAAAAAAACACGTGAAAATGAGACAACATTTATTCAGTAAAGTGCCCCCTCCAATTGATCAATTTTGATGAAATTTTTACTGTCACATCGCGGGCATATACATATACTAAATACCAAGTTTGATCGAAATCATTAAAGCCGTGTTTGAGAAAATCGAGAAATACTTAAAAAGTTATTAAATAAAGTACCCCCTCCCTTTGAGCAATTTTGATGAAATTTTTGCTGTCACATCGCGGGCATATACATACACTAAATACCCAATTTCAGGTTCGCACGGTTTATAGTTTTTGAGCTAGTCTGTTCACACACACACACACACACACACACACACACACACACACACACACACACACACACACACGCACACGCACACGCACACGCACACGCACACGCACACGCACACACACACACACTCACACATACACTCACACTCACACTCACACACACACACACACACACACACACACACACACACACACACACACACACACTCACACACTCACACTCACACTCACACTCACACACACACACACACACACACACACACACACACACACACACACACACACACACACACACACACACACACACACAGAGACCATTTCGCGGACTTGGTTAATTGGTCTCAGGGGACCCCAAAACGTGTATTTCCGTTGAAAACCGGAAGTCGAAATTTTTCACGATCGCAATACTTCCACTTACTATATATTTCATATATAGGTAAGTGAAAGTAAAAAAAAACACACAAAAAAAGTCACATTCGTATCGAATAGAGGAACCTCCTCTTTCGTTCGAAGTCGGTTAAATAAATATTGAACATGGTAATAATTTGTTTGTTTGTTTAACGTCACGGCTAATCGGACGATGCTACAGTGGGAATCCTAAATTTTGTCTATCCAGGTATAATTAAGACAGGGATCTCTAACGAGTACCTGACATCGTACAGGCTCGGGACCTCCATTTTACGTCCTATCCGAGGGACGGCATGGCTAAGGATTTTTTACTCCCATTAAAAAATCCTAGGGCCACCACGGGACGCGAACTCGTGACCTTTAGTATAGTAAGTTTCTATGCTAATCACTATACCACAGGTGCCCCGCGTAATAATTTGATTTTTTGAAGTTTTTAAACAGAAAATTTTGAATAAACGAATGTACAACTTGTGATAAATACTTCCATAAGAAGAATTCATTATTTACACCAATAAAATTTTCTTTTGTTTTTTATTAATATTAGTATTTATGATAAACTCGTATCACTGGTGTTTGGTCAAAAGGGGTTAAGTCATCGAAAGTGAGGCTTAAATAACGATTTATCAAGCCATTGGAAATCATTATAAATTCTTTCTGATTGTATTTCTTTACTCCAAAATAATAAATGAAACCATATTCTTTCAACAGAGACTGTAATAAATTATGAATAACGAATAAATTATAGTCAATTATAAATTTTAAGAAGATAAGACAAAAACATTTTTTATGACTTAAGCCCTTTAGCCCAAACATGAATGATATCAAATTATAATTAAACACTACATGATATGTATAAACGACACAATAAAAGGAATTACATTACTTTCCAAAAATAAAATATTGTAAAAACCTTGAAGGAATCATAAAAAAACTTGGACATATTCCTCAGATTTAAGGCAAAACAAATGTATTAAGCTCGAAAATCGTTAGTAGTTGAAACATACACGTCCGACCAGCGATGTATTTAGTAAGTGTGTGAAATAGTTCTTGGATTTTTGTCAAGAGCTTTCCAATGTTAACGAATGAGATAACCAAGACCTCTGCCAGGATTTAGTAGGCTTAGGGAAACCAAGGAAGGGAACTCCATCTAATAATAGAGAATGCAGCGGCAAAACCAGAAATAGTTAACAATATCTGAGCTTCATAGCTTTTAAACATGTAATTTAAAACGTTTAAATGTCTGTATTTAACAGGTGCGGATTAAATAATAAAAGTGAAAAAAAAAACGTTAAAAGACTGTTTATGCATACAAACACTGGGTGTCTCAGACATAGTTTAAAAAAAAATTGGGTAATACTCCATGCTAAACGGGGTAGAATGGCGCAGATACGAGTTTAAATACACCAACAGAAAAATGACCATTATCGTTAGCCTAAACTATAAATCACGTCCTGATTGGAATTAGTGTTATTTTTCTCTTGGTGTATATAATTTCTTCAAATTTATATACTTATACTCTCCCCACTTACACTCTCTATTAATAAGATTATTTTTTTTTGGGGGGGGGGGGGAAGGGGAGGGAGGCCGGACTTCCCACCTTCCCACCTGGGAGGGCTTCCCACCTTCACAACTCTTTACCCCTCATACATATGGACAAGAGATAAAATAACTAATACTTGATTCAATCAAGTAGTTTTTACTTTCACTTACCTATATATGAAATATATAGTAAGTGGAAGTATTGCGATCGTGAAAATTTTCGACTTCCGGTTTTCAACGGAAATACACCTTTTGGGATCCCCTGAGTCAAAATAACCAAGTCCCGCGAAATGGTCTGTGTGTGTGTGTGAACAGACTAGCTCAAAAACTATAAACCGTGCGAACCTGAAATTGGGTATTTAGAGTATGTATAAGCCGGCGATGTGACAGCAAAAATTTCATCAAATTTGCTCAAAGGGAGGGGGTACTTTATTTAATAACTTTTTAAGTTTTTTTCGATTTTCTCAAAAACAGCTCTAACGATTTTGATTAAACTGAGTATTTGATCTATTTATATGCCTGAAATATGACTGTAAAAATTTCATCAAAATTGATCAACCGGAGGGGGGGACTTTACTTAATAAATTTTGTATCATTTTCACATGGTTTTTTTATTTACTCAAAAACGGTTTTAACGATTTTGATCAAACTGGGTATTTGATGTATTTATATGCCAAAGATGTGATAGCCAACATTTCATCACAATTGATGAACCGGAGGGGGGACTTTACTTAATAAATTTTGTATCATTTTCACGTGTTTTTTTTATTTACTCAAAAACGGTTTTAACGATTTTGATCAAATTTGGTATTTGATTTATTTATATGCCCGAGATATGACTGTAAAAATTTCATCAAAATTGATCTACGGGAGGGGGGACTTTACTTAATAAATTTTGTATCATTTTCACGGGTTTTTTTTTATTTACTCAAAACGGCTTTAACGATTAACAAAAATAAGATATGAATGTAGAAAAATGTGTGACTTTGGGAAATGATATTTAGCGAAACACGTCAATTTCTAATCTAAGTAAGTTGGTAACTGAAAGTTGTGTGTTGCGCGCACGCACCAGATTTTTACTTTCACTTACCTATATATGAAATATATAGTAAGTGGAAGTATTGCGATCGTGAAAAAATTCGACTTCCGGTTTTCAACGGAAATACACGTTTTGCGGTCCCCTGAGTCGAAATGACCAAGTCCCGCGAAATGGTCTGTGTGTGTGTGTGTCTGTGTGTGTGTGTGTGTGTGTGTGTGTGTGTATGTGAACAGACTAGCTCAAAAAATATAAACCGTGCGATCCTGAAATTGGGTATTTAGTGTAGGTATATGCCCGCGATGTGACAGCATAAATTTCATCAAAATTACTTAAAGGGAGGGGGTACTTTACTTAATAACTTTTTAGGTTTTTTTCGATTTTCTCAAAAACGGCTCTAACGATTTTGATTAAACTAAGTATTTCATCTATTTATATGCCCGAGATATGACTGTAAAAATTTCATCAAAATTGATTAACCGGAGGGGGGACTTTACTTAATAAATTTTGTAACATTTTCACGTGTTTTTTTTATTTACTCTAAATCGGCTTTAACGATTTTGATCAAACTGGGTATTTGATGTATTTATATGCCCGAGATATGACTGTAAAAATTTCATCAAAATTGATTAACCGGAGGGGGGACTTTACTTAATAAATTTTGTAACATTTTCACGTGTTTTTTTGATTTTCTCAAAAACGGCTCTAACGATTTTGATTAAAGTTAGTATTTGATCTATTTATATGCCTGAGATATGTCTGTAAAGATTTCATCAAAATTGATCAACCGCAGGGGGTACTTTACTTAATAAATTTTGTATCATTTTTACGTGCTTTTTTTATTTACTCAAAAACGGCTTTCACGATTGTGTCCAAACTGGGTATTTGATGTATTTATATGCCAAATATGTGATAGCCAACATTTCATCAAAATTGATCAACCGAAGGGGGGACTTTACTTAATAAATTTTGTATCATTTTCACGGGGTTTTTTATTTACTCAAAAACGGCTTTAACGATTAATAAAAATAAGATATGAATGTAGAAAAATGTGTGACTTTGGGAAATGATATTTAACAAAACACGTCAATTTCTTATCTAAGTAAGTTGGTAAGTGAAAGTTGTGTGTTGCGCGCACGCACCAGATTTTTTATTAG